>CM050921.1:13562593-13926429 GCA_027742785.1 Vigna reflexopilosa
TGTAACAGACCTTATGATTTTTTGTAAAGTTTTAAATATTTGGGCATGTTAGGATATTCAGAACTTATTGTAAATTCGTGAACTATCTTATCATATTATTATATGTTGACTCCTTTATATAGTTTTAATCTATATTTTTGGATGTTACATATATTAGTTTCAAATTATTTTTTAAGAGAACCATAATTTTTTTAAATTGTTTAAAAAATTTATAGAACGTAATACTTAATTATGTTAATCAATTGGGTTGTATTGATTCAGGTTACGTATTTATAGATAATCTATTAATTTATATCATAATCTATTAACATAACTGATATATAATCAATTATCGTAATAATCAACATTATATGAAGTTTGCTTTAAATAAATTTAATTGATAATAAGTTATTTACTAAAATAATTAACTAAGGTATTCATATTGGGTTTTCAAATTCAATAATTAACCATATAATTTATTATCTTGAAAAAAATTTATTAGATTAGAGTGTTATATCATTTTACATGAAAAAAAAGACTTCATAAAAATTCAAGGCTACAACTTTGAATCAATTTAAATGAAGTTCTCTATCTTTCAAGAATCCTTGGATCGATCCGTCGGATTTTTACCGATGGAAATGTTGGCATCGGTAAATTTTCATTAACGACGGATTTACGACGGATTTTAAATTTTATTTACCGACGGACAAAAGTCTTCGGTAAATCCGTCGATAACTGACATACACAGTACTGACGGACATGGGCCTTCGGTAAAACCATCGGTAATGTCAATGTCACTTACCGACGGTTTTACCGAAGGCTTTTGGCTGTCGGTAAAAAAAGCGAGAATTTACCGCCCGTTATTTCACTTACCGACATTACTGAAGGCCTAGGTTCGGTTTGTTAGTATACTTTGTAACAGACCTTATGCTTTTTGTGAAGTTTTAAATATTTGGGCATGTTAGGATATTCAGAACTTATTGTAAATTCGTGAACTATCCTATCATATTATTATATGTTGACTCCTTTATATAGTTTTAATCTATATTTTTGGATGTTACATATATTAGTTTCAAATTATTTTTTAAGAGAACCATAATTTTTTTAAATTGTTTAAAAAATGTTATAGAACGTAATACTTAATTATGTTAATCAATTGGGTTGTATTTATTCAGGTTACGTATTTATAGATAATCTATTAATTTATATCATAATCCATTAACATAACTGATATATAATCAATTATCGTAATAATCAATATTATATGAAGTTTGCTTTAAATAAATTCATTGATAATAAGTTATTTACTAAAATAATTAACTAAGTTATTCATATTGGGTTTTCAGATTCAATAATTAACCATATAATTTATTATCTTGAAAAAAATTATTAGATTAGAGTGTTATATCATTTTACATGAAAAAAAAGACTTCATAAAAATTCAAGGCTACAACTTTGAATCAATTTAAATGAAGTTCTCTATCTTTCAAGAATCCTTTGATCGATCCGTCGGATTTTTACCGACGGAAATGTTGGCATCGGTAAATTTTCATTACCGACGGATTTAACGACGGATTTTGAATTTTATTTATCGACGGACAAAAGTCTTCGGTAAATCCGTTGATAACTGACATACACAGTACCGACGGACATGGGCCTTCGGTAAATCCGTCGGTAATGTCAATGTCACTTACCGACGGTTTTACCGAAGGCTTTTGGCTGTCGGTAAAAAAAGCGGGAATTTTCCCGCCCATTATTTCACTTACCGACATTACCGACGGATTGACCGAAGGCCTAGGTTCGGTTTGTTCGTATAATTTGTAACAGACCTTATGATTTTTTGTAAAGTTTTAAATATTTGGGCATGTTAGGATATTCAGAACTTATTGTAAATTCGTGAACTATCTTATCATATTATTATATGTTGACTCCTTTATATAGTTTTAATCTATATTTTTGGATGTTACATATATTAGTTTCAAATTATTTTTTAAGAGAACCATAATTTTTTTAAATTGTTTAAAAAATTTTATAGAACGTAATACTTAATTATGTTAATCAATTGGGTTGTATTTATTCAGGTTACGTATTTATAGATAATCTATTAATTTATATCATAATCCATTAACATAACTGATATATAATCAATTATCGTAATAATCAATATTATATGAAGTTTGCTTTAAATAAATTCATTGATAATAAGTTATTTACTAAAATAATTAACTAATTTATTCATATTGGGTTTTCAGATTCAATAATTAACCATATAATTTATTATCTTGAACAAAAATTATTAGATTAGAGTGTTATATCATTTTACATGAAAAAAAAAGACTTCATAAAAATTCAAGGCTACAACTTTGAATCAATTTAAATGAAGTTCTCTATCTTTCAAGAATCCTTTGATCGATCCGTCGGATTTTTACCGACGGAAAGGTTGGCATCGGTAAATTTTCATTACCGACGGATTTAACGACGGATTTTGAATTTTATTTATCGACGGACAAAAGTCTTCGGTAAATCCGTTGATAACTGACATACACAGTACCGACGGACATGGGCCTTCGGTAAATTCGTCGGTAATGTCAATGTCACTTACCGACGGTTTTACCGAAGGCTTTTGGCTGTCGGTAAAAAAAGCGGGAATTTTCCCGCCCATTATTTCACTTACCGACATTACCGACGGATTGACCGAAGGCCTAGGTTCGGTTTGTTCGTACAATTTGTAACAGACCTTATGATTTTTTGTAAAGTTTTAAATATTTGGGCATGTTAGGATATTCATAACTTATTGTAAATTCGTGAACTATCTTATCATATTATTATATGTTGATTCCTTTATATAGTTTTAATCTATATTTTTGGATGTTACATATATTAGTTTCAAATTATTTTTAAGACAACCATAATTTTTTTAAATTGGTTAAAAAATTTTATAGAACGTAATACTTAATTATGTTAATCAATTGGGTTGTATTGATGCAGGTTACGTATTTATAGATAATCTATTAATTTATATCATAATCTATTAACATAACTGATATATAATCAATTATCGTAATAATCAACATTATATGAAGTTTGCTTTAAATAAATTTAATTGATAATAAGTTATTTACTAAAATAATTAACTAAGGTATTCATATTGGGTTTTCAAATTCAATAATTAACCATATAATTTATTATCTTGAAAAAAATTTATTAGATTAGAGTGTTATATCATTTTACATGAAAAAAAAGACTTCATAAAAATTCAAGGCTACAACTTTGAATCAATTTAAATGAAGTTCTCTATCTTTCAAGAATCCTTTGATCGATCCGTCGGATTTTTACCGATGGAAAGGTTGGCATCGGTAAATTTTCATTACCGACGGATTTAACGACGGATTTTAAATTTTATTTACCGACGGACAAAAGTCTTCGGTAAATCCGTCGATAACTGACATACACAGTACTGACGGACATGGGCCTTCGGTAAAACCATCGGTAATGTCAATGTCACTTACCGACGGTTTTACCGAAGGCTTTTGGCTGTCGGTAAAAAAAGCGAGAATTTACCGCCCGTTATTTCACTTACCGACATTACCGAAGGCCTAGGTTCGGTTTGTTAGTATACTTTGTAACAGACCTTATGCTTTTTGTGAAGTTTTAAATATTTGGGCATGTTAGGATATTCAAAACTTATTGTAAATTCGTGAACTATCCTATCATATTATTATATGTTGACTCCTTTATATAGTTTTAATCTATATTTTTGGATGTTACATATATTAGTTTCAAATTATTTTTTAAGAGAACCATAATTTTTTTAAATTGTTTAAAAAATGTTATAGAACGTAATACTTAATTATGTTAATCAATTGGGTTGTATTTATTCAGGTAACGTATTTATAGATAATCTATTAATTTATATCATAATCCATTAACATAACTGATATATAATCAATTATCGTAATAATCAATATTATATGAAGTTTGCTTTAAATAAATTCATTGATAATAAGTTATTTACTAAAATAATTAACTAATTTATTCATATTGGGTTTTCAGATTCAATAATTAACCATATAATTTATTATCTTGAACAAAAATTATTAGATTAGAGTGTTATATCATTTTACATGAAAAAAAAAGACTTCATAAAAATTCAAGGCTACAACTTTGAATCAATTTAAATGAAGTTCTCTATCTTTCAAGAATCCTTTGATCGATCCGTCGGATTTTTACCGACGGAAAGGTTGGCATCGGTAAATTTTCATTACCGACGGATTTAACGACGGATTTTGAATTTTATTTATCGACGGACAAAAGTCTTCGGTAAATCCGTTGATAACTGACATACACAGTACCGACGGACATGGGCCTTCGGTAAATCCGTCGGTAATGTCAATGTCACTTACCGACGGTTTTACCGAAGGCTTTTGGCTGTCGGTAAAAAAAGCGGGAATTTACCGCCCATTATTTCACTTACCGACATTACCGACGGATTGACGAAGGCCTAGGTTCGGTTTGTTCGTATAATTTGTAACAGACCTTATGATTTTTTGTAAAGTTTTAAATATTTGGGCATGTTAGGATATTCAAAACTTATTGTAAATTCGTGAACTATCCTATCATATTATTATATGTTGACTCCTTTATATAGTTTTAATCTATATTTTTGGATGTTACATATATTAGTTTCAAATTATTTTTTAAGAGAACCATAATTTTTTTAAATTGTTTAAAAAATGTTATAGAACGTAATACTTAATTATGTTAATCAATTGGGTTGTATTTATTCAGGTAACGTATTTATAGATAATCTATTAATTTATATCATAATCCATTAACATAACTGATATATAATCAATTATCGTAATAATCAATATTATATGAAGTTTGCTTTAAATAAATTCATTGATAATAAGTTATTTACTAAAATAATTAACTAATTTATTCATATTGGGTTTTCAGATTCAATAATTAACCATATAATTTATTATCTTGAACAAAAATTATTAGATTAGAGTGTTATATCATTTTACATGAAAAAAAAAGACTTCATAAAAATTCAAGGCTACAACTTTGAATCAATTTAAATGAAGTTCTCTATCTTTCAAGAATCCTTTGATCGATCCGTCGGATTTTTACCGACGGAAAGGTTGGCATCGGTAAATTTTCATTACCGACGGATTTAACGACGGATTTTAAATTTTATTTACCGACGGACAAAAGTCTTCGGTAAATCCGTCGATAACTGACATACACAGTACTGACGGACATGGGCCTTCGGTAAAACCATCGGTAATGTCAATGTCACTTACCGATGGTTTTACCGAAGGCTTTTGGCTGTCGGTAAAAAAAGCGAGAATTTACCGCCCGTTATTTCTCCTACCGACATTACCGAAGGCCTAGGTTCGGTTTGTTAGTATACTTTGTAACAGACCTTATGCTTTTTGTGAAGTTTTAAATATTTGGGCATGTTAGGATATTCAAAACTTATTGTAAATTCGTGAACTATCCTATCATATTATTATATGTTGACTCCTTTATATAGTTTTAATCTATATTTTTGGATGTTACATATATTAGTTTCAAATTATTTTTTAAGAGAACCATAATTTTTTTAAATTGTTTAAAAAATGTTATAGAACGTAATACTTAATTATGTTAATCAATTGGGTTGTATTTATTCAGGTAACGTATTTATAGATAATCTATTAATTTATATCATAATCCATTAACATAACTGATATATAATCAATTATCGTAATAATCAATATTATATGAAGTTTGCTTTAAATAAATTCATTGATAATAAGTTATTTACTAAAATAATTAACTAATTTATTCATATTGGGTTTTCAGATTCAATAATTAACCATATAATTTATTATCTTGAACAAAAATTATTAGATTAGAGTGTTATATCATTTTACATGAAAAAAAAAGACTTCATAAAAATTCAAGGCTACAACTTTGAATCAATTTAAATGAAGTTCTCTATCTTTCAAGAATCCTTTGATCGATCCGTCGGATTTTTACCGACGGAAAGGTTGGCATCGGTAAATTTTCATTACCGACGGATTTAACGACGGATTTTAAATTTTATTTACCGACGGACAAAAGTCTTCGGTAAATCCGTCGATAACTGACATACACAGTACTGACGGACATGGGCCTTCGGTAAAACCATCGGTAATGTCAATGTCACTTACCGATGGTTTTACCGAAGGCTTTTGGCTGTCGGTAAAAAAAGCGAGAATTTACCGCCCATTATTTCACCTACCGACATTACCGAAGGCCTAGGTTCGGTTTGTTAGTATACTTTGTAACAGACCTTATGCTTTTTGTGAAGTTTTAAATATTTGGGCATGTTAGGATATTCAAAACTTATTGTAAATTCGTGAACTATCCTATCATATTATTATATGTTGACTCCTTTATATAATTTTAATCTATATTTTTGGATGTAACATATATTAGTTTCAAATTATTTTTTAAGAGAACCATAATTTTTTTAAATTGTTTAAAAAATGTTATAGAACGTAATACTTAATTATGTTAATCAATTGGGTTGTATTTATTCAGGTAACGTATTTATAGATAATCTATTAATTTATATCATAATCCATTAACATAACTGATATATAATCAATTATCGTAATAATCAATATTATATGAAGTTTGCTTTAAATAAATTCATTGATAATAAGTTATTTAGTAAAATAATTAACTAATTTATTCATATTGGGTTTTCAGATTCAATAATTAACCATATAGTTTATTATCTTGAAAAAAAATTATTAGATTAGAGTGTTATATCATTTTACATGAAAAAAAAAAGACTTCATAAAAATTCAAGGCTACAACTTTGAATCAATTTAAATGAAGTTCTCTATCTTTCAAGAATCTTTTGATCGATCCGTCGGATTTTTACCGACGGAAATGTTGGCATCGGTAAATTTGCATTACCGACGGATTTAACGACGGATTTTGAATTTTATTTCTCGACGGACAAAAGTCTTCGGTAAATCCGTTGATAACTGACATACACAGTACCGACGGACATGGGCCATCGGTAAATTCGTCGGTAATGTCAATGTCACTTACCGACGGTTTTATCGAAGGCTTTTGGCCGTCGGTAAAAAAAGCGGGAATTTTCCCGCCCATTATTTCACTTACCGACATTACCGACGGATCGACGAAGGCCTAGGTTCGGTTTGTTCGTATAATTTGTAACAGACCTTATGATTTTTTGTAAAGTTTTAAATATTTGGGCATGTTAGGATATTCAAAACTTATTGTAAATTCGTGAACTATCCTATCATATTATTATATGTTGACTCCTTTATATAGTTTTAATCTATATTTTTGGATGTTACATATATTAGTTTCAAATTATTTTTTAAGAGAACCATAATTTTTTTAAATTGTTTAAAAATTTTTATAGAACGTAATACTTAATTATGTTAATCAATTGGGTTCTATTTATTCAGGTTACGTATTTATAGATAATCTATTAATTTATATCATAATCCATTAACATAACTGATATATAATCAATTATCGTAATAATCAATATTATATGAAGTTTGCTATAAATAAATTTCATTGATAATAAGTTATTTACTAAAATAATTAACTAAGTTATTCATATTGGGTTTTCAAATTCAATAATTAACCATATAATTTATTATCTTGAAAAAAATTATTAGATTAGAGTGTTATATCATTTTACATGAAAAAAAAGACTTCATAAAAATTCAAGGCTACAACTTTGAATCAATTTAAATGAAGTTCTCTATCTTTCAAGAATCCTTTGATCGATCCATCGGATTTTTACCGACGGAAATGTTGGCATCGATAAATTTTCATTACCGACGGATTTAACGACGGATTTTGAATTTTATTTATCGACGGACAAAAGTCTTCGGTAAATCCGTTGATAACTGACATACACAGTACCGACGGACATGGGCCTTCGGTAAATTCGTCGGTAATGTCAATGTCACTTACCGACGGTTTTACCGAAGGCTTTTGGCTGTCGGTAAAAAAAGCGGGAATTTTCCCGCCCATTATTTGACTTACCGACATTACCGACGGATCGACGAAGGCCTAGGTTCGGTTTGTTCGTATAATTTGTAACAGACCTTATGATTTTTTGTAAAGTTTTAAATATTTGGGCATGTTAGGATATTCAAAACTTATTGTAAATTCGTGAACTATCCTATCATATTATTATATGTTGACTCCTTTATATAGTTTTAATCTATATTTTTGGATGTTACATATATTAGTTTCAAATTATTTTTTAAGAGAACAATAATTTTTTTAAATTGTTTAAAAAATGTTATAGAACGTAATACTTAATTATGTTAATCAATTGGGTTGTATTTATTCAGTTACAGTATTTATAGATAATCTATTAATTTATATCATAATCCATTAACATAACTGATATATAATCAATTATCGTAATAATCAATATTATATGAAGTTTGCTTTAAATAAATTCATTGATAATAAGTTATTTACTAAAATAATTAACTAATTTATTCATATTGGGTTTTCAGATTCAATAATTAACCATATAATTTATTATCTTGAACAAAAATTATTAGATTAGAGTGTTATATCATTTTACATGAAAAAAAAAGACTTCATAAAAATTCAAGGCTACAACTTTGAATCAATTTAAATGAAGTTCTCTATCTTTCAAGAATCCTTTGATCGATCCGTCGGATTTTTACCGACGGAAAGGTTGGCATCGGTAAATTTTCATTACCGACGGATTTAACGACGGATTTTAAATTTTATTTACCGACGGACAAAAGTCTTCGGTAAATCCGTCGATAACTGACATACACAGTACTGACGGACATGGGCCTTCGGTAAAACCATCGGTAATGTCAATGTCACTTACCGATGGTTTTACCGAAGGCTTTTGGCTGTCGGTAAAAAAAGCGAGAATTTACCGCCCATTATTTCACCTACCGACATTACCGAAGGCCTAGGTTCGGTTTGTTAGTATACTTTGTAACAGACCTTATGCTTTTTGTGAAGTTTTAAATATTTGGGCATGTTAGGATATTCAAAACTTATTGTAAATTCGTGAACTATCCTATCATATTATTATATGTTGACTCCTTTATATAGTTTTAATCTATATTTTTGGATGTAACATATATTAGTTTCAAATTATTTTTTAAGAGAACCATAATTTTTTTAAATTGTTTAAAAAATGTTATAGAACGTAATACTTAATTATGTTAATCAATTGGGTTGTATTTATTCAGGTAACGTATTTATAGATAATCTATTAATTTATATCATAATCCATTAACATAACTGATATATAATCAATTATCGTAATAATCAATATTATATGAAGTTTGCTTTAAATAAATTCATTGATAATAAGTTATTTACTAAAATAATTAACTAATTTATTCATATTGGGTTTTCAGATTCAATAATTAACCATATAGTTTATTATCTTGAAAAAAAATTATTAGATTAGAGTGTTATATCATTTTACATGAAAAAAAAAAGACTTCATAAAAATTCAAGGCTACAACTTTGAATCAATTTAAATGAAGTTCTCTATCTTTCAAGAATCCTTTGATCGATCCGTCGGATTTTTACCGACGGAAATGTTGGCATCGGTAAATTTTCATTACCGACGGATTTAACGACGGATTTTGAATTTTATTTCTCGACGGACAAAAGTCTTCGGTAAATCCGTTGATAACTGACATACACAGTACCGACGGACATGGGCCATCGGTAAATTCGTCGGTAATGTCAATGTCACTTACCGACGGTTTTATCGAAGGCTTTTGGCCGTCGGTAAAAAAAGCGGGAATTTTCCCGCCCATTATTTCACTTACCGACATTACCGACGGATCGACGAAGGCCTAGGTTCGGTTTGTTCGTATAATTTGTAACAGACCTTATGATTTTTTGTAAAGTTTTAAATATTTGGGCATGTTAGGATATTCAAAACTTATTGTAAATTCGTGAACTATCCTATCATATTATTATATGTTGACTCCTTTATATAGTTTTAATCTATATTTTTGGATGTTACATATATTAGTTTCAAATTATTTTTTAAGAGAACCATAATTTTTTTAAATTGTTTAAAAATTTTTATAGAACGTAATACTTAATTATGTTAATCAATTGGGTTCTATTTATTCAGGTTACGTATTTATAGATAATCTATTAATTTATATCATAATCCATTAACATAACTGATATATAATCAATTATCGTAATAATCAATATTATATGAAGTTTGCTATAAATAAATTTCATTGATAATAAGTTATTTACTAAAATAATTAACTAAGTTATTCATATTGGGTTTTCAAATTCAATAATTAACCATATAATTTATTATCTTGAAAAAAATTTATTAGATTAGAGTGTTATATCATTTTACATGAAAAAAAAGACTTCATAAAAATTCAAGGCTACAACTTTGAATCAATTTAAATGAAGTTCTCTATCTTTCAAGAATCCTTTGATCGATCCATCGGATTTTTACCGACGAAAATGTTGGCATCGATAAATTTTCATTACCGACGGATTTAACGACGGATTTTGAATTTTATTTATCGACGGACAAAAGTCTTCGGTAAATCCGTTGATAACTGACATACACAGTACCGACGGACATGGGCCTTCGGTAAATTCGTCGGTAATGTCAATGTCACTTACCGACGGTTTTACCGAAGGCTTTTGGCTGTCGGTAAAAAAAGCGGGAATTTTCCCGCCCATTATTTGACTTACCGACATTACCGACGGATCGACGAAGGCCTAGGTTCGGTTTGTTCGTATAATTTGTAACAGACCTTATGATTTTTTGTAAAGTTTTAAATATTTGGGCATGTTAGGATATTCAAAACTTATTGTAAATTCGTGAACTATCCTATCATATTATTATATGTTGACTCCTTTATATAGTTTTAATCTATATTTTTGGATGTTACATATATTAGTTTCAAATTATTTTTTAAGAGAACAATAATTTTTTTAAATTGTTTAAAAAATGTTATTGAACATAATACTTAATTATGTTAATCAATTGGGTTGTATTTATTGTAGTTACATATTTATAGATAATCTATTAATTTATATCATAATCCATTAACATAACTGATATATAATCAATTATCGTAATAATCAATATTATATGAAGTTTGCTTTAAATAAATTCATTGATAATAAGTTATTTACTAAAATAATTAACTAATTTATTCATATTGGGTTTTCAGATTCAATAATTAACCATATAATTTATTATCTTGAACAAAAATTATTAGATTAGAGTGTTATATCATTTTACATGAAAAAAAAAGACTTCATAAAAATTCAAGGCTACAACTTTGAATCAATTTAAATGAAGTTCTCTATCTTTCAAGAATCCTTTGATCGATCCGTCGGATTTTTACCGACGGAAATGTTGGCATCGGTAAATTTTCATTACCGACGGATTTAACGACGGATTTTGAATTTTATTTATCGACGGACAAAAGTCTTCGGTAAATCCGTCGATAACTGACATACACAGTACCGACGGACATGGGCCTTCGGTAAATCCGTCGGTAATGTCAATGTCACTTACCGACGGTTTTACCGAAGGCTTTTGGCTGTCGGTAAAAAAAGCGGGAATTTTCCCGCCCATTATTTCACTTACCGACATTACCGACGGATTGACGAAGGCCTAGGTTCGGTTTGTTCGTATAATTTGTAACAGACCTTATGATTTTTTGTAAAGTTTTAAATATTTGGGCATGTTAGGATATTCAGAACTTATTGTAAATTCGTGAACTATCCTATCATATTATTATATGTTGACTCCTTTATATAGTTTTAATCTATATTTTTGGATGTTACATATATTAGTTTCAAATTATTTTTAAGAGAACCATAATTTTTTTAAATTGTTTAAAAAATGTTATAGAACGTAATACTTAATTATGTTAATCAATTGGGTTGTATTTATTCAGGTAACGTATTTATAGATAATCTATTAATTTATATCATAATCCATTAACATAACTGATATATAATCAATTATCGTAATAATCAATATTATATGAAGTTTGCTTTAAATAAATTCATTGATAATAAGTTATTTACTAAAATAATTAACTAATTTATTCATATTGGGTTTTCAGATTCAATAATTAACCATATAATTTATTATCTTGAAAAAAATTTATTAGATTAGAGTGTTATATCATTTTACATGAAAAAAAAAGACTTCATAAAAATTCAAGGCTACAACTTTGAATCAATTTAAATGAAGTTCTCTATCTTTCAAGAATCCTTGGATCGATCCGTCGGATTTTTACCGACGGAAATGTTGGCATCGGTAAATTTTCATTACCGACGGATTTAACGACGGATTTTGAATTTTATTTATCGACGGACAAAAGTCTTCGGTAAATCCGTTGATAACTGACATACACAGTACCGACGGACATGGGCCTTCGGTAAATCCATCGGTAATGTCTATGTCACTTACCGACGGTTTTACCGAAGGCTTTTGGCTGTCGGTAAAAAAAGCGGGAATTTTCCCGCCCATTATTTCACTTACCGACATTACCAACGGATTGACCGAAGGCCTAGGATCGGTTTGTTCGTATAATTTGTAACAGACCTTATGATTTTTTGTAAAGTTTTAAATATTTGGGCATGTTAGGATATTCAGAACTTATTGTAAATTTGTGAACTATCCTATCATATTATTATATGTTGACTCCTTTATATAGTTTTAATCTATATTTTTGGATGTTACATATATTAGTTTCAAATTATTTTTTAAGAGAACCATAATTTTTTAAAATTGTTTAAAAAATGTTATAGAACGTAATACTTAATTATGTTAATCAATTGGGTTGTATTTATTCAGGTAACGTATTTATAGATAATCTATTAATTTATATCATAATCCATTAACATAACTGATATATAATCAATTATCGTAATAATCAATATTATATGAAGTTTGCTTTAAATAAATTCATTGATAATAAGTTATTTACTAAAATAATTAACTAATTTATTCATATTGGGTTTTCAGATTCAATAATTAACCATATAATTTATTATCTTGAAAAAAATTTATTAGATTAGAGTGTTATATCATTTTACATGAAAAAAAAGACTTCATAAAAATTCAAGGCTACAACTTTGAATCAATTTAAATGAAGTTCTCTATCTTTCAAGAATCCTTGGATCGATCCGTCGGATTTTTACCGATGGAAATGTTGGCATCGGTAAATTTTCATTACCGACGGATTTAACGACGGATTTTGAATTTTATTTATCGACGGACAAAAGTCTTCGGTAAATCCGTTGATAACTGACATACACAGTACCGACGGACATGGGCCTTCGTTAAATCCATCGGTAATGTCAATGTCACTTACCGACGGTTTTACCGAAGGCTTTTGGCTGTCGGTAAAAAAAGCGGGAATTTTCCCGCCCATTATTTCACTTACCGACATTACCACGGATTGACCGAAGGCCTAGGTTCGGTTTGTTCGTATAATTTGTAACAGACCTTATGATTTTTTGTAAAGTTTTAAATATTTGGGCATGTTAGGATATTCAGAACTTATTGTAAATTTGTGAACTATCTTATCATATTATTATATGTTGACTCCTTTATATAGTTTTAATCTATATTTTTGGATGTTACATATATTAGTTTCAAATTATTTTTTAAGAGAACCATAATTTTTTTAAATTGTTTAAAAAATTTTATAGAACATAATACTTAATTATGTTAATCAATTGGGTTGTATTTATTCAGGTAACGTATTTATAGATAATCTATAAATTTATATCATAATCCATTAACATAACTGATATATAATCAATTATCGTAATAATCAATATTATATGAAGTTTGCTTTAAATAAATTCATTGATAATAAGTTATTTACTAAAATAATTAACTAATTTATTCATATTGGGTTTTCAGATTCAATAATTAACCATATAATTTATTATCTTGAAAAAAATTTATTAGATTATAGTGTTATATCATTTTACATGAAAAAAAAGACTTCATAAAAATTCAAGGCTACAACTTTGAATCAATTTAAATGAAGTTCTCTATCTTTCAAGAATCCTTGGATCGATCCGTCGGATTTTTACCGATGGAAATGTTGGCATCGGTAAATTTTCATTACCGACGGAATTTAACGACGGATTTTGAATATTATTTACCGACGGACAAAAGTCTTCGGTAAATCCGTCGATAACTGACATACACTGTACCGACGGACATGAGCCTTCGGTAAATCCATCGGTAATGTCAATGTCACTTACCGACGGTTTTACCGAAGGCTTTTGGCTATCGGTAAAAAAAGCGGGAATTTTCCCGCCTATTATTTCACTTACCGACATTACCGACGGATTGACCGAAGGCCTAGGTTCGGTTTGTTCGTATAATTTGTAACAGACCTTATGATTTTTTGTAAAGTTTTAAATATTTGGGCATGTTAGGATATTCAGAACTTATTGTAAATTCGTGAACTATCTTATCATATTATTATATGTTGACTCCTTTATATAGTTTTAATCTATATTTTTGGATGTTACATATATTAGTTTCAAATTATTTTTTAAGAGAACCATAATTTTTTTAAATTGTTTAAAAAATTTTATAGAACGTAATACTTAATTATGTTAATCAATTGGGTTGTATTTATTCAGGTTACGTATTTATAGATAATCTATTAATTTATATCATAATCCATTAACATAACTGATATATAATCAATTATCGTAATAATCAATATTATATGAAGTTTGCTTTAAATAAATTTCATTGATAATAAGTTATTTACTAAAATAATTAACTAAGTTATTCATATTGGGTTTTCAGATTCAATAATTAACCATATAATTTATTATCTTGAAAAAAATTTATTAGATTATAGTGTTATATCATTTTACATGAAAAAAAAGACTTCATAAAAATTCAAGGCTACAACTTTGAATCAATTTAAATGAAGTTCTCTATCTTTCAAGAATCCTTGGATCGATCCGTCGGATTTTTACCGATGGAAATGTTGGCATCGGTAAATTTTCATTACCGACGGATTTAACGACGGATTTTGAATTTTATTTATCGACGGACAAAAGTCTTCGGTAAATCCGTTGATAACTGACATACACAGTACCGACGGACATGGGCCTTCGTTAAATCCATCGGTAATGTCAATGTCACTTACCAACGGTTTTACCGAAGGCTTTTGGCTGTCGGTAAAAAAAGCGGGAATTTTCCCGCCCATTATTTCACTTACCGACATTACCAACGGATTGACCGAAGGCCTAGGTTCGGTTTGTTCGTATAATTTGTAACAGACCTTATGATTTTTTGTAAAGTTTTAAATATTTGGGCATGTTAGGATATTCAGAACTTATTGTAAATTCGTGAACTATCCTATCATATTATTATATGTTGACTCCTTTATATAGTTTTAATCTATATTTTTGGATGTTACATATATTAGTTTCAAATTATTTTTTAAGAGAACCATAATTTTTTTAAATAGTTTAAAAAATTTTATAGAACATAATACTTAATTATGTTAATCAATTGGGTTGTATTTATTCAGGTTACGTATTTATAGATAATCTATAAATTTATATCATAATCCATTAACATAACTTATATATAATCAATTATCGTAATAATCAATATTATATGAAGTTTGCTTTAAATAAATTTCATTGATAATAAGTTATTTACTAAAATAATTAACTAAGTTATTCATATTGGGTTTTCAAATTCAATAATTAACCATATAATTTATTATCTTGAAAAAAATTTATTAGATTAGAGTGTTATATCATTTTACATGAAAAAAAAGACTTCATAAAAATTCAAGGCTACAACTTTGAATCAATTTAAATGAAGTTCTCTATCTTTCAAGAATCCTTGGATCGATCCGTCGGATTTTTACCGATGGAAATGTTGGCATCGGTAAATTTTCATTACCGACGAATTTAACGACGGATTTTGAATATTATTTACCGACGGACAAAAGTCTTCGGTAAATCCGTCGATAACTGACATACACTGTACCGACGGACATGAGCCTTCGGTAAATCCATCGGTAATGTCAATGTCACTTACCGACGGTTTTACCGAAGGCTTTTGGCTATCGGTAAAAAAAGCGGGAATTTTCCCGCCTATTATTTCACTTACCGACATTACCGACGGATTGACCGAAGGCCTAGGTTCGGTTTGTTCGTATAATTTGTAACAAACCTTATGATTTTTTGTAAAGTTTTAAATATTTGGGCATGTTAGGATATTCAGAACTTATTGTAAATTCGTGAACTATCCTATCATATTATTATATGTTGACTCCTTTATATAGTTTTAATCTATATTTTTGGATGTTACATATATTAGTTTCAAATTATTTTTTAAGAGAACCATAATTTTTTTAAATTGTTTAAAAAATTTTATAGAACATAATACTTAATTATGTTAATCAATTGGGTTGTATTTATTCAGGTTACGTATTTATAGATAATCTATAAATTTATATCATAATCCATTAACATAACTGATATATAATCAATTATCGTAATAATCAATATTATATGAAGTTTGCTTTAAATAAATTCATTGATAATAAGTTATTTACTAAAATAATTAACTAAGTTATTCATATTGGGTTTTCAGATTCAATAATTAACCATATAATTTATTATCTTGAAAAAAATTATTAGATTAGAGTGTTATATCATTTTACATGAAAAAAAAGACTTCATAAAAATTCAAGGCTACAACTTTGAATCAATTTAAATGAAGTTCTCTATCTTTCAAGAATCCTTGGATCGATCCGTCGGATTTTTACCGATGGAAATGTTGGCATCGGTAAATTTTCATTACCGACGAATTTAACGACGGATTTTGAATATTATTTACCGACGGACAAAAGTCTTCGGTAAATCCGTTGATAACTGACATACACTGTACCGACGGACATGAGCCTTCGGTAAATCCGTCGGTAATGTCAATGTCACTTACCGACGGTTTTACCGAAGGCTTTTGGCTGTCGGTAAAAAAAGCGGGAATTTTCCCGCCCATTATTTCACTTACCGACATTACCGACGGATTGACCGAAGGCCTAGGTTCGGTTTGTTCGTATAATTTGTAACAGACCTTATGATTTTTTGTAAAGTTTTAAATATTTGGGCATGTTAGGATATTCAGAACTTATTGTAAATTCGTGAACTATCTTATCATATTATTATATGTTGATTCCTTTATATAGTTTTAATCTATATTTTTGGATGTTACATATATTAGTTTCAAATTATTTTTTAAGAGAACCATAATTTTTTTAAATTGTTTAAAAATTTTTATAGAACGTAATACTTAATTATGTTAATCAATTGGGTTGTATTTATTCAGGTTACGTATTTATAGATAATCTATTAATTTATATCATAATCTATTAACATAACTGATATATAATCAATTATCGTAATAATCAATATTATATGAAGTTTGCTTTAAATAAATTTCATTGATAATAAGTTATTTACTAAAATAATTAACTAAGTTATTCATATTGGGTTTTCAAATTCAATAATTAACCATATAATTTATTATCTTGAAAAAAAATTATTAGATTAGAGTGTTATATCATTTTACATGTAAAAAAAGACTTCATAAAAATTCAAGGCTACAACTTTGAATCAATTTAAATGAAGTTCTCTATCTTTCAAGAATCCTTGGATCGATCCGTCGGATTTTTATCAATGGACATGTTGGCATCGGTAAATTTTCATTACCGACGGATTTAACGACGGATTTTGAATTTTATTTACCGACGGACAAAAGTCTTCGGTAAATCCGTCGATAACTGACATACACAGTACCGACGGACATGGGCCTTCGGTAAATCCATCGGTAATGTCAATGTCACTTACTGACGGTTTTACCGAAGGCTTTTGGCTGTCGGTAAAAAAAGCTGGAATTTTCCCGCCCATTAATTCACTTACCGACATTACCGACGGATTTACCGAAGGCCTTCTTTAGGAGAGTCGATTAACTCTTCACAGTTCTCTCTATCAGTTGTTTCTTTAGGCTTTTCCTCCTCTCCTCCTGAATTCTCTTCTTTAGTGAATTTTTTGATGTGTTCAGATTTTTCAGTAAACTCAATACCTTTATCAAAGGCTACATGAACAAATTCTTCAACACTCATAGTTCTCTTGTTGTACACACGATAAGCGTTGCTGGTTAGAGAGTATCTTATGAAGATTGCTTCATCTACCTTGGAATCAAATTTGCCAAGACTTTCTTTCCCATTGTTTAGTACAAAGCAATTACTTCCAAAGACTCGTAAATGAGAGATACTTGGTTTCCTTCCCTTCAGCAGCTCATAAGGAGTTAGCTTCAATATTGATCTTATGATAGTCCTGTTCAGTACATAGCAGGCTGTACTGACTACATCAGCCTAGAAATACTTAGGCATGTTCCTTTCCTTCAACATTGTTCTAGCAAGCTCTTCAAGAGCTTTATTCTTCCTTTCAACTACTCCATTTTGTTGTGGAGTTCTAGGTGCAAGAAGTTATGTGATATTCCCACTTCAGCAAGGTAATCATCAAAATCCTTATTCTGATATTCTCCTTCATGGTCACTTCTGATTAATTTAATCCTGAGGTCCATTTCATTCTGAATGACAACAACAAATCTTTTGAAAACTTTAAACGTGTCATTCTTTGCAGCAATGAAGTATGTCCATGTATATCGAGAATAGTCATCAAGTATAATTATTCCATAAGAGTTTCCACCAACGCTTTTTACTCTTGAAGGTCCGAATAGATCCATGTGCAGTAGTTGTAGAGGTCTTGAAGTCGACATTTCTCTTTTGCTCTTGAAGGATTGTCTTGTTTGCTTTCCTTTTTGACATGCATCACATAATCTTTCTGAAGCATAGCGAATTTTAGGAAGGCCATTCACAAGATCCTTTGAGACCAGTTTATTCAGTTGATTCATATTTATATGAGCAAGTCTCTTATGCTAGAGCCAAGCATCTTCTTCTTTAGTCAACAGGCAAACTACCGAATCGAATGAAGTTTCCTTTAAATCGATTACATAAATGTTGTTGAATCTTTTTCCCACCAATAACAACTCATCTATATTCCCATTTCTAATCAAACAGTATTTTGGCTCAAAAGTAATCTTTAGACCTTTGTCACACAGCTGACTGATACTGAGTAGATTGTGCTTTAACCCTTCAACAAGAAGAACATTTTTAATTTCATAGGATGAAGGAGTTTTGATTTTACCTATACCGATGATCTTCCCTTTGTTGTTGTCTCCATATGTAACATGACCAGTGATTTTGTAAGATATATTTGAGAACTTTGTAGGATCTCCCGTCATGTGTCTCGAGCATCCACTGTCCAAGTACCAAATAGAACTTTTTGTTTCGTGTTTCAAACTTGTTTCGGCTACTTTAGACTTTGCCATCATGATTAGATCATCATCATCAGTAGTGATCCTCTTGTCAACACTTTGACTCATTTGTCCATTCTTTTCATTGAGAAATCTTGCGAATTTTCCAACAAGCAGATTTAATCTTTATGATCCAGAATCATATTTCTCACCATAAGTTTCCTTGTCTTGATAAATTCTTGTTTCAAGAGATTCATTAAATCCATTAGTAATAAAATTTGACTTCTTATTGCAAGTGGCAGATATCAAATCAATTTTGAATTCCCATATCCTTTTAGTTTGAGAAACATAAGACATTCCCAGGTATATAGTCGATTCAACGAAAACAGAAGTCGACTAGTTTTTCAAATATTTTATGGAAACCAGCTCTGGTGCCTATTGAGATTGTTGATAAGGGAAGCACTAGTTTAGCTAGCCTTAATCTCACAGTTCTTTATTCACTTTGGATTTTGATGATGACAACACATTATTAATAACACATGTCTTGTTATGTGTTACATGTTCTGTTACTAATTGGTTGAATTCTTATTGAACATGTTTTGTGTTGATCTTGATATATGAATGCATATTCACTATTCTGATATATGTTACATCTGTTGTGATTGCATTGCATATGTTTTGGAAATGGAAAACCACATGCACTTTGATGAACTTATATTGTGTGGCAAATCTGCAAGTCCTAAGTCGACTTCATTATTAATAGAGTCGATTAAGACTAAAGACTTTTCACAGATTTTCAAATACAGTGCTATGTGAGATTTTACATTGAAAAGAATTTCAATTTGTGCAGATGTGTCAAAGTCGAATATGTGCACTATGCATTCGACTTTTTTAGTTGTTTTATTTGAAATTTTGTTATGCTTGTAAATAGCAACGACTATATTTTCAAATGATAGTTAAGCATTGAATGAGAGTCAACTGTATTGAATGTGGAATTACTTTGTTTGACTTGACTGCTACTAGTTTAACTTAACTGTTATAACTGTCAGACGACAGTCGACTCTATTAGTAGCTTAGTCCACTACAGGAGCGTCTGATTTATGGAAATCTATAAATAGACCAGACCTGAGTTATTTAGAGAACTTTTCGAAGAACTGACATTTTCATATTCTATTTCAGATTGATTCTCTGGGATTTAGTGATCCAAGAACTCATTAAGAAGACCGTGGAGATCATTCTTTGAAGAGGTTTAGAAGGAGAATTCTGTTGTGCTTACTGCTTGATCATTATCTGCACAATTGAGGTGTTCTTTCGTTGATCAAGGCTCGTGTTACAATCTGCTATAGATTGTTGTACCTATTGTGATTACAGGGGATAGACTCGTGGAGTCTGGACACTTTGAGGATTGTTCAAAGTGGGTTGAAGATTGTAGAAGAAGGGATATCTTGCTTCAGATCTTCTTTTGTGTTTCTGCCTATATTTTGGTTAGATGGTTAGATAGGTGTTTTATATTTTTGACGTGGAGGTCTCTATAAAAACCTTGTTCTAAAAACCTTGACCATTATAATGCATTTACTTCTTGGATTGGAAGGACACTGGATGTAGGCATTGAGGCCGAACCAGTATAAAAACATGGGTTTGAATTTCTATCCTTACACTTTTACATTCAGTCGACTCTATAATTTACGTAGTCTACTTTGATATTCCGCTGCACTTAAATTTTCTATTACTTGTGTTTCAAGAAATTGTGCAAAGGGTTTTACTTTGTGAAAAAGATTTTAAAAAGACTCTGATTTTGAAACCTCACCAATTCACCCCCCCCCTCTTGGTGTTGAAACGAAGCCTACCTATTTTCCAACAGTGCCAATTGTTGGAAAACAGGTAGGCTTCGTTTCAACACCACAAGGGGGGATGAATTGGTGAGGTTTCAAAATCAGAGTCTTTTTAAAATATTTTTGGCAAAGTATAAACCTTTACAAAGTTTCTTGAATCACAAGGAATGAAAATTTCAAGTGCAGCAGAAAATACTAAGTTGACTATGAAAGCAGTAAAGTCGACTGAATATAAAAGAGTAGGGATGGAGAATTCAAACCCAGGTTTTTATACTGGTTCGACCACAATGCCTACATCCAGTGTCCTTCCACAATCTGGAAACAAATGCACTATATTGGTCAATGTTTTTACAACAAGGCTTTTATAGAGACCTCCACGTCAAAAATATAAAACACCTCTCTAACCCTCTAACCAAAATATAGGCAGTACACACAACAAAGATCTACAGCAAGATATCCCCTATTCTGCAATCTTTAAACCCACTTTGAAAAATCCTCAAAGTGTCCAGACTCCACGAGTCAACCCCCTGTAATCACAACAGGAACAATCAATCTCCAGTAGATTGAACGTGGTCTTGATCAACAAGAATACACTAGCTATGCAGATTTCTGATCAAACAATAACCGCAATCCAGTCTCCTTCAAAGAACCTCTTCAAAGATAGATCACCACGGTCTTCTTGAGGAGTTCTTAGAGCAAATTCTCAGAGATCACAATCTGTAAATCACAAATGAAAGTGTTAGATTTTCCAAAGTCTCTGTGATCAACTGACGCACGTCTATTTATAGTTTTCTATAAATAAGACGCTCCTATAGTCGACTGAGCTACTAATAGAGTCGACTGTCCTTAGACAGTTATAACAGTTAAGTCAAATAGTAGCAGTCAACACCAACCGAATTGATTTTGCAATTAATACAGTTGACTATCATCAATGCCATAATGTATTGTCATCATAAAAAACCAGAGTGATTAAAGCACTGTGAGAGTAAGGTTAGCTAAACTAGTGCTTCCCTTATCAACAATCTCAACACTTTTTGCTGAATTTCTTCAGAAATTTGATAAAACCAAGAACCTGTTTCAATGTCTCAATCATAGGAACTTTAATCTCCAATTTCTTTAAGATTTCCATAAAGCGCTCAAATTCCTTCTCCTTCCTAAGATACTTCTTTAGATAAGGAAGAGGTTTTTTATATGATCTTTTCTTTTTTCCTCTCGTCCTCTTTTTGTTTTCTCTCACTTTCTTTTTCCTTTCTCTTTTTCCACTCACTTTCTTCATCTTCACACAAATTTTCTTTCTCTTTTCTCTCTCAACCACTTCTCTTTCTCTCTCTACATCTTTATCTTTTTCACTCAACTCTTCTTTTTCTTTCCTCTCTATCTTTTTCTCATCTAAAGTCTTGTCACTTCCAGTGATAATGGCTTGACATTCCTCCTTAGGATTAACTTCAGTATCAACCCCAAAATCTTCCAATTTCTCAATTAAGTGACCAATCTCCATCTCCATCTCCATCCTTTTGAATGCTGCTTCAATGTTTTTCTGAGTGGAGATGGATTCTTGCAAAAATTTTTGAAAGGCATCATCCATCTTTCCCATTGATAGAGAGATTTGTTGCTGCCATTGTTGTCATGGTAGTCCCTCAAATTGTTCGGCAGCTTGCCCAAATTGACTATGATACATGCTTGTATGAAGGTTCCATCTGTGGTTGAGATTACCTCGATAGAATTGAGTGCCCATATAGTTAAATTCTTGTCCATGAATGATATATATACCTATAACACTTCCTTAAAGCATTCTAAAAAGTAGGTGTTAGGCATGCTTATTTTCCCAGACCACCTTTCAAAATTAATTGGAAATAAATTATCATCCGTTGCCAATATCCCACAATATCTCGCAAGTACTCCTTTTCCTTCGCCTATAGCCATACCTACCTCATCAAACTCTACAATGATGTGTTGCCCATTAGGTAAGTTATTTACTTCTCTGACCTTCACCTTTATTTTCTTGATAACTCCTTCTAGGTCTTTAACAATAAAAAAACTTACTCAACCATAAGTAAAATTTAAAAAATTATGCATGCAGAAAAATAAATGACATATACCTATTGCATCGACATTCCAATATGATGAAGATTCACGTCCAACATGTTTTTTGGATGTTGTAGGTTGCTCTGTGTCTTCTGTGGGCATCGATGGTGTTGAGTTCAATGAATCATGTGATGGGGTCTCATTTGTTGGTGAAGGACTTATTAAAACATGTGGTTGTACTTCAATCGATTCAAACATTATAGGATTTGTTGATGGTGATTGGTCTTCAATCAATGCAGAAGTCACTACAACATTTGTTGATGGTAAAGTACCTAAAGATTCAGGTTGAGGTGATGATTTTTGTAGATTTCAGAATCGCTTGACCTTTGGCATGGCTACATATTTATGACAAATATTAAAAGAAAGAAATGCATTAGGCAAAAAAGTCTGATATGTCATTCTAATTAACTTCCAGTATTGTTATTCTAATTTTGGTTTCATCTTCATCGTATTCATGACTTCCTATGTCATAAGAAATTAAATCATAGATAAAAACTGAATTACAGTAAATTTGTACACCCAACATTCAATCTGTACACAAAACCAAGTTATATTTTCTACTTACGAAAATCATCAAGAGGTGTATAGCTTCATTTTTCTTAACATTCAAGAATTGAAACACCAGACAGAACACACATTTATCAAAACTATACTTAATTCAAGAAAAAACACAGTACAAAACAAAAACAAATTATATCTAAAGCAAGCTACCCTACGCTTGATAATTTATGCCATCCAGCCAAATACAATGCACATATGAATGAGTTAGGATCTTATTACCTTTCCAAATGAGAGAACGAGCTAATAAAAAGTCACAATTCAAAAAAGGTAACTTCTTCTTAACCTGAAACTGAGAAATCAAACATGCAGTACATCTCATCACCTTTAAGAAATCAACCATGTGTGAATTATACATGCATTGAAAATAATTGAAAATAATAAATTACTATTAATTATATTTTCAACTCATACATTTGACTAATTGATATCCTCGTCTAAATGGTTTGTAGCCAATTGAACATATTCATTGTCATTACTATAAAATTTATCCAACTCTTGATCTTGGTATGGTTCGTTTTCATATAACTCTCCTTGTACCTCTTCTCCCATTTCATACAAATCTCTTGGCTTTAAATGCACAACAACACTCCATCCTTCATTAACCACATCATCAACATAATATACCATTTGTGCTTGAGATGCCTCAATATAAGGTTCATGTTCTTCACGATTTCCAATATGAATAAGTCTATCAAAGTTAACACAATTAAAATTCCATTGATCCTTTTTATATCCTCTCTCTCGCGTAGTATCTACCCACTTACACTTGAAAAGAACAACTTTGAATCGACCATAATAATTAAGCTCAATAATATCTTCCAACTTTCCATAATAGGATAAGTCTGCTTGCCTTAAGTTCCTATCAACAGTACTTGAAACACAAGTTGTATTAGATGTTAAAAAGACACCACTATTTTGTGTTCTCAATCCCTCATCACGAGTCAATGTTCAAAATTTAAACCCATTGATGTTGTAAGCAGTAAATCTTCTAGCATTATCCAATGGACCTCGTGCTAGAAACTTCAAGTCAGTAGACATTGAATTTATTGTTTCTGGATTCATATTCTAAATAAGGAAATAATGTTAGATATAATTAAAAGAAAATTTGGTAAGTAAGAGAAATTATTTTATTTGTTCACCCACCCGCCTTTGAAACCAATCAACAAACTCTATAAACACTCTAGTTTCTATCTCAATAGTTGAAGGTCACCTTCCTCTTGATCCTCTTTTTATTAGATCCCTAAATTCACTACAAAAATTAATTACATTATATGCATAAAATAAAAGAATAATGTAGTTCAATTTTTTTAACCACAAATCACACACTTAATGTAGTGTACTTACTCAACAAACGGTGTGACTATCGCACAATTTAAAAGCATGTATCGATGGGCTTGTAACTTTTGCATATAAGTTAAAGTAAACATTGAGGAACCTCCTACCACCTTCCCACCTAGTGGGAATATATATGACACAAAACACTCATTATCACAAACATGTCATTGTCTATTGAACCTTGTCTCTATATCTTCAATGTATCTAGAACAAAAAGTAAGAGACTCTTCAGCTAAGTATCCCTCAGCTATAGAACCTTCGGGTTGTGCCTTGTTTAGTACAAAGGTCTTTAAATGACCTAATTCCCTATAATAATGATAAATAATTACATTAAATAAATTGGATACATATAATATCATACCTTGAACTAAAAGTAGTTAGCAATTACCTCTCTATAGGATACATATATCGATAATGAACTGGACCTCCAAGCTTTGCTTCCTCTACCAAATGGATAGTTAAATGAACCATAATTGTGAAGAATGATGGTGGGAAAACATCTCTAAGTGGCAAAGTGTAACCACAATACGATTTTGAAGCATTTCAAGGTCTTCAAGATTTAAGCTTTTAATACAAAGGGCCTTAAAGAATGAGCAAAACTCCACCAAGGTTGTAGTGACATGGTTTGGTAACAAATTACGTATTGCCAATGGAAGTAATTGCTCCATAATAATATGGCAATCGTGACTTTTTAGTCCTGATATTTTATGTTGAACATCATCAACACATCTAGAAATGATACTTGAGTAACCATCAGGTACTAAAACATTTTTCAAAGTTTTGAGAAACAACTTTTTGGTGTCACGAGTTAGTGAAAACAAAGCAAGGTGGTATCTTCCATTATCATCTGGCCAAAGATCCTGTCTTATGCCCATTTCCTTCAAATCTTTCCTTGCATTAAGCTTGTCTTTGGATTTAGGCTTTTCATTCAACAAAGTATAGATTAAATTGTCAAATACATTCTTTTCAATGTGCATGAAGTCTAAATTGTGACGTAACAAATTAGACTCCCAATATGGAAGTTCAAAAGAAAATGCTTCTTTTATTCCACTATTTAACTTCTTGTCTACATCTTTTTCCTCTACCATCCAAATGAATTCCTCTCCCAAATGTAACATTAATATTTTCCACTTGCCTAAAAATGTTAGATCCTGATAATTTTAGTGGTGGATTCCGTTCTTTTGTGCTTCCGTCAAAACGAACACGATTCAATCTAAATATATGGTTTCTACTTAAAAAGAGACGATGTCCCATAAAACACCACTTCCTACTATGAGGAATATGACAAGGTTCTGCATCAAAGTTACAAGTAGGGCAAGCTAAACCTGTGTGTGTGTTCCAACCAGATAAAATACCAAGGCCAGGAAAGTAACTAATTGTCCACATAAAAGCTGCTCGCATTCTAAAAGTTTCATTCAATGAAGAATCAAAGGTCTCCACCCTATCACTCCATAGCTCACGTAACTCATCCACAAGGGGTTGTAAGTACACATCAATACTATTTCCAGGCATCTGCTTACCTGGAATGATCATGGATAGGATCAATGAAGTGTGCTTCATACAAAGCCAAGGTGGAAGATTGTATGGAATTAAAAACACGGGCCAAATACTATAAGTAGAACTCATAGTGCCAAAAGGATTAAAACCATCACTGGCAAGGCCTAAGCAAACATTTTGAGGATCTAAAGCAAATTCATGATGCATTACACTAAATGTCTTCCATGCCTCACCATTCCTTGGATGCCTTATAACTCCATCCTTGTTCTCTAAAGAATGCCATCTCATATGCTCTGCAGTCTTAGAACACATAAACAATCTTTGCAATCTTGGTTTCAAAGGAAAGTAACGTAAAACTTTTGCAGGTTGCTTTTTTTTCTTCTTTGGGTTCCATCTAGATGTACCACAATGTTTGCATGTTTGCAAATCTTTTTCATCATCTCTTAAATATAACATACAATTAATTTGACATGCATCTATTTTGGTATAGTTAAGACCGAGTGTGTTGATGATTTTCTTAGCCTCATAAAAAGAAAGAGGCAACTTTGCTTCACTAAATGCATCTCTTAGCAAATCTAGGATCAAAGTCATTGCCTTGTCACTTAATCCACACAAAACCTTGATATGATATAATTTGATTACAAACTTTAATTTTGTGTACTTGCTCCCGTCACACAATAAGATTTCCGTCATTGAGAAACTCATTAAATTCATTATGATTCTCCCTTGCCCTTTCATTAATAACATCATCTTCACCCAATGGTTGTGATCTGCCTATATTAGTACCTTCTTGCCTATAATGTCTAAATGCTTCATTTATCATTGTTTCCATTGGATTTTCAAAATGAAATGTCTCTTGTGACTCATCTTTATTTCTAGAAATATCTTGTCTTTGCCTCTCACCATGAAGATTCCAAATAACATAATTTATGGGAAATCGTTTTAAAATCAAGTGCTCCTCAACTATGCCTCTAGCTTGCCATTTCACAAACCCACATTTAGGGCATGGACATCGAATTGTGTCTCCAGAGGCCTCATTCTCAAAAGCAAAATCTAAGAATTTTTCCAAACCAATTGAGTTTTCAATTGTATTTCGAGACTTAGTTATCCAAGATTTATCCATTCAAAATTATTCCTAAACAAAATGAAATACACTAACACATGAAAAAGAATACAATATTCATGGAAAATAAAAATAAATAATGAATTAGAAAAAATGAAATACTTGTTTCTAAATGGATTGAAATACTTGTTTCTACTAACCTTGACAGCTGTGAGATTGCAATACTTAAAGAGAAACCTGCAACATCAATTATGAAAAAGGAAAATGATCGTTGAGGAAAGAAGGAAGGAAATGTGAGTTGGAAGAGAAAGATAGTTTAATGTAATTTCAACAGTCATGAGATTTCAATAATGTTAGGGTATTTATCCTATTAAATACAAAGGTAGATTTAATAATTCATTATTTTCTTACCCAATGAGAAATGACTTCAACTATTGTCACTACTGCAATATCATAATTAATAATTCCTTATTTTCTATATTTCACCTGTTTCAGTCATCATGTTCCTGTAACGAAAACATCATTCATTATAGCTTTATGAAATTATGCAATTGGTGAAATTTATGCTTTCCTTCTTTTTGTGATGTACAAGTTTACTGGATACCCTGGAAGGTACGCATTTTTATCATCTTAATTTACTTATGCTTTCTTTATAGATAACACTGTCAAAAATTGAATTTATTGATCATGCTAGACATTAAATTTAATCTTTTTTTTTCTTTTTTTTTCTAATGTTACTAAGTAAATGGATATGTAAAGTTTAGATTTTATTAATGAAAATTTAATTTTAACAAATACTTTAATATATTACTTTTGTTAGGAAAAATTACTATTTCTATTAGTGTTTATATCATGCAAGAACAAGAACAGCTTTACACATAATATTGCTAGCACATTAAGAAGGCAAGAGTATCAACACATTTAGAGCCTAGATGAATAAATACAGTCCAGGAAACAAAAAGGAAAATTAATAAAGAGAAGCTAACCAAATCAACAAATGAGATCAAGGAAACCACGCACATCACAATAGCAACGTTGAGAAGTAACCTAACTCAAAAAAATGCTAAACACAGAACATTAGTTAGTAAACTATATCAGCAAAATAGAAAACAAAGCCTGAACAAGGTATTGAGACAATTAGTCAATCCAATGAATCAAAGCCAGAAAACCAAAATCCAGAAATTTCTTGCGGCATAGTAACCTAGTTTCCTTACAGCGAAATAGAAAAAACGATACACCAAAGAGAAGCAAGAAGGGTGTTAGAACGATGTACCTCAGGTTGTAGCACGAGTGAAAGCTTTGCCGTCGGCCGGTACACGCAACCACCGCTACAGCTCCATCTACCTATGGTTCCGCGACTACAATTCTGAAAGAAAAATGAAGAGACGAACCAGTGCGAGGAAGAAAGAAGAAAATGAACATGCGAGGAAGAAAGGGAGAAAGGAATGAAAACAAAGAAATGAAGAAAGGGATTTTAGGGTTCAAAGGAATTTTTTAGAGGGAAAAAGGGTTTAGTCTGATTGTTAGAGGGAAAAAGGGTTTAGTCTGATTTTTAGAGGGAGATGGGGTTTCGGGATTCAGGGCAATAAAATTTTACAATTTAGAAAAAGAATTAGTTTAAAATTTTTAAACACAAGAAATGTAAAAATTTAGGAAAGAAAGGAAAAAATATATTATTATTTGAAAGGGTTATAAACCTCCCTCGAAAACAATTAAAACTCCCACTATCATTGACAATTAGATAATTTAAATTAAACATTATAAAATATGTTAATTTGAGGGGGTTTTTTTTAACCTCCGCTAAATAACACCTCTAAATAAGGTTTTTTTTTGTAGTGACTCTAGTAGTGTTGGATAAAGGAAGGCCCAATCCAATAAAGGTCTGACAGTGAACAAAACAAAGCTCGTCGAAGATGAGATGATGCGGTGGCAATCATTGGATGATAACTCTAGTGGCAATGAGAAAAAATACAATGACAAAAAGACACAAGCTCCAATGTTGAAGGACTCCAAGGGCGAAAATGGAGACAACTATGTTCGGTGAGTGTGGCAATGTGGAAGTCGGTAGCATGACTAAAGCGTGGCGGTTTTTGTCAAGAGGATCCAAATCGACCAGAATGATAGATATTGGCAAGGGTGAAAATGGTGATTGGGTCTCACCATAAGCTAATCGGTATCGGGAAAGTTGGGAATTTTGTTTGTTGTGCTCTCTCGATGAAATATAAGAGGTGAAAGTTATGTGTTGTGGTTGGGGAAGATGATGATGTCTAGGGGAAGAAGATGGTTGTCAAAGGAATTTCTGAAAAAAACAAATCGGGGATTCTCAAACCATCCTTTAGCCCCTTCTCACTATTGTCTTCGTCATTGTTCTTTGCCTCATAATTACAGTTTGGTGCATATCCTTCAACAACTAAAATAACTTTGTAAGCCTTTTGTCAATTGATTCATTACTCAATTTGAACTATCAACCCTAACATGATTGATAATTATGTTAAGTTAACTAAACTAGAATATAATAGAAATATTTTCATACGCAAACACTAACAAAATGCCCAACTCCAAATCATATATTAACTATCTTTATTATTGAATCAAATCTCCTCCAAAATTATGCATGTTTAGAAAATCTAAAAATTCATCTTGTAATACCCATGTTGTATTTTCTCTAAGAAAGTCATCACACATATACTCTTTAGTTTTTGTAACATTAAGATTTTTAAGTTCACATAGAGACATTTCTTTCCTACTTCATCGTCATTATTAATATCATTACATTGCCCAAGATGTAAGCCATCACACATTTGCTCCTCATTGATGTAATCTTGCTTTGTTATTGAAAGGTTTGAATAACTTTTTTTTTATGGTTAATTAGTACGTAAAATTTAATTCATAATTTTTTTATATTTTAAATCTTTTTATAATGTTTGGATTTGGTCTTCAAATAATACGAAATGAAAATAGTAAAACAAAATCTACTATAGTCACATGAAAATGAACACAATCCACTGAATTTTTTTTTAAATATATGAAATGCATACTTATAAAAATTATTAATCTTATCAACATGTCCAATTAAAAAATTCAATTATCATGAATGTCAGTATTATCTCTTTTTTGTCTTAAATAAAGTACATCATAGGTACAAGTAAAAGTGTATTACACAATTTTTTATATTAAATTTCGGATAAAAAATTAAAATTCACTCCGTACATACAAATATATATCGAAATTTTAACAACATATTACTTGTATAAATTTTCCAAAATATTAACAATTCAATTTATCGAGAGAAAAACACTCTCAAAACCTAATGTCAATACCTTCAACAAGATTCAATAGAAACAATATTAATCCAAATAATATCACAAATAGTTCTTACAAAATTTCAAAAACACAACATTAATATATAATTATATTTCTACCATAATTAAATTTCAACCATAATTATATGTGTGATACAACTAAATAACTAATCAGTTAAGCTTAATCTACGTAATAAAATAAAAACTCTTAAGCATCTCTATTTGTAACATACAACATATTTAACTTAAACACAATTAATTAAATAAGACTAACCTATATATTTCTAATATAACAACAAATTGTATTCTTGACATTATCTGAATTTGGCATGGAAAAATAAAATTTAATATGATTAAAAATAATTAAAAAAATTAAATAATATTAACTTGCTAGTAGAGGGAAAGAAAAGAGAACAAGATCCTAATGTTGGAAATTATTACCAGACAACATGATAATGGAGATAAACCTTTGAGAAAGTATAGCTAAGATGGTCACTTGCATGGAAGAAATGATAATTACAAAGAAAAAAGAACTATTATGAAGAGAACAGAAAGACAAACAATAGTGAAGTTATTATGGGAATTAAGAATATAAACATATATACCACTTTCTACGGTGGTTCATGTACCTCGTTTCCATAATTTGAGAATAATCTTTTTTAAGAAATTGTCATATTTATAATTTTTCATATATTATTGTATCATATGACCGTCTGATTAGCTATAACTTGGACGATTAATTATAGTTTGAATAGTTAATTACCAGTTCAACAAATAGGTCATTGAGCTTGAATGGTCAACAAACATATCAGACGACCATGTATTGGATCGAATGGTCAATCACCATTTCTGTGAACAAGCCATTGAGTTCAAAAGGTCACCAAACATACTAGACAACCATGCTCCAGACCGGATGGTCAACCACCAGCTAGGCGAATAGGTCATTAAACACGAACGACCACTAAATAAATCAAATGACCATATGCATCAGATCAGTTGGAAAATCACCACTTGTTAAACAAACCATTGAGCCTAGATGGTCACCAAACAAATAGTTTGACTTTGTATTAGACCAATTGATCTGAATAGGTTCAAGGAAGATCAACTCTAAAACCAATTAACTCAAAATTTAAGTATGATTACTCACATTTGAGTCATAATCGGATCAACTTTAATAAAAAATTTACTACAAAACCTATAAATAAATGTTTGACATAATGAGATAGGTTAGATACATTAATTATAACATTTATTGTTATCCACTACAAGAAATGCAGTAATTACCGAAGGATAAATACCGAAGGCTTTTTGGACCGTCGGTAATATCGATTTACCGAAGGCTTTACCGAAGGGCATGTGAGGTGGTAATTACCGAAGGATTGTGACCGTCGATAATGGCTTACGACCGTCGGTATAAGCATCGACTTAATGAAATGCGAATTTGGGATTTCCCTCTCCCATTGTCCCAAATTGTTTTCGCGCAAGTCTTCCTTTCTCCCTTTACCCGAAATTTCTTTCTCCGAACACTACTCCCTTTCTTGATTCCCCAATCCATTTGAGTCCAAGAAAATTGTTTGTCCTTTGCTCCCAATCAACATTGGCTTCCTTCTTCGGTTGGTGGTGGTGAGGGGAGGCTTGGAGCTGGTTTGGTGCTGTCGCTACGAGAGGTTGGGTGGTGCGTTTCTGTCATCTTGGTTAGGGGTTTTCTTTGACGACTATTCTACGGTAGAGGCTGAGTTGCTGCCTTTTGTGCTGTGGAGGAGGCTATGTTAGAGGGAGGGTGTGGACAATCCCTGCGGTGGAGGTTTTGTGTTGCCTTACTTCCCCTGCCGTCAAGGTAAGTAGGTTTCTTATTGAACCTGCATGTGTTGAGCCCTTATTCTTCGTAAGAGGGTGTTTGATAATTACTATTTGTTGGTGTTACGTTTTGGTAATGTAACTTGTCCATTATTGTACAAGGTCTGAGTGACAGAAGGTGTGGAAGGTTCCAACACAGTAGGTTAAAGCTGGTTGCAAAAGGGCTGCACTCAAGTGTCCAACAGTTATCATTTACAGGTAGGTAAAGTTCATTCTGTTGTGTTTGTCATGCTCATTGTGTTCTGTTAATTGCCTTATGAACTGAGAGCCAATCATAATTGAATTTGGATTGTAAAGTTTGCAATTTGAGCATGTATGAGTTGTCTATTTTGATGATAGCCTTGATGGGAAATAAATTGTGCACTTTGAGCATAGAAACTGTAGTTGATGCTGTTTTAGTTTGCTGTTGATTGATCTATCTAAAATACTATAGCCTTGATGGGAATGAGCCTTTTTCCCTACACCTAAACTTCAAATAACTCACAAAATTGAATAACACTACACAATGAGCATATAGTAGGAGAGGTTACTTGTTAAGTAACCCTAACATTCAACCTTTCCAAAATAACTTTCTGCCAAAGTTATTCACTGTTTCCCCCTGAAATTGGCTTCCATAATAGTCCCACATATGAAATAAGGAAAGAGTAAGTAGAGGAACTGCCCATTATTGCAATATAGATGTCGTGATTGCACCAGCTCAATGATAGAAGTGAATGTTAATGAGCCTATTTGGAAGTAGAAGCCCACCCTATAAATATGGTAACCTCAATTAAATTCATACACACAGATCTTGCACTTTTTTCAACCACCAGTTGCCAAGGAATCAAATTAAGTCTCAACTGGATCTGTGTTCAACCTTTTCCATAATATACATAATTCTTTCCTTACTTTCTATCTTCTGCTATAATTGTCATTCTCATTCTTCTTTGTTTGTGTCATTTGTAGCTTTATTTTTTCAGTTTCAGTTTTGTCTTAGTCATGTGCATTTGTTGATTATTACCATTTGTATCTTTTAGTGTTGTTGAAGGTTGCTTAAGGTGTAGCCAACCATAATAAGCAATGGAATGCAATATGCATAGCTTGGTTCCTAAAATCCTTACCATTTCACTGTTTCAGAATTTAATTGTAGTTTTTCACCTTGGTCAACTTCTTTGAATTTTTCATTCTGAGTTTGGTCATGCTAAGCCTTTTAATTGTAGCTTAGTTTAGTACAGTTACACATTCTTGAGTCAATTAAATTGTTGTCCAACCTTTGCTTGTTTTGAAATCTGATTTTGGTGTTATAATGGTGTAATTTGCTGCATAAATTGGCTATGGCAGGGTTGATTTTCGAATTTTGCTGTTTTTATGGTATTGGAAAGCTTGAACAAGCTTAAATTGGTGTTGTAAAGTTGATAGTACTATTGAATTGGTCATATGTTAGCTTATATGCAGATTTGGTCTTTACACCATCACTTTTTTGTTTCTTAAGCAATGTGCAAGTTTGTTTAATGATATGAAACATGTTCCAAGTAATAGCAACCTGTATTAATCACTAAAGTGCAAAAAGCATAGTTGAGTTGCTAATAAATCCTGAATCAAGGTGCTGTTATTGCTTTTTTGATCAATCTTTTCACCGTGATTGATATCTTTGCTTGTGTCTTAGGTGTTTAAATTCTTCTAGCTGATTCTCTGCAGTTATATCAAGTGTTTTAGGATGTCTTAGAGTCATTGTAACTGTTGTCTTCATTTCATTTCACTGAATTCTAAATTCTGGTGTAGTTTTGGTAACATTTTCATGCATATTTGGCTATAGCAAGTATGATTTGTTGAATGTTGTTGTGTTTATGCATATACAAAGTTTGAGCAAGTTTATTTTTCCATTTTAAAGTTGTGTGCACTGTTCAAATGGTCATTTTTATGCCTATATGCATAATCATCTCTTAAACCATCAAAATTGGCTTTAAAATGGAAGTGAACCAGTGAATTCACATTGCAAGATGTTTTCAAACTGTTTGTGTTTAAACATCTTTAAAATGATGATACAAAGTTGTTTGATGCAACAATTGAGCTGCTGAATGACTTCCAATCAATATTGGGTTTAAAACCACCAAATTATAAGCATTTTCCTAGTGCAGTGTTCAAATCAAGTAGTGTTTGAAAATTTGTTTGCTCCAATTTTCGATTCTGGGTTGGCATGTGCAGGTTTATGTTTCCAAATGTAAGGATATGACTAAAACATTGTAAAAAATCCATAAAAAGCAAAACAATAACCTAAAACTCAAAGTTTGAGTATTTAGTACCTAAAAAGTGTACTTATAAGGTGACAAATTGTCATTTCACCTAATGTAGACTCATTCTAAGGTATGTGAACATCCTAACAAAACAAGAATTTGATTTCTAAGGCATAATTTGAAAGGTCTTTGAGTATAGATTCCAACAAAACAAGAATCAACTCATTTGGAGTTCGGTGGAGAAAGTTATGAGCAAAAGAACAAGCAAAGGTCAGAGTTGGCAAAAATATATGAAACGCTAACTTGAAACAATAAACTGTACCAACTCAGATGTCCAAAAATTACAAATTAGTAGTCATTGGAAAGATTTTTGAGTCTAGTTTCTAATAAAAAAAGAATCACATCATTTGGAGGTCGGTGGGAAAAGTTATCAGTAAAATAGCCAACAAAGGTCAAAGTTGACAGCATGTTATCTCACTCAAGTTGCTCATCTCATAAACATTATTTCTTTCCTCCATCATGGGGTGCCAAAACATCACTTTCCTCCATCATTGGGACATAATCACATCACTAACCTCCCTCTCCCACCACTGAAACACAAGGAACAACCTAAGACAAGTGCAAAAGTGCCTAAAAGTCACTTCTTTTTTCAATGGTGACCCCTGTTCACCTGACTGAGTACCTGTGTTGGACTTTCTGTACAAATTCCAATTTTCTCTCGGGTAATCGTTTACAGGGTTGGTGTAAACGATTACCAGACCCCTGTTCACCTGACTGCCATTATACTTTTTTTTTCAGCTATTCGGTAATTACCGAAGGCTTTTGGCCCTCGGTAATTACCGCAGAAGCCCTCGGTAATTACCGAAGGGCAGAAGCCCTCGGTAATGGTTAGCGACAAGCGATTTACCGAAGGATTTTTGGCCGTCGATAGGCCTTCGGTAATTACCTTTTACCGACGGTTTTGGGCTGTTTCCGAGGGCTTCTGGCCTTCGGTAATACCCTTCTTTTTTGTAGTGATCTATCTAAACTCAACTAACTTTAATATATTGAAGTACCTTCTACAAGTACAATCCAATTGGTTTAGACACACAAGAGACCTCTAAAAAAAACTTAGACCTTGAATAAATACATTAGCTAGAGACCAAATAATTGACCTTGACCCACATCCAAAACACTTATAATAATTATTATATAGTAATCATCATTCATAAATGTCTATTTTCAACCGTGTTTGTATATATACCTATTGTTATTTACAGTTCCATAAACAATTGAAGTTGTAAAATTCACCTACTATTAGAAAACAATAACCCTGTCTTTCTCAAGGACATTCGTTATATAAGTAACATTTTCAAAGCTTAGTTTTATACCAAACATTCATCATAGACCATTTCGACACATGTTTAATTACATAACAGAAACTAATTTTGGCAAACCTAATCATGTTTTCGTAAAAGTTTGCTTTTAGGCAAAAAAATAAAAATAAAAATAAAGTATGTAAACATAATATTAAAATTAGTCAAGCATACGATGAAACTGAATTAATTTCTAAAATGAGTTCCGAATATTCCAAACAGTGAATTCAATCATGAAAGAGTTTGGGCAACCAAATAACGTGTAACTCTTTCAATTAAGTAACTCTTTTTCAAAAGTAGCTTTTGTAAAGCAATTATGTATTTAATTTCTTGGAAAAATTTATTAAAGTTGGAGTGAAGCAAAAGCTCATTGTTTTGAAGTACAATATAATGATGGAAAAAGGGAATTGAAAATAGGCAGTGCCTTCTAGTTTTGGTACCTTTGCTAAGATTTGTAAGGACGAACTTTTCCATGGTGTCATAATCTTTACTCCTTCAATCTCACCAACTCAGAGCAAATAAAAGGGCATTTTTTAGCCATATTTCATCACATATTGGGTGAAAGTCTAAAGATTTCATTATAAGCTTTTATAATGTGGGAATTTATTCTATAAATTTTACTATAAGACTAAAAGTTATAATTGTATATGATTTTTGTAGTCATTTTTATGAAATTGTTTATTCACACACTTTGTTCTTCTCTTTATTTGATTTTCATGCTTCCGTTACCCCTCTTGAATTTTTAAATTTAAATGTGTTCAAATGCATGGATTATCGATTATGTATTATATTTTTTACTATTATGGATTTTCTGGGCTCTATATTTTTCTTGAAAAATAAATTGAATTTCATTTTCAATAAAGTTAACCATAGGATACAAGTCATGTTAAAATCTATCCAAAAGTGGAAATTGCAAGTCCACGTACCAAAACTATGTAAAGACCATGCTACTTTGACATAGTATTTTTTTTTTATATCCATTTGATACTATTTTTCATTCTCTTATACAAAAATTAATTTTTAACAAGACAATCTTATCTTTATAAAAGTGTTCAAATAATTTTTTTTCTATTTGTAATTAGTGAGTCTATTAATATAATGTAATTTAGGCTTCAACTATAACTTGGAGAATAATTTAGTAAATTGCAATCTAGCTAAAGTTTATTTTTTAAAAGCTTCATATATAAAAATGACTTGCCATGGAGTGCTTTTGACTACTTTATAAGTAACTTGAAATTCAAATATGATTTGGGCATTTCATAATTCATGATATTATTGGATATACTGCTCTAAAAAGTAAGTGATGCTTTCTATAAAAAAAAGAGAAAAAAGTTTTGTAAGTTAATAAATTATCTCTTTTTCTCTCTATTTGTGTTATATAATCCACTATTTATATATTATAAGAAAAAATCTTTATATATATATATATATATATATATATATATATATTATATAATTCCCATTCTGTTAAATGTCCTCGTAATTTATTCTATGATAACTTTATTTATTTCATTTTAAATATTATTTCTTATAAATGTAGCATTTATAATTTTACATCTCAATTTTATAACTATCAACCATACACTCCATAGCAACAAGTTCTAATAAGTTGTTTTGTTCTTTAAAGATATCATGCTATAAGTTAAAAGGAGACCATTTAAATGAATTTCAGTGAAAAACATTAAAATAATTAGAAACTCATAAAACCACATATTATCATTCCAATAAACTCCAAATTCAAAACTTTAGTTTGAACATGAAAAGAGTAGGAAAAAAAAAAGCATCCTTCAATCAGCTTTTTTTTTGTTAAAGAAAAAGAGACAGGTTGATGATTCATCCCTTTTCTTCCCATTCTGACAAAAAAAGAATCAAATGGGTTTGAGACTCTGTATCTTACAGCACCTTCAGTCTTCATGGTGTATCAGTATCACCTCACTCAGCACAAAGTTATCAAATAATTTCATGGCTCCTTCTTGCATGCTTCTTCCAACATCTCACTCCTCACAAAGCTACCAAAGAGTTTTAGCCTGTGTCAGAAGTTCCAACATATATTTATATATATATATATATATATATATATATATATATATATATATTTTCTTATTTATACATATATATATTCCACCTAAGTTGTTCAAGGCTTTGTCTTGAAAGTTGAAACCAGAAACTGTATCAGTTGCCACTGCAAAATTCAGTAGATGGTTCCTTCTGCACATGGATTGTGATCCTTTCATCTCTTGGAGGTTGACAAGGGCATGCTGTGGCAATGAATTTTGGGACAGCATCCCCTGGCATCAGCACAGGCAAACTCTCTGCATAATTCTGCTTCATCATCTGCATATACCATTAAATTCAATGTTATACAACTTATTCTTCAAAACTATACAACTTCTGCATAAATTTAAGAATTCAACTGGACTACTCAGCAGTATAAGGAATTTTTACATCGCTATCTAACTACAATTTGCCCTCTGTAATCAATTTATCAAATTTAATGATATATTGTAGGTAGACAACAATGTAAAAATTCCTTATACTGCTGAATTTACAGTATACTCATGAAAATAAACTAGAAGTTTAATGTTTTAGGAAAGATTTATTAAACAAATCCTTAGAATAAGGAAGATATGTAAGTGGTTGCTAAAATATTAGAAATCATGGTACATGGTTGTTTGAGTAGTTAAAAAGTTAAATCCTCTTCAAACTTGTGTCGTAACAGTGGTAAAACTTATGAGTAAATTGATGAATTTTGTGTATTTGAGCACTAGTTATATATGATTAACTTATAAGAGTTAGGAAGAGTGATGATTATTACCACAACAGGAAAAGCTGGTTTGTGGTAGGGGGAAGCTAACTCTGACTGCATTTGAGTGTGTTGCAAAGATTGAGTGTTGATGATCCCATGAGAGTGAAGGAAAGATCGAAGCTTACTCCAATGCAAGCAGCAGCAGAAAAAGCCACAAATGAAGAGTAAACAGACAAAGAGAAGAGCTAATCCGAGAGGAAATCCAATTGACACACGAGTAGCAGCAGTGTCTTGAAGCTCCATTTCTGCAGTCTAGTATAGTGTTGGTGTCTCTCTTCTCATGTAGAATGTGAATGAGTGAAAAAGAAGAGAATGTTTAGGTTAAATAAGAAAAGAAGTGAAGTGAAGCAGCTATGCTTTAGGTTAGGTAGTTGATGGTGGTGGGGTGTAGTTGTTAGTGGGAGAACTGTGGAGAGTGACATGTTTATTATTGAGCTTCATGTGAGTGCTGACACTTTTCATTCTGTACGGTAACAAAATGGTTCTAGTCTGCATTTCTGTTTATGGAAAGTGAAAGAAATTCTTGTGTTCTTGGTGTGTGTTTGTGTTCAAGAACTTCTTGAACTATATATGATTTTAGTTTGGTAAAATTGATTTTGAATGAAATGAGTTGAAATGAGAGTGACTTAATAATAAGTTTTCAAATTCAGTGAACTCACTTTGTTTTGAGTTTTTTACTTGTAATCCTGAATTTTGGTCAAGTCATGTTCTGAGAGTTTTTTAGGGACCATGCTATGTATGAAGAATGGCACGAATTTTAGACTGCATGGTCCACTTTTTCCTAAAAGGTACCTTTCACCAAACTCTGATGGACAAAGCAAAAACCTCTATAAGGAAAGTCTAGTTTTCGAAATCACCGTTTCCTAAATTTGAGTGTTGAAGTGTCTCTTCGTAAGAGAAGTCACACTTATTACAGAAGCTTGAAGTTGAAAAAATAAAAAAATAAAATAAAATAAAAAGTAAAGTTGTTTAAGAAATTTTTTAATCCAAAAGAAACAATTCTCAAATTCTAATGTAAATTATCATTCACCATGCTTGAATAAACTAGTATAGATTTGGTTTTTATTTTTTTACTGAACAAGTAGTTTGGAATTTGAATTCTGAATCCAATATCCTATATCTTATATATTATATGAAGAACCGTATCTTTTGTAAATCCAATAATCCTTGATTGATTAGGAGTTGTAACGAAAGAAAACTTAAATACAACTTTCTTTTCATCAATTCTCTGAGATAAAATTTTATAGATAAAATTATTATAATATATAAATGTTTTGAGCTTTAAAACGAAGAATAATTTATAAAAGATGATCATAACAATAGTATTTTTTTCAAATATAAAATCAAAATAGATATAAATATATATTTAAATGAAAAAAAAATAGTATTATAAAAAGAAAATTTCAAATAATTTCAGAAGATCATCACGTCTCTTAAACTTAAAACCAAACATGTTAATAAAAGTCACATATGTTTAGTTAATTAAAATACATGTAGTTTAATCTTTTCTTGAAAGTTTTAGATTTGTTGAAGTTAAGGGATTTATTATTTTTATTAAATTACACTATACTACTTAGGAATATGTGTTGGTTTTCATGAAGGAAGACCATGGTGTTTCCTTACTATGGGCAAATTATGAAGCATACTTTTAAATATCATTTCAAAGCTGCTTTTGTATGAAGGGGAGGTACCTTAATGTAATGGACTAGCTTGCCTTAATGTTGAAGATTCTAGAATAATGGGACCCACAAGGATCCAAGGGGACCAAAGACATTAACACAAATCAATGTGCCTCGGAAATGGGCTACCCATGGTCAAAAATATATACAAAATCCACTTCTTAAAAAGAAAAGCAAAAAAGTTGGAATTGATGTTCGCTTGTACCTTTTATTATAGGACATTGTTGTTTATTATTTAATTATGTTATTCTTATAAGTATGCAGAGAAGTGTTGTGCTTTTTTTTCTCTTTTACAAATTCTATCTTAAATATTAACTTTCTTATATTAAACCCACTTAAAAACTCTCTCAACTATCAAGTTAAAATGTAAAACTCAATTTACCCGCTTCTCTTAAAAGCTTTTAAATTGTGTGTGGGTGTCTTTTTTTTTAACAAAAATGAGTGCACTTTATGCTGTAATTATTTTTTAAAAAACTAGGTATTTTGAGAGTAAATTTTGTTGCAAAAGATTTGTTTGTCTTGAACTTTTCATAACCTAATTTTTTAACAAGTTGTCACACTTTATATGAAGCAATGTCCTCTTCAACTCAATCTATATATATTATTCAGGTGTCTTATATATGTGATATTTCAATACCACTAGTTGTTGACCAAGATATATATAATGTACAAATGTTTGGTTTGTGAAAACTGAAATGCAGAAGAACTTATTTGGAAATGACCCAATGAACTATATATTTAATGTACATAAGTAATACATACATACATAATATAAATATATATATATATATATATATATATATATATATATATATATATATATATATATATAACATTCACAATACAGTTTTGCAAAATTATGTCATATGTAAAAATTAGACAAAATTATAAAAATGATTTCTCTTTGCAATAATATTTTTCATTTACTTTTTCCATTCTGTCTGGTCTTCTTTATATTCTTTTTAACCCTACTGATAAATAGGTTGTGAATTAGGTCACAAATATATTGGATTTATGCTAATTTAATTAATGAAATAAAATAGAGGTATTTTCTTATAAACTATCAGTCTATTATGTTACTTAAAAGAGTCAACTGTTGCATTAAGATTGTTAAAGGGAGATAGATAGATAGATAAAAGCTTTGAGCGACTCCGGTGAGAAAAATAAAAAATCAAAATGGAAACTAAAACTGAAGAAAGAAAACCATGTATATATATGCAAAGAAGATAGTTTGGAAAAAAAAAATTATACTATACATTTCATATATTTGGTTACCTTTGTTTTGAGCTAGATACCCATTGAAATATTCTATTGTTATTCACCTTATCGGTAAAGAGAATATTTTTCGGTTAATATGTGAAGGTTATAAGAAAAATTGTATTATACTCATTAATTATTATTAGTGAAAATATGTTGAGGTTTTTCCATGTTAAATTTTTTAGTGTTTCTTGGTGTATCTTGTTGTTTTTTGTGCTATGTTTTACATATTATTTATATAGAGAATAACTAATTTGAGTTTTACTTCCATTTGTTATTTTTTTATATTCCTAATAATTGATATTAGTGCTTCAGGTAGGACTTTGGTTTGTGTTTATTTTGGGTTCTTAAGATGAGAGATAATGATGGTGTTAGAACCATAATTAATTAAAATGGATTTTATAAATTATTCAATATGGGAATCTCGCATGAAAGATTTATTATTTTATAATTCTATTAAGGAACAAGGTGTTAAACTAGCATACAAATTTGAGAAAGATTGGAAGAAGAAAAACAAGAAAACTATTAATATGTTAGGCAATTGATAAATCAATTTATTTATCATCATGTATCAGGTGACACTCTAGCTTACAATTTATGGAAGAGATTAAGCGAGTTGTTTGAGCGTAAAAATTCCTCGAACAATGCATTCTTTATTATGAATGTAGTAAACTAGAAATACAAGTATGATCCCTTGATGGTTGAATATGCGAGTAGTTTTCAGAATATGGTGAATCAATTTCTCACTATGGAGATTGCATTAGATGAGGAACTATTAGCATTATTGTTACTTAATTCATTACCAAACAATTGAGAGACATTATTGGTATCTCTTAGTAACTTTATCTTTAATTGGAAATTGACATTTGACATGGTCAAGGATAGCCTCTTAAATGAAGAAATTAGGAAGAATGGTAATAATAAGGTTATTTCATCAAATCAAAAATGAAACTTTAGTTATGGAGACAATATATAGGAAGAAATAATATAAAAATTCTTAAAGACTTAATAATTGTAGCAAGTTATAAAAGGGAAGTCAAAGCCAATGATATCACATGTTTCTATTGTAAGAAATCGAGGCATGTGATTAAAGATTGTAAGATCCTTATACAAGAGAGATCAAGGGATAAAGGAAATAATAACAATAGAAGAGAATATAAAACCACTACTGCAATTGTATATTATGGCAAAGTTGTCATGATTATGTCAATTTCACTAGCCATGAGTAAATGGTTTATTGATTCAGTTGTATGATTTCATGTTACACCACACCATGATTATTCCATGTTATAAATTATTGGAGATTTTGGGCATGTGAAAATGGGAAACCAAGGAGTAAGCAAGGTTATTAGCATTAGAGAAATTTGGTTGGAGACTAACACCTATAACAAACTTCATTTGAAAAATGTTATACAAATCCATGATTTTCACCTCATCCTAATCTCAAAACAGGTATTTGATGAAGATGGTCATCATAATTCCTTTGGTGATGGAAAAGGGAAGTGACTTAAAGGGAAGTGACTTGAAGGGAAATTGGTGGTAGAAAAAGGAGACGAAATAATCTTTATTGGACATCAACAAAGTTGTTTATACCTCAAGTGAATGGAATATAGGATTGTTTCATAGAACTTGACTTTATCACTGAAGTGAAAAGGGTCTTGCTACACTTGTAAGACAAAGGTTTCTTTATGTTAGAGGTACATATAATGAAACTTGTTATGATTGTCTATTGGTAAGTAACATATAATTTCTTTTCGCACTTATCCCTCACGTAGAAAACCACATATCTTTGCTTTAGCTCACATTGATGTTTGCACTATTGATGCTAACTTAATTAGTAGTTGTTCTTATCTTTTTATCACTTTTATTAATAACCATTTTAGAAAGGTTTGAACTTTTGTTTTGAAATCCAAAGACTAGGTACTTAATGTATTCTAACATTTACATGAAAGTGTTGAAATAAAAATAGGCAAGCTATTGAAATGTGTTAGAGTAGGTAATGATGGTGAACATAAAGGTGCTTTTGAGATTAGTTCAAGGAGCATATCAAGCTCGAAAACAATATTCCAAAGACACCTCAACATAATAAGATTGCAAAGCGAATGAATTGCATCATTAATGATAAGATTAGATGCATGCTCTCAAGAAAAATTCTCTAAAGTTTTATAGGGTGAGGCATTGAGAATTGTAGTGGACTTGATTAATCTCTCCCCTTTTATTCCTCTTGATGGTGATGTCTCTTAGAGGGTGTAGAAGGGGAAATATGTTTCATGTTGTCATTTAAGAGTGTTTAGTATAAAGCATTTGTTCACATCCCTAAAGATTAAAGATCTAAGCTTGATGGGAAGTCTAGATAACATATCTTCCTTGGTTATGTCCATGATGATTTTGGTTACAAACTTTATGATCTAATTGATAAAAAGATTACTAGAATCTGAGATGTTATTTTTCTTGAGGATCAAACCATTGAAGATATTGGCTACAAAGAGAAGCCAAAACTTATTACTCATTAGTGCATTGATGATGAGCTAGAACCTCCTTCTAGAGTTATTGATCATGAAGGAGATGTGAATGTAAATTTGAAAAAGGAATTTGATATGCTTAAGGCTCAAGTTAATGAACCAATTGAACTAGCTCTTCTTGAACCACTTGTGGATCCTTTCTTGAGAAGATATGCAAGAGAGAGACATCATATACAAAAATATCTCCTTCATGAGTTTGTTTTGTTAATTGATGGGGAAGAACTTGAAAGTTATGAAAGAAATATGTTGTATGAAGAAAAAGACAAATCGTGTAAAGTCAAGTAAAAGGAGATGAAATCCTTACATGAGAACCATACCTTTAAATTGGTGACAATGCCTCAAGGCAAGAGAGAATTGAGAAATAAATGGGTGTTCAAATTAAAATTAGAGGAGAATACCTCACAACAAAGGTATAAGGATAGGTTGGATAAGAAAGGTTTTAGTCAAAAGGAGGAAATTGATTTTGAAGAGATATTTTCACTTGTGATTAAAATGTCTTCATTTAGAGTTATACTTAGCTTGAAAATAAGTTTAAATTTTGAAGTGACCAACTTGATGCGAAAAACCTTCCTTCATGTTGACTTGGAGAAAGAGATCTATGTTGAACAATTTGAAGGTTTTAGAGTCAAAGGTAAAGAGAATCTTATTTGTAGATTGAGAAAGTTCTTGTATAGGCTTAAATAAGCTCCAAGGTTGTGGTATAGGAAATTTGATTCCTTCATTATGGATCATGAGTATGACAAGACCTCTTTTGATCATTGTGAAAAAAAAAATTCTAATGGAAAATTTATTATTCTTTTGTTTTATGTTGATTCTTGGTTATGGCATGAATGCGATTTAAAGTGTCAAAAGGGTTTTGAGCAAGTCCTTTACAAAGAAGGATTTAGGTTCTACAAAAAAAAATTGTTGGCATGAGAATCTTTCATGATACGTCCTAGGTTGCTTTATTCAATTACTTTTCCAGTAAGTATACTAGATAGATGTAGTATAACAAGTGTTGTATCCACAACGCGACAACGATATCGAGGTGCGGAGTAATGATGGCGATCGAAAAGTGAGGATGACCTTCAAGTTCAGAGACGAAGTGAGTCGAGAAGTAGACGGTGACATTGGTTCGTAGAGGAAGGATGAAGAAAACTATGAAGTGGTAACCTAAGTTTGTTTCATGAATATAACCCTAGGAAGAAATATGACCACTCGTAAAACTAATGCCTAAAGGCTTTTAATAAAATAAACAATTATAAATTTCAGCTGCAATTTTGAAATTTTGATAAACCTTTTTGGCCTCGGTTATCTAGAAAACTACAGTAGAAAGTAAATATGACATTAATTGTTCAAATAAATGAGGAAGTATGTCCTTCTAAAAAAAAAATTAAAAAAAACATGGCAATGTTGATCAAGCTTTTGGCCTTAATTGTCTAGGAAACCGCAATAGAAGGTAGATATGGTAACGACTGACCTAAAGCCATTAGGGGATTTTGAAAATTTTTGACAATTTCGATATACATTTCGATATTGGTTCTTTACCATCCAATGTCAAGAGATATATAAAGCTTTAGTTATTTTGAAATCAAATTCATATTTTCTTTTCAAATAAATAAATAAATAATGCAACTTTCGAAAAATTTTGAAAATTTTGATTTATCTTTAGGTCTTGGTTTTCGATTAACTGACATTAAAAGTGGTACATGCTTAAATTATATTATAATTAAAACCTATAAAATCATGGAATTTTAAAAAATGTCACCATGTTTGTTTTCTCAAAATCAAAAGGAGTTATATTCCAAATATCTAATGAAGTTTACATTTTACATACATGGACAAATCTTATAATAAAGGAGCCTTAATTCTCCCAACTTTTTTATATATAAATTAGCATATAATTTAATATTTTAATTTTAATATATTTTAAATATTTGATATCCGAATAACTTTTACAATTGTATACAATTGTTGAAAATCCAATATTATCTATACATATATTGTAATTTAATTATATTTTTAATCAACACGAAATATCATTGGTTAACTTAGAAGAATATAATATGTGAAATAGGTTTTATCAAACTGAATATATTTTTAAATTTTAAAATTCAAAAACTTAAATCTAGTAATCACCCCAACAAAAACTTAGTTACAAATTTACCTTTTCTTTGTTTGAACCAGAACCTATCATAAACTCATAAAATCTCTAATAGAAGAACCTTATAATTCTAGTTTAAATACCACGTAATTAGCATAACAGAATGATAGCAGAGCATAGGAATATTTTCTATTTTATCGGACATTCTAGAATAACAATGAGTTGTCAATAGATAGTACAAAATATGCCTTTATCTTCCAAGGTTTTAGGTCACACCCATTCCTTTTGTAGAGACTATATATATATGATGTAATCATTGAGAATGAATAGATTGAAATTTATGCATATTGCCTTTTCTTCTATTTTTTGTTATGGTATCAAGAGCCCTCTAAAGGTTCAAGCTTTTTCTAGCTTACCTCTCTCATGGTCGATTCAGGCTCCTCTGGAAATGAGGAGGAAGACATTCCACCTCCTCCTCCCTTTTGTTGATCCTAACCAAAATCCTTCAAGCCCCTTCTACATACACCCAAGTGAGAGCCCTTCATCTGTTGTGGTTTCTCCACCTCTCTCTGCCAACAACTTTCAGTCATGGTCTCGTTCCTTCCGAATGGCCCTTATTTCTAAAAACAAGATGGGTTTTCTCAATGGCACCATCCTCAACCCATCAACCATCGATCCCTTATACCCCTCTTGGGAAATATGTAACACTTTGTTAATGTCATGGATTCTCAATTCCATTTCTCCTTCAATCGCTTAAAGTGTTGCGTTTTTTAGCGAGCCACTGATGTCTGGACTGACCTTTATGAACATTTTTATCAAGGAGATTTGCTTCGTGTCACTGAGTTACAAGAAGAAATCTATTCTCTCAAACAGGTTGGACAACTCTTGGAAAACAGGTTGGCTTAGTTTCAACATCAAGAAGGCGGGTGAATTGGTGAGGTTTCAAAATCAGATTCTTTTTAAAAAAAATTTCACAAAGTAGAACCCTTTGCATAATTTCTTGAATCGCAAGTAATAAAAAATTTAAGTGCAGCGGAATTGCTAAGTAGACTACGAAAACAGTAAAGTCGACTGAATGTAAAAGTGTAAGGATAGAGAATTCAAACGCAGGTTTTTATACTGGTTCAGCCTCAATGCCTACATCCAGTGTCCTTCCAATCCTAGGAAGCAAATACACTATAATGGTCAAGGTTTTTACAACAAGGCTTTTATAGAGACCTCCACGTCAAAAATATAAAACACCTCTCTAACCCTCTAACCAAAATATAGGCAATACAAAAAACAAAGATCTGTAGCAAGAATCCCCTCTCCTGCAATCTTCAACCCACTTTGAACAATCCTCAAAGTGTCCAAACTCCACGAGTCTACCCCCTATAATCACAACAGGCACAACAACAACCAATGAATGGTAACACGAGCCTAGATCAACCAAAGAACACCTCAATTGTTCAGATAATGATCAAGCAGTGAGCACAGGAGAATTCTCCTTCGGAACCTCTTCAAAGAATGATCTCCTCGGTCTTCTTGATGAGTTCTTGGAGCACTAGATCACAAAGAAATAATCTGAAATAGAATATGAAAATGTCAGTTCTTCCAAAAGTTCTCTGAACTCGTCTATTTATAGATTTCCATAAATCATACGCTCTTGTAGTCAACTAGGCTACTAATAGAGTCGACTGTCCGTTGATAGTTATAACAGTTAAGTCAAACTAGTAGCAGTCAAGTCAAACAAATTAATTCTACATTTAATACAGTTGACCTTCATTCAATGCTTAACTAACTCTTAAAAATATAGTCGTTGCTATTCACAAGCATAACAAAATTTCAAATCAAACACCTAACAAAGTCGAATGCAAAGAACACAAAGTCAACTTTGACACATCTGCACATATTGAAATTCTTTTCAATGTAAAATCTCACATAGCACTGTATTTGAAAATCTGTGCAAAGTCTTTAGTCTTAGTCGATTCAATTAATGATGAAGTTGACTTAGGACTTGCAGATTTGCCATACAATATAAGTTCATCGAAGTGCTTGTGGTTTTCCTTTTCCAAAACATATGCAATGAAATCACAACAGATGTAACAAATATCAGAACAGTGAATATGCATTCATATATCAAGATCAACACAAAACATGTTCAATAAGATATTAATCAATAAGCAACAGAACATGTAACACATCAACAATACATGTGTTATTAATAATATGTTGTCATCATCAAAAACCAGAGTGAATAGAGCACTGTGAGATTAAGGTTAGCTAAATCAGTGATTCCCTTATCAACAATCTCAACAACAACTACCGAACTCTGACCCCTTGTTCTTGCTCTACTCACACCTACCATTCATTGGATTTCATCATCCGTTTTCTAAAAGGGCTTAACGATCGATTTGCCATGGTTTACTCAAAAATCTTATTATTTGACCCTCTCCACTCTCCTAATCATGTTTTCTCCATGATCATCCAACATGAGCGCCAACAACATAATCCATCTTCTTTCATGGAAACCAATCACTTCAACAATGTTGTCTCTGGTAAAGGCCGAGGTCATCCACAGCAAGAGGGGACAAAACAAACTCGCAAATGTGAATTTTGTGGCCGCCTCGGACACACTATTGATTCGTGCTTCTAGAAAAACAACATCGCTCTAACAAAGTGCATCCATTGCGATCGTGTTGGACATAGCAGTAATGTGTGTTATACCAAGTTTGGCTATCCTCTTGGACATCCCAAATATCCAGGAAAGCCACGCCCTTTCAACAATAAGAACACCTTTGGTGGCGGCGGCACAACCGCCGGAGGCACCATGAATAATGTTACTGCCTCTTCCTCTTCAAATGTTGCGCCGACCCTAACTCATGAAGGAGAAAGGAAAGATACTTCAACTTTGGGCCAAGGTCTTCACATTACTATGGCCCAATTCCAACAACTAACGAGTCTTCTAAACAAAGCTTCTGGATCTGGTGGAGGAAACTCATAAATCCCTTCAAGGACCAATCTTTGACACTCAAACCCAAACCAATCTTAAAACTCTAGTCTTGGCAATAGGTTTATTTTTTCCATTAACACTGCACGTACACTTAATAATTTTTCTCACACCACACCATGGGTAACTGATTCTGGAGCCACTGATCACATCACAACTTCATTAGATCACTTTTTTAAATATTCTGAAATCAAGCCATTAAACATCAATTTACCAAATAGGTCTACTGTTCGAGCCCATATATCTGGAAGCATACAATTCTCTCCGGATTTCATTATCCATGACGTTCATTTATTCCAAACTTTACTTTTAATCTATTATCTCTTCCTAAATTATTAACTACTGTTCCTTGTCATATAATTTTTTCAAATGAGTTCTCTAATATCCTTTGTCAAATACAGGACATGAACACATTGAGGATGATTGGTTCAGCTAACTTAAAGGAAGGACTTTTTCATTTGACAATCGGAAAGGAAACGAGCCCATCTACCAATAATGCTACTGCTACCACCATCAATAACTTCAACCTTTTGCACTTTAGATTAGGACATTTATCTAGTAGTCGTCTTAATGTCTTGAATCAACAATTTCCTTTTATTTCAAAGGATTCTCATAAATCTATGACATTTTTCATTTAGCCAAACAAAAGAAGTTTCCTTATTCTCCTAGCTCCAGTAGAGGTTCTAAAATTTTTTATTTGATTCATATGGATATTTGGGTCCCGTTTTCCAAAACATCTATTCATGGTCACAAATATTTTGTCACTATACTTGATGATTTTAGCATATACACATGGGTTGTTCTGTTAAAATCAAAAAGTGAAGTGAGAACACATACAAAATTTTATTAACTGGGTTGAAAATCAATTTCAAACCACAATTAAATGTATTCGATCTGACAATGGACCAAAATTTTTTCTAAAAGACCTTTTCAATTCTAAAGGAATAATACATCAAACTAGTTGTGTTTATACACCTTAACAAAATGGGAGAGTGGAACGCAAACATCAACACATTCTCAATGTTGCTAGGGCCCATATGTTTTAATCCAAAATTCCATCAAATTTTTGGTCCTATGCTATCAAACATGTTGTTTTTTCTCATTAACTACGTTCCCTCACCCATCATTTCATATAAAACGCCTTTTGAACTTCTAAATAAAGTTATACCCGATTTTTCCATGATCAAAATCTTTGGTTGTTTATGTTATGCATCCACTCACAATAAAATTCATAAATTTGAACCTCGATCTATAAAAGGTGTTTTTTTGGGTTTTCAAAACGGTACAAAAGGATATGTTATTCTAGATATTAATACAAGAGAAACATTCATTTCTAGAAATGTTGTTTTCCATGAAACAATTTTTCCTTTCCATACATCTCCATCACTCTCTACACCCATATCCCAACATACCTTAACCATAGAACCAAATCCAGATTCTCCATCCACACCACCTAGAAACCCCTTAGAACCTCAATACCCCAACCCAAACACACTTTCACCTTCACTAGAACGAAGCTTCTATTGGAAAACAGGTTGGCTTCTTTCTTCACCAAGAGGGGGGGTGAATTGGTGTTGTTTCAAAAACAAGTTCTTTTTGCAATCTTGAAATCAAGGTCTAAAGCTTTTTAAACTTTCTTGAAATGCAAGCAATCAGAATATGTATGCAGCAGAAAATACGTAGTTGACTACGTAAAGAATAAAGTCGATTATAATGTAAAAGATAAGGGATAGAGAAATGCAAACACAGGTTTTTATACTGGTTCGGCCAACAATGCCTACATCCAGTCTTCTTCCAACCTAAGAAGCAAATGCACTAAAATGGTTGCGGTTTTTACAACAACGAATCTATAGAAGACCTTCACGTCAAAAATATAAATCTCCTCTCTAACCCAAAACCAAAATATAGGCAATAAACCAGCAAGACTTGCAGCAAGAATCCCCTCTTCTGCAATTTACCAACACCACTTTAAACAATCCTCAAAGTGCACTATCCCCTGCAATCAACAGGTCAAAAACCAGCAGTCTTCACGGATGCCAAGCCGCACAATCATTTACAACAGTCTTCACAGGATGCCAAGCCTCACAATCAATTTCAGCAGTCTTCATAGGATGTCAAGCCTTACAATCAATTACATAACACCTTCTTGTGCAGATATTGATCAGACAATGAATGCGCAGTATAATCTCCTCTTTGAATCCCTTTCAAGAAAGATCACCACCGTCTGTTTGGAGAATTCTTGGAGCTAAGAGAAATCTGAATAAGAATTATGAAAATGTCAGTTCATCAAAAGTCTTCTTTAACATACTCGTGTTAAGTCTATTTATAGATTTCTGTTAGTCAGATTATTTCTCAGTCAAATACGCTACTAATTCAGTCGACTAGATTATGACAGTTATAACACATCGTCAACATAGCAACTTTCAGTCAACCAAAAACAAACCACATTTAATACAGTTACTAAGTCACCAATGCTCAAGTAACTTTCAATGATGATCCCTATATCACATTTAATCACATGTTAATGATAACTCCCCCTGAAATGCAGGCATGTGAACTAAAAATGTGTAATGAGTGATACTTCCCTTGTCATTATGCATATGTAATAAAATCATATTAGATGCACAATGCAGCATATCACAGATTGAAAAATCAGTTTAGCACATAGTTGTATCAAAGATAAGATAGCAAACAGTTTAGATATGCAATGATAAAATCTTCAACAATCTCACAATATTATCTCAAGTAGGATATTTCCAACAAATAATAGCAGAGATAATAACAGATATATCAAAATAAGCAATCAGTAAATGAATAACCAAGTTCCAGAATTGGAATTTATAATCCTGTTAAAAGTAGTCGATTGCATAGTTTCCTCAGTAGACTACATTGCTTTCCAAAGCTGTTGAATTCCTCTAGAAATTTCCAAAGCAATGTTATTCCTGCAAAACCTTTCAAAGATCCTTTCCAGATCAAGCATTTTAGTTAAGCAAGAGATATAGTCATAAACAACAGAAGTCAATATGTACAGATTCATTACAGTTCAAGCATAGTTGACTTCAAACTAATTGCAGTCGAATCAATCACTCAGATCAAGAAATATCAATTAAACGCAACAGTGTTGATCCAAACTACTGATTTCATTTCCTTGAGAAAGATATTACAATGGTGGGACAAAATCAAGGAACAAAAGAAAAACAACAAAAGATGGCATAATAAGCCATTCAAAATGAAAAGAACCTAGACATAACCTATGACCCAAGACACATATTTCATTCCCTTAATCTGAGCTAGAAAGATTCTGTGAAGACCTCTTCAGAATAACTTTCATCCTGATTCCCTATTGTCGAATTCATCATATTAATAAAGATACTTCCAGTATTGTACTCAGCTTCTTCACCCATAAAATTCCATCCATTGATAGTTTTTACAATTCCGAGAGATACAACTGAGTCACAGTCAAATGTATTTGATGAGCACCATAAGCACTTTTGTTCATTTTCAACATCAACTCCTTGTAATACTAATATTTTGCTCACTAATACCGCATATGGAAGACACAATGATCTGTTTAAAGCAAAAAATTTCACGTGATTGTTCACAACTTCTGACCAGTTTGTTGGAATATTATTCTTGATTGCATACGGAAGATAAATGTCTTCCTTCATCATTCTATTAGTTTTAATCGTTCCCTGCAATATGATGCGTTCCAAAAGAATGGCAACAATCTTTTCTTCTCTTCTTAAGCCTTCATGAGCATAAAACCTTTCAATGAAATATTTTCCAGGAAACCTCAGTCAGTCAGGGTAATGTAAAAGATAAGGGATAGAGAAATGCAAAAACAGGTTTTTATACTGGTTCGGCCAACAATGCCTACATCCAGTGTCCTTCCAACCCAGGAAGCACATGAACTATAATGGTTGCGGTTTTTACAACAAGGAATCTATTGAAGACCTCCACGTCAAAAATATAAATCTCCTCTCTAACCCAAAACCAGAATATAGGCAATAAACCAGCAAGACTTGCAGCAAGAATCCCCTCTTCTGCAATCTACCAACACCACTTTAAACAATCCTCAAAGTGCACTACCCCTGCAATCAATAGGTCAAAAACCAGAAGTCTTCACGGATGCCAAGCCGCACAATCAATTCCAGTAGTCTTCACAGGATGCCAATCCTCACAATCAATTCCAGCAGTCTTCACAGGATGCCAAGCCTTACAATCAATTACAGAACACCTTCTTGTGCAGATATTGATCAGACAATGAATGCACAATATAATATCTTTGAATCTCTTTCAAGAAAGATCACCACCGTCTTCTTGGAGAATTCTTGGAGCTAAGAGAAATCTGAAACAGAATTATGAAAATGTCAGTTCATCAAAAGTCTTCTTTAACAGACTCGTGTTAAGTCTATTTATAGATTTCTGTTAGTCAGATGATTTCTTAGTGGAATACGCTACTAATTCAGTCGACTGGATTATGATAGTTATAACAGATAGTCAACATAGCAGCTTTCAATCAACCAAAAACAAACCACATTTAATACAGTTGAGTGAGTCACCAATGCTCAACTAACTTTCAAAAATATAGTCGTTAGAGTGCAAGAGCATAACAGAATTCCAAATCAGACAAGAGATACAGTCGAATGTGTAGCACACATATTCGACTATCAACATTTAAAACATTTTGAAATTCTTTTCTTCTCAAAATAACACATAACACTAGTTCTCAAAGTCTATACAAAGATTTTAGCAAAGTCGAATCCATTAGTAATGTAGTCGACTGTACTATTACTTTGTCGCACAAGAATAAGTTCATAAAAGTGCTTGTGATTTTCAGCTTTAAAACATGTGCAGTAAAACATATGAAATGATGCATAGCACATAGCACATAAAGCATGTAAACACATTCCAGATATATATCAATCAATCAACACAGGAACATGTAACACAATACATAAACATGTTCAACATATATCACAATCAATCAGCATAAGAACATGTAATGCAACAACAACATGTGCTCGTTATTAAGTAATGTGTTGTCATCATCAAAAACTAGATTGATATAGAAATTGTGTTGTCAACAATCTCAAAAGCTTCTCCCTTTTCCCTGAAACCACGACCTCCAACCCTAATTCCATTTCACCAGAAATTCAAACCCGCCACACACCATCCCCAATTGTCGTGCCACCCATCCTCCTTCATACCTTTCTGAATATCAATACAAGCTTCCTTCCCTTAAGTTTGCACAATCATCCAGAAGTTGCTCAGATCCGATTCAGATCTTTGTCTCATACATCATTGTCTCCCCTTCACATCATCATTTTCTCCTGGCCATATCTTCTGAGTGTGAACCCGCCAATTTCTATGAAGTAGTGAAGCAACAATGTTGACGTGACGCCATGCAATGTGTGATCAAAGCCCTCGAGTTGAATCACACTCGGGATGTGGTTGAGCCTCCTCACTATGTTTGACCCATTGGTTGCAAGTGGGTATACAAAATCAAGAGGCTGCCCGATGGAAGCATAGAGCGTTACAAAGCGCGATTAGTAGCAAAGGGGTATTCACAAATTGAAGGCATCGACTATTTCAAAACATTCTCCCACATCGTCAAAAAGACCACAATTCGTATAGTCCTTGCCTTAGCTTCTATCAACCACTGGCACATCCAACAATTAGATGTTAGTAATGCTTTCCTCCATGGAGACCTTGTGGAGGATGTCTACATAGAGATGCCACCGAGATTATCAGGATATAATTCTGATCAAAGCTGCAAATTGCCCAAATCTCTATACGAGCTTAAGCAATCAAGTAGGAAATGGTACAAAAAGTTATCTAATTTGTTGTTGACATGTGGTTATAAACAAGCTAATGCTGACCATAGTCTCTTCACTAAAAGGCATGGTTCAGATTTCACTGCCTTGATAATATATGTGGATGATATTGTGCTAACCGGTAACTTTGTTCAAGAAATCAACCACATTAAACATATTCTTCATAGCAATTTTCATATGAAGGATTTAGAAAAGCTAAAGCACTTCCTAAGAATTGAAGTGGCTCACTCTTCAAAGGGGATTTCGCTTTGTCAATGCAAGTACTTCTTAGACTTGCTTATAGATTCAAGAATGTTTGGCTGCAAACCCTCCTCCACTCCAATGGTCAGTACTCTTAGGCTTCATAATGATGCTTCTGGCTACCTTGATGATCCTTTTCCATATAGGCGCCTTGTTGGCAGATTGGTCTATTTGATGACTACTCGTCCTGATATTGCTTTTGCAACACAACAGCTGAGCCAATTCATGTCAAAGCCCACCAAAGCTCATCATGTTGCAGCCATGCGTGTTCTTTGTTACCTTAAAAGGTTGCCCGGGTACAAGTCTCTTCTTCCCTATAATTTTTCCTACTCAAGTTTCTGGTTTTAGCGACGCTAATTGGGGCCCCTCTGTGGACTCAAGACGTTCCATCACGGGTTATTTTTTTTATTGGAAGTTCTCTTGTCTCATGGAAAACCAAGATGTTGAGATTGTTCATAAGGGGAGCACTGATTTAGATAAACCTTACAATCTCACAGTGTTTCTGGTTTTTGATGATGACAACACATTATTAACACATGTATTATTATGTGTTACATGTTCACTACTTTCATGTTTATAATTACTTAAGAACATGTTTTTGTTGATTCTGTCATTGGGTGCAATTTTACTATGTTCTACATGAGATATTATATGTGATTGCATAACATTTGATTTGAAAAAGAAAAACCACATGCACTTTAGTTGAAATTATATCGTGTGGCAAACCAACAGTTTTAAGTCGACTTCATTATGAAGCGAGTCGATTAAAACTTGTGTCTTTGCACAAACTTTTTCAAAGTGTGCTGTGAATAGTTCTGCAGAGAAAGTTTTACAAAACTGCATGAAAGTGTAACATAGTCGACTATGTGCACAAGCCATTCGACTTAGTTAGTTTTGATTTGAAAATTTGTCATATCTTTGACCAAGCATTAATTGTGAGTCAATTGCATTAAATGTGTAATCAATTAAGTTGGTCTGATTGGTACTATCTGTTATAACTATTATAACTATCTACATAGAGTCGACTACATTAGTTGCATAATCGACTAGCAGAGCGTCAGTTTTGTGATAAACTATATATAGACGCAAATTTGATCTTTGAAGAGACTTTTGTGATTTTAACGATTTCAGTGATTCTTTTCAGATTTTGCAGAGTGTGCTAAGCTCTAAGAACTTATCAAGAAGACCGTGGTGATCATTCTTTGGGGGTTGCTTGAAGAGCAAGTGTTTGTGTTGAAAGATAGATTGATCATACTGCACATAGAGGTGTTTGGAATGTGATCGACTACTTCTCTCAATCTTGTGAAGATTGTGGTTGCCCTGTTGTGATTACAGGACTTTGAGGATTGTTCAAAGTGATTAAAGGCTACAGGAGAGGGGATATCTTGTTGTTGTTCTTTGTTTTGTATATGTCTATATTTTGGTTAGAGGGTTAAAGGGGTGTTTTATATTTTGACGTGGAGGTCGCTATAGATCCTTGTTGTAAAAACCTTGACCATTATAGTGCATTTGCTTCCAGGTACAGGAAAGACACTGGATGTAGGCAGTTTGGCCGAACCAGTATAAAAACTGCATTTGAATCTTTTATCCCTGCACTTTTACATTTCAAGTCGACTTTACTTTTAACGTAGTCAACTATTTTCCACTGCACTTGAATTATCTTTTTCCTTGTGATTCAAGAAACTTTTGAAAGTTCTCACTTTTACGAAAAAAGATTCTAAAAAGATTCTGACTTTTGTATTTCACCAATTCACCTCGCCCCCCCTCTTGGTGTTGAAACTAAGTCATTCTATTTTCAACACAAGAAACAAATCAATGTGTCCCGATCATCCTCCGAGGTTGAATATAGAGCTCTCGCTTCAGCTACTTGCGAGTTATAATGGATCATTTATTTGCTCAAAGATCTCCATATTTCCCTCTCTCAGATTTCTCTACTTTACTGTGACAATAACAGTGCCCTTCACATTGCTGCAAATCTAGTGTTTCATGAAAGAACGAAACATTTGGATATAGATTGTCACATTGTGCATGAGAAATCCCAAGAAGGCTTGATGACACCACTTCCTGTTCCTTCTGCTAATCAGCTTGCAGACATCTTCACAAAAGCCTTACCTCCACATTCCTTCAAGTTGAACTTATCCAAGTTGCAGTTACAAAACATTTTTGCACCTCCGGCTTGTGGGGGGCTAATAGAAGAATCTTATAATTCTGGTTTAAATACCACGTAATTAGCATAACAGCATTGTAGCACAACAGAGGAATATTTTCTATTTTAATGGACATTCTAGAATAACAATGAGCTATCAATAGATAGTACAAAATATACCTTTATCCTCCAAGGTTTTAGGTTACACTCATTTTTGTACAGACTATATATATGTGTGTGTGTGATGTAATTATTAAGAATGAATAGATTGAAATTTATGCATATTTCATTTTCTTCTATTATATATATATATATATATATATATGATGTTATTATTGAGAATGAATAGATTGAAATTTATGCATATTCTCTTTTCTTCTATTTCCTGATAATCTCAATTCCAATAAATCATATCTATCTTATGTTCAATTCAACTATCATCAAACATGCATTGACATTGCATTAATTAGGCAATGATGGAACAAGAGAAGCTTTTTTCACTATACTGTGTTAGTTATCTATACTATGTTAGTTAACATCACCTCTTTAATTATGAAACGGAAAAGCAAAGATGTGTGCACATATTGAGTTAATATTCCTCAATTTTTTGTGTGGATACAATAACACTCCACACTTTGACGACACATTAGCCTCGTTGAAACTTGTTAGTTAGAGTAAATCTCATAAAGACAGCAATGTGACCTATAGTGTGTAGTCACAAAAAGACAAAAGTCCCATATAAATTTTTAAGGTAGCTTTCCCAGGTGAGTCATTGGTAGAATATATTAACGTTAATTATTGTTTGTGGACTACCCTACTTCACCATGATGAGATGCGTGGCGTATTGCTGTTAAGCACAGTTGCTTATAAAGCTTATTCTCTTGCTTCACCAAACAAATCACATAACAATTTGGGAAATAAAGGCTTTTCACCCACACAGTCAAAAAAAGGGACTTTGTTTTACCAACAGTGCTAAAAATGGATTATAATGAAGTTCATTTTGTTTACTCATTTAAGAAAGTTAGAAATTTGGGTAATTGCTAATGTTGGTCAAATAGCATTACAAGGGAAAAACATACTTTTAACCTAATAAAAAATATCTACCTATATTATTAAACATGTAAAATGTTGAGATTGGTTTATTTGTTTGTTTAAACTTGATTTTTGAAGATTTTAATTGACTAAACTTTGTGTCTGTTTTGTAGTGATGTTTTGGTATTTCTAACTTTATTCTTTATTTATATGTAGTGTGAGGGGACGGACGGTCGGATGAAGAAGGATAGGTAAGATGGTAATTGCATAACAACGATGGTGGTCGGGCAAGCCGGTGTATTGATTGGGCAAGTTGGCGTACCGACCAGTCGAGACCAGGAGAGTTTCAGACATGGTAAGGTAGATGATTAGTGGATTTGGTGAGCGAATATCACGGGCTCGATGGCAACGGTTACGAGTAGTGGGCGAATCTTGCGGGATTATGGGTCAGCGGTTACAGGTAGTTAATGCCCATTACTTCAATCTGAGGCCTATAAATATAGAGATATTAGTCAGGTACTCTACTTTGATCTGATCACATTTTACGTTGATTCTATCGTGACTTTGCTGACTTGTGCATCAGAGTGCTAACATGCAGGTCACAACCAGTCGGTGATTGAGCGTGAAGGATCTTTGAAGACGTATAGTCAGAACGATCGGGATTACGTTTAGTCTTGGATCCCATATCCGAAACAATAGGGTTAGTTTTTTACTTCAATTGTGTCATATACTTCTTTAATATCTAACTAGTCAATCATGTTAATAATAAATTGTGTGATAAAAGATCTATCTAATCTTTATCTTTTCATTTATTTATCTTTTCACACTTTCATTATCAACTTCCCTTCTTCTTTATTCACAATAATTAATCATTATTGACTAGAAATGATGATATCTTACTAACGATTTCACTATCAAATAATCTCATAATTAAAATAATCATTAGATTGGAATATAAATGTAATTTATTAAATATCTAGTTTATTTAACCAATTTGGTTTAATTAAATTAATTAGTATTGTCAAAACATGTTCGATTCTGTGAGACAACATGGCGCATCACGAGTTCAGGTTGGATTGGATTGAAAAAATTTTGAAATTTCGATACAGGTCAATTTTGAACCTAGCCAATTAAAAATCCAGTTCACTCGAGTTGAATCGGGTTGACACAACAACCTATCTAATTTTTTTAATGAAGTGAAATGAAACAAAACATTGCAACCAAACTGGAAAAAAGATCAATGTTATCCATTCAAGCCTTTAATCTTATAGATGAATAAGTGACACAAAAATTATTAATGTTAGATACTTATTTATTTTATCTTTTGTGCTTATTTTTGGATTGTATTTGGATTGTATTGCATTTTTTATTTTATTTTGAATTGTCCTTGGAGTTTAACATATTTTATACTGAAATTTATTTAAATTCTAATTAGAAAAAAATTGTTTTTTTTATATTGAAAAAATATTATAATTAAGTGAGTTAATGAGTCAATCCCTTTAATTCACCAACCTATAATGTGTTGGGTCGGATTTAAATTTTTTTGACTTGCTAGTAAGTGAGTGAGTTAGGTTGGATTGACTTACTAAGAGACCAACCCGTGATGAATCAGATCGGATGATCCATTTTGACAATATTAAAACTAATGATATTTTTTGAAAAAAAAAAATAAGAATGAGGTTGGAGAATGCCCTTAAAAAAGGATACATATATATTCTCAATAAATCTTCAACGTCAACTTAAGCTAAACTACAGTTCATTTAAATCACATGATCGTGTAAATAAAATACTCAAGGTAACATGTAGAAAATCTCCCAATGTATACTATCTATTTTGCATTAGTAATATATCGTTTGAATTTAATGATAAAATTTAGTTAATAATTTCTTTTGTCAAAGATTAATTTTAGCAGAACTACATACGTGCACATGCAATAGATTACTTCAATCATAACAATTATAGGAATATAAGTTAGGAGAATAAAAAAAGCTTGAAAGAGATCATTTGTTAAATTCAAATGACCAAAAGACTATTATCGGAAAAAGCAAAGCAAGATCACAAATTCCATAACTTGATGCAAACAAATAGTTTATGCACGTATCAAGAGTTATTAATTTTTATATCGATATCTACAATCATCATTTTAAGATAAATAATCCTTAATTTATTTGTAGCATTCAATTTGCTTTTATGAGAGATTAAGTAAAACTATACATATTTTTAATTTTAAGAATAAATTATATTTATTATATTAATATTTGAAAAGACAAACTATTAAAAAATAATATTTAAATGTTTCTAAACTAGAGAATATGTTGTAAGAGAAGTTGTTATAAAAATATTGAAAACTACGAAGTAATGTGCGGCTTATAAATAAGTCGATCCCTTTCGATTTGACACAAGAACATGAAAGAAATTTTTGAGTGGGTCTATTGAAAGTGGCATTAACATTTTAACATTAGGTCTAGGTCAACATCAAAATTGGAACTCTTATGTGTAAAGCAAAATAATTTTGAACCTAACTTTATTAAAATCAAAATGCCACATGTAAAGGGTTTTGTTACCATACTTGTTTTGAGTTGTAGTGCATTCCATAATCAGAAAGGTGAACCATGCACCACACAAAGAAAAAAGACCCTTCGTCTTCAACATGCTTTATATTCTTTAACATACTACATAAATAAAGTACTTGGTGTATGAAATGATATACTATTCTTTCCAAATTTTAAAAAGTAAATCATTTCGTTGTGATAATTCTTGCTAAACTAGAGAAATTTAGATATTTTCTTCCTTGATATATTTTAAATTAATATATTTATAGTAGATTTGAACTCGCAGCAAATTCTTTTCATGTTGAAGTATATATCTCGATTGTGAGATTTAATATTAATAAATATTTTAATATAGGCTAAATAACATGTAAAATAATAAATTTAACAAACAATAAATTTTATTAAAATAAACTCTAACCAAATTCTAATATCATGAAATAAAGTTTAAATTAAATCAATTTTACAAAACTGATTTATAAAATAAAATTTTCTTTATTTATATATTTTAAATTAATTTTATTTTTTTCCAATATAAAACTTTCAACAAAACTCAATTTAACCTAAACTTATAAATAAAAAGATTGAAAGTGTTTCTTCTTGCACTCCATTAAATTTTTCTTCATGCATCCCATTGACTCGATTTTGTTTTCCGAAACACACTGATCAAATTCGAAAATATTTTTCCCGAAGACACTCAGTCAACTATTATTTCGGATCAAAATTTACAGAATCCTGTAATGAAGTGCAGGAAGAAATCTGATGGCTGCAAGAAGAAACATCCAAGTCCTTTTAAAAGGTTTCATGGTCTGATCTCTGGAACTGATGTGCTTTCCTGGCCCAAAAGAATTGTGGGCTATGGTAGGCAAAATTATGATAAACAATTCATATAGTGAGATATAGCTTTACATGGTTGACCCTTTTAGTAAGAAGAAAGAAAGAAAACGATATAGAAAAACCATGATAAAATAATAATAATAATAATAATAATAATAATAATAATAATAATAATAATAATTTGTAATTCGTTTATGAATTTCATGAATAAAATCTTCATACTTTCCCTAGACAAATTTGTTGTTTTTTTTATAGTTGGTAATACTTATTCATTCTAAGAATAATGAAGAACAAGATTCTCTTATTATTTCGCTCAAGAAAAAAGTTATGGTCGAACAACTTTATTTGTTGTTTATTTGAAGATTTAAAGTTGATATGTAAGTAGAGATGTGTATGTTGTGAATAAAAGAGTGCGATTAAGGAGTGAACAATTGGGGAAGGATGATGCGAGTAATTACCATAATGGTTACTGTGATTATTTAGATTTTTCATTAGTTATCAAATAGATATTAACTAGATATTATGTATAAAAATTTTTATTAATTTATAATAATACCTTTAGTTAGATAAACAAAATATGATATGATAATGAACTAATGAAAGTTTTATAGATTGAATTGTGGGTGAGAATGATTGATATTTGATTAAAAATATAATATTCACTCTATGATGGGTTGTCCAGTAGGTTCTGTAATTGGGTTATGATGCTAGACATATCCTCTTGATAATAAGTATTAGTTTCTAAACATATATAAATTTGATACTAATCTTTAAAAAACGATTACTCTTTATTTTTCTATAGTTAGTTTTCGTGATATGTAGCCTCTTATAGACATTGTGTGAAAATATTCATATATATATATATATATATATATATATATATATATATATATATATATATATATATATATATAATATTTAATTGAAACATTAGCTCACTCTTTATTTATTTTTTGTTAATATTTGTTATTTATTATAATAGCAATTTGACATGTGAGGAGATATTTCTACAAGTAATAATATTAGGAGAAAACAATAGTTTTTTTTCTGAGACATTGCATATTTTATTTAACTTAATGTATGTAATCGAAGTGTATAATATTTAAATATAAATGTTAAAAAATATAGTAATGATTGATTATTTTATTTATAGTTGAATACTTGTTTCTTAAATGTAGTTTGTCGAAGAAGTTCAAATATTTATTTCATAAATGAAGACTAGTAGAATAAAAAAAAATTAAATATTCCTACACATAAGATCCTCAACTATTATTAGAGTATAATAAGAGGTATTTATATGATTTTGAAGAAAAAATAAGTTAAATATGTATTAATTCTTTAAATTTTGATGTGAAATTAAAATTTATTTTTGTTTAAAATTTTAACACATTTTAATTTTCAAACTTTAAAAATAAATAGATATAATCATTTTAATTTAATTATGCTAATTTTTTTTTTTAAGATGTCAAATACGTTTTATACTTAACATTAAAGTATAAATATATCTAACGGTATAAACAACTCAAATACTAACGTAAAAACACGAAAAAAATAAAATTAGGTAATCTTGGAAACTAGAAATTAAAAATAAATTAAAAATAAAATTTGTACATCAGTCAAAATGTTAACAAACATTATCATTTGTGTGTTTATAAACAATTAAGTTTAGAGACATTTAAATAAAAAAAAAAACTTAAGAAAAATATTATATATATTCTTACATATTGAAACACTTAATAAAATAATAATATTTTTATTTTCACAATTCATTTTAAATTATTTTATATTTTAAAATAAATGTCATATTATTGATGTTTGATGGATGTTTAGTGAACAAATCAGGTATTTATGTATCAAATTCCAAATTTTTACTTCCATATATTATTGTTAGTTTTCTTATACTCATGTGTACTTTTAGGAACAAAAAAATTATTTTTCTTTTGGAAGATCTAGATATGTAACTGGAATCAATGAAATGGAGAACAAGGAATAAAATTGTTGCTTAAAGTCAGTTATTAAAAGTTCTATACTTAGAAGTTAGGGTTTAAATGAATATTAGTTTGTAGCAGGAGATTGACTTAAAACGTTTTCATTCAAAACTCAACAAATTCATGCATATTTGCCAATTTTCGAAGGCTTAAACAAGTCTCAATCAAGTATATTGGATTGTTTTGTTGCAACAACCGCTTTAATTTCCTTTTTCATTCAAGAAATTTTATTATTTAAGTTCTTTATTTCTTTTTCAATTATATATATATATATATATATATATATATATATATATATATATATATATGAAGATATATATATATATATATCTTCATGCTCCTTCATTTAACATTTAAATGTCAATTTACATTTTCCTCAATTAAATTTTTTTTCTACATATTATTTTTCAAAACATTTATATTAATTGCTACGTCATTTTTCTACACAGTTATAGGAACGAAAGTACACCAACATAAATACAATACAAATACTCCAAACACCTTTCAACACCAACACTACAACCATAACACCAAAACACTAGGGTTTGTGAGGTTAACCTCACTATAATCAACCTTTGCAAGTTATTCTAAACCACAAACAACACTTAGAACATATACAAGAACAAGGAGAATTAGTCTAAGTAGGCAAGACAATACTCTTCTATATATCCAAACTTTTGTTTTGGTTGCATTATAACCATGTATTCCCAAGTTTTCAAACCTTCATAGGTTTACTCAACACTCTTTCAACCAAACCTAATCCACTAGTTTGTTTAAGATAAATACAACTTAAACATATAGCATGTCTACATTGCTCATTGAGTTGAGTGGATATCCTTGAATAATTAACCTAGACTCACTATCCCTTTGCAACCTATACACACTCCAACAACTCATTATATAATTAAAAAGTACACCTATGTCCCTATATACTATATAGGCCATGTCTAGTTTTACTCCTTTCCAAAGTCATTTGTTACTTCTAGATCTTTTAATGTTTTTAAGTCCTTATAATTAATAATAGTTAATTAAGTATTGAAAATGGGAATTTTAATTAAAAATACTTAAGATCAAAGTCACATGATTATATTATTTTTGAAAGCTCAATTTAATTAAATAATACCCATTATTATATGTATATATATATATATATATATATATATATATATATATATATATATAAAAGGTAATGACATGTAATTTATTTTAGGAATTTATTTATATTTTTAATATACATTGAACTGCAATGGTCTTATTATTTTGGTTTAATAAAATTTTTAATTTTAATTCAATAGTTTATTTTTTAAAGAAAATTATAACTTAATTAGATATTTATTATTTTAATTTTAAATATATGAGGTTTTATTTGGAAATCTAATTTTAAATTATTATAAAATAATATTTTTTAATACATAAAAAATAATTTTAAAAAAACATTAATCACCTTAATTATTTTAATTAATAATTTTCTTTCTCAACTAAGAGAAGTAGACGGTAGATAAATATATATAAAGAAAACACTCTTTTATTAGAAATGTTAAAATACACTTTTGAAGACACTCTCTTTTGTTAGTTGAAATTTATTAAAAGTCATAAATTTTTAGGCCCTACAACCTATTGAATTATTCTCATGATAATATTTTTTTGATTTTGAATGAATTTTAAAAGAAAATAGTGGTTAGAAATAGTCCCTTAGACAACTGTGGCTATAGCATTCCAAAAAACTTTTACAAGGACACAAACTATATATGAGGAGAGACATTTTGAAAAGCTTAATTAAAATATATACAAAATTAGGGTTAGTTGAATTATTTAAAAAAGGAAAACAGATAAGAACAAAGATAATATTTGTTCCTTCTACAGTGTAAAAGTTCATCATTTCTCTTCCATTACTACATACAAAATATAAAAAATTCTCCCCATCTCCTAAAGTTGCAATCAATCTTTAAGACTCAATGTTTGGATTAGCCTGTGATTAGAAAATTGTTTTAAAATCCCCTTTAAATATATCTGTCGAATCATAAAAGACTAATATATCGAGATAAAAACAATCTATTTTATTGAGGACTAAATTTTACTTTTTTTCTCAGTGAATCAATACTATCTATATCTCTCTATATTTATTTATTTGGAGATTAAACTCTTAACCACACTGCATTGTCCTTTATTACACAGGTAGAATATACTTTGACCAGGCTAGTGAGCAGGTTTTCATTTCTGCACAGACACATTAATCAGCATAACGTGCTATGAATTGTTTTTGACTGCACAAACGTGCTATGTGCAACATGAAAATGTTTGTCTTAAAATAAAAATATAAATCATTCATTGAACCATCATCATTACTTCCTCAAGCATAATCTATTACTAACCGATTCTTCATTCAAATATTTTAACTTTGTTCATGCCCAGATGATGTTTTCCCCTCCACAACACAAACTGAATCTAACTTTAAATCATGGTTATGGTGGAAAAAAAATCTGAGCTTTAACTCTCTCGGTGGCTTTATGTGATACAAATCTCGAGATTACTCGTTTCTACAAAGTTTAAGACCACTTCGTTGGTCATGTCCGAAAGATTCTCACCAAATATAGTATATGGTTAAAAGATAATAACCATTTTGCAGAAAGAATCCAACAAAAGAAATGATTGGTTAAGACAGTGATTTACCTGCAGAATAATCATGTTATTATATTCCGTGGATCCAACTATTCCTTTTATTTTACTCCTCGATCTGGCATCTCGTGTTGGAAGTATTCATCTTAACTTTTTTAAGTTCATTGCAGAACGTGAAAATGGAATAACTATAGTGGAAATAATATGAAGGTACCCTTCATTATTAAAGACAGATCTAGAGGTAATTAGTACTACAATATGCTATAAGTTTGGTTTTGTTTCCGGGTATCATGGACTTGTAAATTCCACTTTGCATCAATTCACATATATGGACCGTTGTATTAGGATTTATACTAAAATTGTAACATCTGCAGAAGTAAACATATTATACTAGTGGATAGTAGTGTAGGAATTTAACATGCATATCATACTAATACAATACTTTCTAAGATTAAAAAAAGTTCTCTAAACATAATACATCATAAGAACTCTTATAGTAATAATATTTGGAAGCTCCTTCTGTTCCACTATTGGATTGTATGTCTTCAGTAGTCTTGTTATTGTTCATGTTGCAGTAAGAGTATAGCATATGATACAGAAAAGAAGATATATGCAAAGAAGAAAGCGAAAAGTTATAATTGATCTTGAGATATCAGAGATACATGCTAACGTATACATACAATATGAATATGTATTAGAAGGAATAAATTATAGTTAACAGATAAACAACTTACGAGGGTGAGTTGATCTAAATAAACACATCATGTTACTCAGTGTCCTGGAACAGAAATGCTCCAAACCTGTAGTGAAACATAACACTTAACTGTATCGTGTTACTGCTTAATGTCAAAACATTCGTGTTTTCACGCTCCTAGCAGTATAATACTGACGCTCACTGGTCTATAACTAAAATGTTTTTAGACTTGCACAATGAACTAGCGGTCAATGGCAAGCTGAGCTTGCCACTGAATAGTGTTGCATCATATATCAATAGGTCAAAATTATGTGATTTTGGAAAATGGAACCTGTTCAAATGGTTAAATTGGTATTTCCTCCTTAATACTTGGGTTACAAACAACTTTTAATATCAGGGCACGTACTAATTGACTCAATTGATCAGATTCTAAGTTTCTCAATCAATACAAACTCAAACAAGACAAACCACAGGGTAAACATCCAAAACCAAAATTAATAGATCAAACATGCATCATACCACTCAATAATACAAAAGAACATTTCAAGATATCTATAACTTAAAAATAAATGCAATTAGTTTCCTTTACTTGAGAGACCGACAAACTTGTTCAAAAGAATCCCAAACCCCTTTTAAGCTCACATGATGTTCTATCCATGGTTATCAAACTCTCGAGTTAACTTTTAAACTCTTACGAGTTTACGTTCCCAGACATGGTTTCCGAGTTAATTCGGAAGTAAACTCGTTTTCTAGGTAAACTCGGTAGAATTGACTGTGAAATCGGTAGAATTGTGTAGAATCGCGAGTTTGAAGCGATTCTGCGAGTTTGAAAGGGGAAAAAATTAAGAAAAACGAGGTCGTTTGGTCTTTTTTTATTATATATTTAATGAAATGCATCAAAATTAATGACAATAATCTAAGTATTTATGTTTTACAATATTTATTTTTATGAACAATTTATCTATAAATTTTATTTATTTAAAGTTATATAATTTTGTAGACTTATTTGAATTAAGATATTATTTATATAATTCTGAAGTAAACTCTTACGAGTTTACGACTTGAGTTTACGAGTCGAGTTTACTCGACTCTCACGAGTTTACGTAAACTCTCAAGTTTGATAACCTTGGTTCTATCTACACCTAAGAACAACACAAACACAATCAAGACACACCATTAAAACCACTAATTAGTAGAGACTCATATAAATGACTAAAGATGCATGCAAGGGAAGAAAGAATCACATGCAACAAATACTAGAAAAAAACAAAGAAAAAGAGCTGAAACTCAACTTACCTGAGCAAAGAAATTGATCCATCCAAATTAAATAGTTCCCTGTAAGGATCAATCTTATGATTTCGGTTCTTCAATTAGACAAGTAAAGAGAAAGAACCCTTAAAAAGAAGTCAAAAACATCTAAAAAAGTAGTTTGTAGAAAGAATATGTGTTTCAAAATAATAAAACTTGTTCATAACAAAAATATTTATATTAAAACATTTTAATATTAAAATAATCAACTCTCATTATTTTTAAAGCACCATCATTTCTAAAATGTCATTTTCTAAATTTTTACCATTATAAAAAATTAGTTTTAGTAGAAACTAAAATATAGGGCTATATTAAATCTATTTTATGCATAGTGTAAGAATTTTAACAATTCTAAATTTTTTAAACACTACGTTCAATACGTGCAATATTGTTTATCATTCATGCATAAGGGAAACAACTAAGTATTCATGCGTTAGGAAACAGCTAAATGTGGTCAAAGAATTCAGTATATCAAAATACCTTTTGGATTCAATTGTTAAACCTAATAGCTTTCAATTATTTAATTACTAAGATTATTAAAATTATCAGGTTTTAGACAAGTTATTTTTGTACCATAATTTCAAGTCTTAATAATATATAAAATCATTTAAGAATATTAATGCTAAATAAAAAATAAAAAAATCTTATCATATGTGTTATATTGCTCAAATACTTTTAAGAGAAGATCTACCATATAAATAATACTAGATATATATCCTTATTAACTCTTTTAAATGTACTCTTAAAGTTTGATTGTGTGTATTTAGAGAAAGTTTCATTATAATGTTTTTCTTTCAATTTGACTCTTTAACAAAATCACATTCAATCTCCTTTAAACTCCAATTTTTTATACTAATAAGAGCATTTTGAAAAATCAGATGTTACCAAATCAGAGAAAAAAATACTTGATATTATGATTCTTAGAATTTTTAGTCTCAACATTAAAAGTTTAGTAAGTACTGAGAGGTGTATTTTATAGGTTTTAGTTAGTTATTCTATTATTTTTCGTAATATTATTTCATTCTTAAAATTTATATCTTTTTCAAGCGTAAAAAATAAATATTCCTATAATTACCAAACCGTATAATCAACTCTCTGTCATATCATGAAGACTTGTTGTCTTAGATGGATATTTTCTTATAATTAATTGAAATTTATATTAATAGTAATACATTTTATTTAATGAAATATATAATATAATAATAACTATAATTTTCATTTTTGATTATAGAAAATTATGGCTTTTAAAATTTGGGACCTTGATGATAGCCCAGTGGACTGTGGTGGATCAACACATGATTGAGGAGAACCATATTTATATCTTCCTTCCCAATAAACTTCTTTAAACCTAAAACTTTATTTTCCTTTTCTCTTTTTCAGTATTACTTTCTTAATAATAGCACAAATGAACAAATGATCGTGTGTATTTTTTAAACGGTGCTGTTTGATTTACTTTTCTATATTCTTTTAATTTTTTCATCATAAATCTTTTGGTTTACGTTTGTGATATATTTTTATGATTTTTTCATGTTTTCTTATTCACTTTTTTCTTTATTTTTAATAAAATATTCTTATTATGACAATGATGTTTAATATAAACTTACGAAAAATAAACCTATTAAGTTTTTTTTTTCATTTTCAGTGGGATAATTATTTTTATCACAATAATTAATATTTTTTTCTACTTGGCTCTCTGCTCCAATTTATTTTAGAAAAATAATAGCATTTTCGAAATTTCTTAATAATGTAATTTTTCATTAATTAATTATCTTATGTTTAAGAAGGCTTTATCTGAAGAAAATAATTCTCTAAATTAATTCTCTTAGAAAAATAATATACACATTCAAGGTTGTGATCTTTTTTATTTATATATATATATATATATATATATATATATATATATGTATGCATACATATATACATATATATGTATATATATATATATGTATATGTATATGTATATATATATATATGTATATATATATATATATGTATATATGTATATATGTATATATATATATGTATATATGTATATATGTATATATATATATATGTATATATGTATATATGTATATGTATATATGTATATATATATATATATAAATATATATATACATATATAAATATATATATACATATATAAATATATATATACATATATAAATATATATATATATATATTTATATGTATATATATACATATATACATACACATTTGTTAATGCACGTATGCTTGGTTTTCAGTTGGTACATTTTAATAATGTGTACCGGATTATAGTAGATAAAAATACCTTTACTCACCTCCCTCATTCTTCTCAACTTTATTTCTTTCAGTTTTTTCACTCCAATATTTTCTCTGTCATCTTTATTGTATCTCTAATTAAAAAAAAATTAGAAACACTCGTCGTTAAACAATTTACTTTCGTAGAGAGTTGAGTCATTGACATATTCGCCTTTAGGCAAATGTTAATTCAAGATCTCTTCAATTTCATCATCTTCACTAACCTCTCTAATTTCATCATCTGTATCATCTCTTAAAAAATCTTCAGGCCAATTACCAATTCCTTCGGATGCTTGTGAAAATTAGATAAAATTAGACAAGACAAAAATTATAAAATGAAAACTCATTATAAAATCATTTTTTGTAAGAAATTGTTTAATAGTAGTATTTCTGATTTTTTCCAAGCGAATTACCAATTCCTTCATATGTCATTATGCTTGTGAAAATTAGATAAAATTAGATAAGACAAAAATTATAAAATGAAAACTTATTATAAAATCATTTTTTTGTAAGAAATTGCTTAACCGACAGTGTTTCTGATTTTTTTTTTTAATTTGGGCTACAGTAGAGATAAGAGATATGACAGAGAAAATGTTGGAGTGAGAGAGATGAAAGAGAAAAGATTGAGAGGAATGAGAGAAGTGAGTAAGGGTTTCAGGGTTTCTTGTATTTTTTAGGTTTTAGAATGAAAATTATTTAAATATCCTTGACTTTAAAACTTATAATCCATAGTATATGAGGGTATTTTTGTCTACTATAACCCGACACACATGGTTAAAATGTATCAACTTAAAGACGCGTTAACATATATATATATATATATATTATATATATATATATATATATATATATATATATATATATATAACTCTTTTACATAAACATTTAATTATAATTCATCTTATCTCCATGGACTATTAATAATAAAAATAAAGCAATAACAATATAAAGGTAAATTAAATTCAATAATAAAAGAAAAAAAATTCTTTAACAATATAAACACGGCATATGTAACTGTAACTCAATAATTATCATTGTCATGTTCTTTGCTTTTAGGAAATGACATTAAACATCAAATGTCACATCAACTATTGGAAAATGTCTGTACTTTTTCCTTCATACTAAAAATGTCTGTACTTTCTGTACATAAAAGTTTTACAAAAAGGGAAACTGAAAATGCCTTATTTTGTTACAATTAAGTTAATTTTTGCTTACTACTTAAAAAGGAAATATGTGAAAGGAATAGACACAGAAAGCTGGAACTTTACTCTCTTATTATTGTTGCAGTTGCACTTTGACTTGATCCTCCATTCCAATAACAAGGTGCAATACATAATTTCCATAATTTTATTATTCCCAAGTTTTATATTATCATGCATTCATTATTAAGATTAACTAATTGTTCTTAACCATCTTTAAAATTATATGGTTAATATGAGCTTCTATACACTTTGATCTCTCTAACTTGTTCTGTCTGTTTGTGTGCCACATTTGACTGTTGTTTTTGTTAAGGATGTTAGAGAACAAACAATCACCATCCATGATTCATACGAATCTTGATTAATATATGAACATGTTAACATGTTCTTGTTGAAGAAATCAATTATTATCAGACATTAAGAAAAAAGAAATCCAGCTAACTTGGCTTATAAATTAATGGATCATCATCAGAAACTCAAAAACTCTTCCTACATAGCTAAAGTGCACTCGCTGTGATATTTTGCACTTCACTAGCTTCTATTCTCACAAACATCTTCCTCCATATCCTGCACTTCTAAATAGTGCTTGTTTTATATCTTCTGAGCTCAGAATTTTCTTCTGCTGCAGTTCCTATTGAAAACAAAAACATTACTCAATTGCTCAACAAAATAACATATTAACACAAAAACTATATATACAAGCAAGGGTTTTTAGACAGTTCCAAAACCACCATAGAATGCCTTTGATTTTATCTCTTCAATTACATCCTTATGGAGAGATATAATTTCTGATAAACTATGGTTCTTTAAGAATGTCAGAATCACAACAAATATTTGTTGGGAAAAAATAACCCTTCAAGTAAATTTCACTATCTTAAAGAGATTGTTCTTTAATCTTAGGAAGGTGGTTAATTCAGAAAAAAAATTCTCATGTTCATATCCATTTCAGCTTTAGAATGCACCCAGTAGAAAATAGAGCATGTATTCTCTATTGATTTCAACCCTATCTGATATACCTCTGAACAAGAAGCTTGCACTGTGAAATCATTGAAACAGCTAATAACACATTGTTGGATCTCCAGGCCTAGTGTTTCCAATGTGTTTACTGTAGACAGCAGCAAGCCTGGCTTCCCAGCACAGCAGATCTCCACCCTTGTATTGGCATTTCTCCTCTCCACATCAAACTGCACAAAATCACCATAGAGATTCTTCAATGATCATATCTATTTTCACTTTAAAAGAATCTTGCTAGGTTAGTTCTGTAATATGATCAAATTAATGTGTATGAGTAGCATATAAGGAGTTATGAGATGGCTTAGTGTTATTAGAATTCAACTTCCCTCGCTAATACTTGAGAAATATAAGGTTAGCTGGTGAGTTTGAGAGTTATAAGATTAGCTTAGTGAGTTTGAGAGCTATAAGATTAGCTTGGGGATTTTGCAAAGAAAAGTGAAAAAAAATGTGAATTTAACTCCCTAATTAACAAAATACTAGCCATTAATATTTATCCATAAAAATAAAATAAAAAATGAATGCCAGGAAACTTTTACTTTGATAACCTAGTTTGCAAACCTAAGTCCCGAAAACAAATTTTGAAAACCCCAAATAGAACATACCTTGGGAGAATTTCTTACTAAGATTTCGTTTGGCTTTAAATCCTTGAAAATGGTAGCAGTGTTGGAATCCACCTCTATTTCTTGCTTCAAAGTGTTAATCTTTTCCAAGAGCTCTTTCATATAATCAATAGTGTCTCCAAGAATAGCTGTTCTGTCCATCTGTGAGAAGCATTTTTTTAGCAAGAAAATCAGCACTTATGCTGCATATATGGCACACGACAAAGTAGTTCTATGTGCAGCTTTACATTTGAATACTTGTAATAATAATGACTGATTCTCACTTCATACCTTACTTATCTTTGGGACAATTGATCTTAGCATGGAGAGTCTGTCGTTTAATCTCTTCCTTCTTCTTCTCTCTGCCATTAGGTTCTTGGAAGGCTGCCCCTGAAGCTTCTTTGCTCTATTCTTTCTTTCCACAGAAGAATCTGTGTTGAAAACAGGCATTTCAGGGGAATGGCTTGGCTCCATTTTGCATGTGGCTTGAAGGTCCAAACAATGAAGCTCTTCCCCAAGCAAACCCGGATCTTCTTCTTCCATCAAAGACAATGGATAATCTTCATGAGGAACAAATGAAGGGGTGCTATGTGAAGCATCAAGGGTGCTATAAGATGAATCTACAATCTGGGGTGCAGAAAGTTCATCAAATAAGGAACTGTAGATTTCATTGAAGGTGTAGTTGAAGTTGTAACTCTGGGGCACTTCTTGAAAAGAGAAAGAATTTGAAGGAAAAGCTTGATAGTTTTGTTCAAAACAATCAAAACTCCAAGCATTAGAGAAAAGCTGGTTTTCTTGTGGACATGGATTGGTATCCCATGGTTCTCTTCTTAGAGCCATTGATTCCTCCAAGAAATCATTATCATAAAGTTCCATCTCTCTCTCTCTCTCTTTCTCTTGGTGTGATGGCTAATTGTTTTGGAAATACTGCCTTGAGACAATATAGTACTAAGTTGAAGCATATTTATAAGAGCACAATGAAAAGCTTGTTGCAAATTGCTTATTATATGATATATATTATTCATTTGCACCTATACCCTATGATCAAAATGGAATCTGCTTTTCACATTGCTTCTCTCCATAGATCTTCCCCCTCAAATAGAGGGGGGCATTCTTGTCTTTTTCACCGAAATTTCTACAACCAAATTATATATTTAATAGGAATTTGTTGGAAAGTTTGACCCTCAGATCTGTCTGAAACCAAAAGGAATGGTAGTTAACATCATAAACCCTCTCAGGTTCTTTGCATGTTAAAAACTTCACCAAAAAAACCAACCCTTCATCTCTCTCTATTTTCCACCACCTTGAAGAAGATTTCAGAGATGGGTCCTACCCCCCAAATGCTTCCAAACTTTGGCTTAGCTCATAAATTCAAATTGGTGGGTGATCCTTTTTTGTTCTTTTCTGACTACTTTCATCCAATAGATGTGTATATACTTAATAATTGTCCATACTACTAAAATAATGAATCACACACTATCTATCTATCTATATATCTAACTTTCATTTTCCATCACAAAGGGTTAAATATAGGCATATAGAACCTTCATTCTCACCCCTAGACCTTTCTGTATCTCTACGACAGTATTCTTATGAAAACGTATATACAATAATAGAAGTGTGAATGCAACCACGTACTATTTTTCAAACGAATCTCTTTGGCTTTTGTATCTGTTTTTTAGCTACTTTACGAATATGCAAATATCATAAGCAATTTTTTGCATACCCTTTTGATTTTTCCTGTCTTCTAATCACTACTGACTTGTTCCCTATTTGGAAATTATTTGCATGTAGGGACTCCCTATTCGTTTTTCTTACACTTTTTGGCTCTATTGCATGATCTTGATCCACATAATTATAGTTAGATGAAGTTCATTATTGTTGTTATTGTCGCTATTGTGATACTAACTTCAAGCATATGCATATATGAATTTATAACGCATGGTCCACGAACTTGTTCTACTAATAGCTTCTATGTCAGTAAGCTATAAGCCTATATGATTCGCAACTTGCCAGTAGATTTTTGAAATGGCAACGTAGATTATGTGTATCTATCATACAAGAAAATGTTCCTGTGAATAGGATTCGTTTGTGGTAATTACACGTATTAGCACGTTATTATGCAATAGGAAACAGTGTATCCAAATTGGCAAATTGAAATACTTATCAACTCTAATATTTTCTTAAACTCATAAAAGTTGACATTTGTCAGCCACATTTGTTTGTTTTAAAAATGCTTCATTAATTCTGAGTATAGGAAGGTTGAGCATTCATTCCCATTGTCATCTTGATAATATATAGAATATTTTCTTCAATTTTAATAATTCTTCATTTTTGTCCCTTAAATGCACCCACCTAAAATAGTTCTATCCCAATGAGTGTATTGAAAAAAAAAACTTATGAATATGCCAGTTTTAATTGTAAAGAATCTAAGAACATGCTACGATATGTAACAACAAGCTAGTCTACAAAAAGAAAAAAGACACATTTTCTTAATTTGTAGAATTTGGTTATAAGGTGGTATGGTAGCCTTAGCTCGGAGCCTTGGTAATATATATATATATATATATATATATATATATATATATATATATTTTAAAGGATTTGAGTAGTTTACAGAGTCATAACTTCAAATATTGTTGTTGTCAAAAAATATTTTTAAGAGTTGCATATACAACAATATCATTTACCATAAGAAACTATAAAGACAAAAAGATCTGTAACATTTATTTAAAATGTGCATTTTTTTATATTATTTTATCATTGTATTGTACAAGTAATGTACAAAAAATTTTGTGCAAATCTATATATCATATTTGCATTGCAACCGTGTCTTTTTCAAGGTTATATGAATTTTTATGATCAAGAATATCTATGACATATGCACGAAAATGACTATAATAATAAAATAAATTACAAATTGAGGCCTTTTATGTAAAGAAGTTTAGAAATATTTTTTTTTGATATTGTATTCAGTAGCAACAACACCATTTTGGTGACGAAGCTATCAGACAATGCCATAAGTAGTTTGTTTGTTTTTTTTTTTTTTAAATTATGTTAGCATTGATATGAATTTTGACTTTGAAGAATATTTAAATTTAGTGTAGATACTATCAAAATTCTGTAAAACTAATTAAATAAGAAATAATAATGAAAATGGGGATGACCTCAATTTGTCATTGTTTCATGATTTCGACTTTGAAGCTTGAAATTTAGATACAGGTATGATGTTTTCTCTGCAAGAGGCCGTGATTGCTATTCTATAAACCAAATGATTAGACACGGAAATCAATAAATAACATCATCCCATTTCTCCAATAGTTCAATAATGATAGAGTACTTAATTACTATTATGTTTAAACAAAAAGATCACAACTAATTTCTTTTCAATTAAATTTTTTCTCCTAAATAGATACCTTAAATAAACAAGTAAATATAACACATTTTGGTCTGCATAAATAATGTGGCATCCCAAATATTATACTAAATATATAATATAATAGAATTCAGCTATTATAGTATGGGAAAACAGTTAACAATTATCAGATGATAGTATCAAATATACAGTCATCTAAAATAGGCAGAATTTAAAATTTTACAAGTTTAAGAGTATTTCAAAATACAGGATATAACTAAGAATCCTAAGAACTATGAGTTGTATCTTCTTCATTCTCTAGCGCTTGCTCCAAGGTACATCATCATCTTCTGCTCACATCCAAAGTTGGATGATCATTGCAAAAGAAAAATCATGGACATATAAAGCACAAACAAACAAGCAAGGGTAAGCTAAGTTGAAAAGCATACATGATATCTAGTTGTAATTGAAAGGTGTAAATCATATTCACTCAAGTAAAACAGGCAAGGAAACACTATCATGTTATGACACACAAATTACACTCGTCCGGAATTAGAATGAATATCGAGCTATGACGGGATGTGCACTTGTGGTGGCCTCTACTGCTTTGCAAAGCCATTGCTATGGGTTAAACCCTACCACACACACAAGTGTAAGTCCGTTATCACTCATCTTGGGCCATACTGGAAGCACCCAAGACTAGGACTTCCTACTACTCTCACCACATGACTAATTCTTCTCTAAGTGAGATTGAAAGAGTCATTAGAGTGTTAGGATAACCCCCAAGACTGAGCTTCCTATATGCACTCTAAACACTACCATAATCTCACCTAGAGATCTTACTTGATACCATTCACATCACTTTGATCAGTTCATAATTCTCTTTGATTCATCAAACACACCATTGTTACAGTTATATAAGAGCATCCATACCATATTGGTTCATACACATGTCATATATCATCACCCAAACACAACAGAAGAAGAAGAAAATCAAAACAGGGTAGATCAGGTCGCATAGCGCACAAGAAAAAAGGCAAGACAGCAAAAATTCGCACAGCGCACACCCTGCGGTGCGCTGAGCGAAATTTTCCTGGTGGCCTGACAACAAAAATTCGCACAACACATACCCTGTTGTGCGTTAAGCGAATTTTCCTGATGGCCTGACAGTAAAAATTCACACAGCGCACACCCTGTGGTGCGCTGAGCGAATTTTCCTGACAGCATGACAACAAAAATTCGCATAACGGACAGGGTGCGCTATGCAACTCTGTATTTTCTACAGCTTCAAAATCTGCATAATTTGACAACTCTCACCTCAATTACCAGTTCTAACCACTTTGATGTCCTTCTAACGTTTTTAAACCGACCTATAAGCTAAATTAAACTTGTCTAATTGATTCTAACCCTAGCTAACATCATTTTAAAGTGTTTATGCATTGATTTATACTCTAACTTCTATTTAATTCATCCTAGAGACCTAAACTCTAAACTACCACTTTGAAACTGATTTTAACCATTTAAGGGATCCAATTAGGTCCCAATTGACTCACCTAAATTATCTAAACTAACCAGAACCTCTTGGGATGCCTAGATCTCAATTTGACCACCTTAGTTCCTCTTAATCTAACTTCATACACCACAATTTACTCCACTTATAGACCTAATTCAAGACTTTCTGCTTAAAACCAACTTCTCTTCATTTTTTTTAGCACTTCCAGCAAGTTATATAACACTTATCTAAACTATCCCAAAGATCTAATTAAGTACCTGACCCCTAAACCTCAAAACCACTATTCCACTTCCACTAATTTGATTTGAACACTATAATTAACTTAACTTGTTATTTAGCAACATGCACAACAATATTTCCAACATCCAAACATTCAAATTCAACATCACACATTTTGTTTATACTAGTCCATAAACATAAATTCACAGTATCAAGATTCACACAGGTTAAATCACGTTTGCTATTGCATAAATTCATCAAGTTGTTGTTCAAATAGTAATATAATCTACTACCTCTTCTATACATGAATTATCCTACCATCACAATAAAATTCTAACTCACACCCACTGCAATTTCATCAATTCAGAAACAAACCCAGCTTCCCTTACCTAGAATCAATTAACCTAGCTCAGAGGATGATCCAATCAGGCCCTTACACCGCAAGAAAACTTAGAGACACCTACAAATCATCATTTGATGATGGAAGACAATTTTCTTAGAACCTAAATTAGGTTAAGAATTGAGGAAGACACATGAAAGCTACATGCAACAGAATCTGTTGCATGCTCACAGCTTCGAAACGCACGGAGAGAGGGGAAAGCACTTACTGGTTGAAGAAACAGAAATTAATCGATGGAGATTGTTGTCCTCAGCTTCAGGATTGTTTAGGGACTCCCTAATCCACAAACGAACAGTTCAATGATATTTTAGAGAGATGGTAGAGAAAGTTGAAGAACAGAGCTTTAGAGAGATAAAATGATAAGCAAAATAAACCAGTACGCTTTTAAAGTTTCTATTTGAGCTGTTGACCTGTTTTAACCATAAAACCTAGTTATATTAGCTTATTACTCTAATCAACCCCTAAATTCTATTTTTCAGGTTATTACAAATAATGTTGTAAAGTTAATTGAATCCTCGGTTGAAATTTATGGTTGTATTAGATTAGAAGTATTGAATTCATATATGCTTCACATGTAGCTATTATTTCATTTTAAAAAGAGGAATCAAATTATAAGTACTAAGATTAGATGGTTGTAAGTATTACATTCATACATTTTTCTAACGTGGATACTTATTTATATATTTTACATTTGAGTTTGGATTTTGACTAATTGTCTTAAACTTTTGGTGGAGGCAATCCTAGAGCTTATAAAAGGGTATATGTAAGCTTACGACACTCGAAGAACAGTTCCACAGTATATGTAACACCAGACTTAGGAGTTATTCACTGAAGTTTTTATAGGATGTTGTGTGAGCACAAAAAGTTCATGTTCGGTAGATCATATTGATCATACAAGTTAGTATGAATTATTGATTGATGAAGATCTCCTATGTGTAGTCCTCATAGGACACGAACTTGAAGGAGGGCAACTATCCATGATGTTCTTTTACTATTCAAATACACATGTGTGACGATGGATGAAGCTTGAGATCCTAATGTTTGAGTACTTATGCTAACTTCATAGATCGAATTTGTAGGATAGGTCATTGATATATTTATAGTTTGGCCTAAAATACTGATCATGTCATGCTTTGGCTGACCACATGTACTACATTATTTTTCTTAGTATTTTTATGTTACAATTTATAAATAAATGCACTAAATCTTCAAAAAAATTCTCCGATTCTGAAAGCATGTCATGCGACAACTTGTTATCCATGAAGATGCTAATGACATGGAAAAAATAAAGGACGATCCTTTAGTAACGCTCTTGACAAAAATACACAAGTTGAATAGAGCTTAGATAAAGCATAACATATGTTTCCAATTTAATTAAAGTTGTAGGTCCATATCAATGCAAATTTAAGTAATATATCCAAAGGTTGGAAACTTTTTTCATCTATAAGTTATTAATTTTGGCATGTCAATTTATGACCTTAATGTGTGATTATTTTCCTTATCATGTTTAGTGTAACAAGTAGAAAGATTCCTTCGCATGTAGCTATTACGTCACGTGTTTGATGAAAACCATCATACGAACAAAAATTGGAGAAGGTTGGACAATGTTAATAATATATACTTTTCACATATTAAAAATCATATCAAACATTTTAAACATTAATATAATTACATAATGAAGTTGTCACTTTTTCAGTCCTTCAAGAATTCATCACCCATATCGAATGGGACAATGAAGCAAATAAAAAAAAGGAGTGAGAAAGGTTTATGAAATACACGGGAAAACACTAAAGGGGTGAATAATGTTTTCCAAAACTTTTTGCAAAGGTTATTTAATGATTTTTCAAAGGATTGCAAAATAAAGATATTCTTTAGTCAATGTCATAGAAAAATTAATAAAAGCTTTTAATAAAACACAATTTTTATACTGGTTCAATCAAACTTCAGCTACGCCCAGTTCTCCATTAAGAACTCTTAAGGGGTTCCATTAATCTCTAAGATTACAACAAGTTTTTCCTTTCTAGGATCTCACCCAATATTCTTATCCTCCTAGTTACAAGTCTTATCTGTCATTCCTAGCATCCGAGTATAACCCACTCCTGGTTACAAGTATTATATACCACTCCTGGTCCCTTAGTCGATCCTAACTAGTCTGAGTTTAGCCACTCCTAGATCTAACTTTAGACAACACGTCTAGACCGAGTATTTTTACACCATTTATGGTATCCAAGTGATGAGTGCATATTTATGCCCACATTTATACTTTAAAATTAAAATTTTTGACGAGATTCATGTGATTAAATGATTGATTTAAAGTGAATTTGTGGTGATTGAATTTATTGGGTTTCGGAATTAAAGAGACCGAAAAAGTGAGTTTTAGTGCATAAATTATTCTTGGATGTTCTAATATTTATTTTTGCAGCTAAAATTACAGTTATGACCATTTAAATTGTGAAATTAAAAGTCCAAGATACAAAATGGGCTTCACCCATCAGTTTTTACTGAATATACCAATAAATTTCCCTACATACACCCCTCTTGCTCTGAGAACCGCGGCCTATTCCCCCTGCTGTCTTCTGACATTCCCCAAAAGGTAGTTGGGAAGGCAGTTGGAGGAATTCAGAACGTCAGGGAATAGGCCGCGGTTGCCCTGAGAACCGCGGCCTATTCCCTGATCTGAATAAATTTTAAATATTTAAGGGAATAAACCGCGGTTGGACGCTGAACCGCGACATATAGATTGAAAAAAATTCAAAAATGCCATTTTCAATTATTTTTTTCAAGAGAATAGGCTACGATTAAGAGGGGAACCGCGACCTATTCCGTGATCTGAATAAATTTTAAATATTTAAGGGAATAAACCGCGGTTGGGCACTGAACCGCGACATATAGTTTGAAAAAATTTCAAAAATGCCATTTTCAATTATTTTTTTCAAGAGAATAGGCTGCGATTAAGTGGGGAACCGCGGCCTATACCCCATTATTACCGCGGTTAAGTTTTGAACCTTGGCATATTCCCCTTTTAGGTTAAAAAAATAGAAAACACTGCAACAGTATCGTCTTCTTCGCGAAATAGTTTTAGAAACATTGCATTGCTTCCACCGTCGACGACGCCGCTGCTTCCATATTCCATCGTTTTGCACCGTTTAAACTCAATTTTGTTCGGTGCATTTTCCATTTTTTACGTTGGGGAAGATTTTTGACCGATCAGAATCGTCAATTTCTACTTGGAGATTGAACTTCTGCTGCCATTCCTCTTACGCCGTGCCATTGCCGCGCAATTCCTTCTTGCCGTGCCCTTTCCAGGTATTTGATGCCCTTCGTCGTTTTTGATTTTGTCAACATGATTTGTTCGTTATTTTTGCATAATAACAATTACTGTTGTTTGATAATGTACACATAGAAAATATATTGTTTTGGTAATTTAGGATTATTAGAATTATTATTAGAATTTTTATAATATGAAAACATAGAAAATTTAGAATTATGAGAATTCCTAAACCTTAAAATATTTGAATAATCATTAGGTGAAATTATAATGTTGGTATATATGAAATTGCAAGTTTGATTTTCAGTAGCTTATCTTTTTATGTAATATTTAGGAATGGATCGAAATTGGATTAATTTACCATGCATTAGTGCTGAGTACGAGAGATGTGTAGAGGAATTTATACAATTTGCGCAACGTAATGAGGGGAGAAGTGACAATGAAGTGAAGTTTAGATGTCCTTGTGTGAATTGTTTGAATGGGAGAAAGTTGAACGCAACTCAAATTAGAGAACATCTTATCTGTGATGGTTTCCTAAGATGCTATACAACATGGATATGGCACGGCGAAGAAATGCACTTTCCGACTGACTCGCAAACTGAAAATGTTACTGATTTCACCATGGAAGAAGATCGACCGAATGAAGACAAATTAGAGGACATGATCCGCGATGTTGGCGCAGAAAATTTTGCCAAAGCTCATGTGTATGAGACGATGTCGACTGATGCGGAAACACCTTTGTATGTCGGTTCAACTAAGTTCACACGTTTGTCAGCGGTGTTAAGGCTCATGAATTTGAAGGCGAGCAATGGATGGACTGATAATATTTTTACAGAATTGTTGACGTTGTTGAATGAAATGTTGCCAGATGGAAATTCGCTACCCACTCGTAATTATAATGTGAAGAAAATTCTTTGTCCAATGGGTATGGAGTATAAAAGGATACATGCCTATCCCAATGACTGCATTTTATATAGGAAAGAGTTTGAATTTTTGACTAAGTGTCCAAAATATGGCTTATCACGATACAAGTAAAAAAACAATAGTGAAGATAATGGTCAGATAGAAAAAAATGGATCTGCTTTGAAAGTAGTTTGGTACCTTCCAATAGTGCTCAGACTTAAGCGTTTGTTTGAGAATCCCAAAGATGCTAAAAACCTTAGATGGCATGCAGATGAGAGAAAAATTGACGGGCTGCTTCGTCATCCAGCTGATTCAAAGCAATGGAAAAATATTGATCAACAATTCCCCCAATTTGGTAAAGAGTGTAGAAATCTTAGGCTTGGTTTAGCCACTGATGGAATGAACCCATTTGGTAATCTGAGTACCAATCACAGTTGTTGGCCAGTTATATTTATAATTTACAACTTATCTCCTGCATTGTGCATGAAGAGGAAGTACATGATGTTGTCTATGATGATATCTGATGATGGTTGGGAGATCAGTAGTTAACAGAGAAAAGATTGCATGGATTTCTCTCAAGGTTTGACATATGCTAAAGCCATACTTTCTTATAGTTGTTTTGTTTTAATGTTTTTCACCAACTATTTACAACTGTGATGATATATTGCAGTGTAACAGACGGAAAGGGTCATATGAGTGCAGATACTATGTAATGTATTGGATGACCCATATTATTCGTTCTCATATCACAAGAAGTTGGGAAACGGTAATATTTAAATCTAACAAATTTTAATTTTTTCCATAATTTGGAATTTATATACACTAATTAATATCAACTGTCTTGTGTAGAGATTCAAGACTACTACACCAGTTCCTGAGAAGCCACTATGATTCATGAGGAAAGCTGCTGCAAAGTATATAGTTAGATTATATAATAGTTCTTAGTTACTAGATTTAAATTACATTTGAACATGTTGAAATATTCTTAGTTATTAGTTATTAGACTTTGTGCTTTTGTGATGTTGAAATACATTTGAATTTGTGTTTGATCTGTTGAAATTGAATCTGTGTACATGTTTTGATATGCAGGTCTATTTTTGTGGTAGTGAATATCACAAAAACAGACCTGCTATTTAGAAAAATTGCAGGAGAATATGTCGCGGTTGTGGTAACAACCGCGACAGAAAGTAACACGTTTTTTTTTTAAATAGACTTTTGGCCGCGGTTGTGGCACGAACCGCGGTCTATTCCTGCCTTTTTATCGCGGTTCCAACCGCGACATATAATGCTACGGTTTTTTTTTTAAAAACAGGGGTTTAGGCCGCGGGTGTATTAGGAACCGCGGTCTATTCCCCAGCTTTTTACCGCGGTTGCAACCACGGCCTAAAGTCCCAAACTTTTTACCGCAGCTGAATATGCCGCGGTTCGGAAACCGTGACGTATAGTCAAAAACAACCGCGGTCGTTTCCCTTCGCTGCTCTAGTGGTTATTCTTATTGTTAGCAAAATCTTTGTTATTATTTTAATTAAGAATTTCTCTTGAGAAATACTTGAGGCTAGTTTGAATATACTCTGGCTAGGAAAGACTTGGTACTTAAGTTGTCCATTGTGACGCACCTCTCTTTCTTGGGAGTGGAACCAAACAAAGTCTCTATTATCTCTTATTTGAAATCTTTCTCTAAAGCAAGAACAAAAGAAAAAGAGAAGTCAAGAACAGAGAAACAACTTCAAGTAGACTGTGTAGTGCATGACCCGAGCTAATCTGGTAGAATTTTATCAAATTAACCCGAAAGTTGAAAGGAATTTGCGTAAGCTACGAAAAAGTTTGAAATTTGGGTGTTCTACTAAGGGAACACTTCCTACATCTGAAGCCATACCACCTTCATTATCTTCAGTCACAAACATACCATTTAATCCTTTACCTGATCCTAACCCAAACAATATGGCATAAGGAACCATCAGACAATTAGCCATCTCCTACAACACAATTATCCGCAGTAACATAAAATATCCTAATGAGGAGTGAGAGTTGAGACCTGATTTATTAAATGCGCACCTAAATTGAATGGGTTGTCAAGGGAGAATCCACACAAGAACTTGAGAGAATTCCACATGTTGTGTGAAAATTTTAGATCTCCCAAGATCCACTATAGAGAGCCTTAAAATGAGAGCTTTTCCTTTTACTCTTCAAGGAGCAGCTCAAGATTGGTGGTATTGTCTCTCTGTAAAGATTACAAATTGGGAAACTATAGAATGATTCTTTCTTGAAAATTATTTTCCTGCATCCAGATTATTTGCCATCCATAGAGAAATCCAAGACATAAGACAGAGAGATAGAAAAAATCTCAGTGAGTATTGGGAAAGATTCAAGAAACTATGTGCTTCCTACCTTCAACTTCAAATGGAAGATTTCATTCTAAGCTTTTATGAAGGCTTAAGTTCAACTAATAGGTCATGGGCAGATGCTGCAAGCGGAGAATATTTCTTAGACAAGTCACCAGAAGATGGTATAGATATAATAGTACAGAAGGCAATAGACAATCAACAGTATGGAACAAGAGAAAATTCAGTGACTATGTTGAAAAAAGTACATGAAATTGAAAACGGTGCAGTTGATGGAAAAATGATAGATGAAAGATTGAATAAGCTAGAGAGCAACTTGACGAGATTGCAAGCTTGATTAAAACCTCAACTCCACAAATTGCTAAGAAATGTGGAATTTGCATTTCAACTGGCCATTATACTGATGAATTGAAGCTTGGTGGAAAATACTATGGAAAACCCATCTCAAGCTTTTGCTACAAACATGTTTGGAGGAAATAAACCATACCAGAATTATCATGATTCATCCTCCAATAGGTATCAATAGAACAAGCAACCTTATGTTCCACCCCAACAAAGCCAGCAATCTCAACCTGAAATGTCACTGCAAGATTTCATGAAGACAATACTTTAGCAAAATTCAAAAATCAAGAAATCAATTGCAGAGTTGACTCAGAGGGTGGATAAGTTAGATGCTAAGGAATCAAATAAACTGCTTTCACAAATAGTGATCAACCCGAGAAATGTAAATGCTATTACTTTGAGAACGGGTAAGCAAGTAAAAGGCTCTAAGGGAGCCCAAGAGCATGAAGATAAGGAGAAAGAAGACAGACAAATTGATGACAATGGAGGACCAAATGTACCATCACCTGAGACTACCACTGAAAAATCCAGGTTAGTATCCTCTAATTCTTCTTCTAAAAATTCTTCTTCATCTTATTCTCCACCTCCTCCATATCCCAATTGGCTAAAGCCGAGAAACAAAAGAAATGGAGGAATTAGACCAAGAAATCTTAAATACTTTTGAAAAGTTGGAGATCAACATTCCTTTGCTTGATGCTATTAAGCAAATCCCTAAATAAAAGGCATATTAGGGATAATGAGGTTGTGAATTTGGGAAGAAACATGTCTAGCTTGGTTAAGAATCATATTGAGATACCACAAAAATGCAAGGATCTAGGTATATTTTCTGTTCCTTGTGTTATTGGAAGTTTAAGGTTTGATAATGCCATGCTAGATTTAGGAGCTTCTATAAATGTAATGTCTTTATCAATGTTTACCTCTTTATCTCTAGGACCTCTTAAAACTATTGGTGTGGTCATTCAACTGGCCAATTGTAGCACAGTTAACCCTGTAGGTGTGCTTGAGGACGTTCTTGTCCGATTAGACAAGCTAATTTTTGTTGCAGATTTCTACATCTTGGATATGGAGGATGAAGTAGGAATCAAGTCATCAACTATTATCTTGGGAAAACCTTTCACAATGACAAAACAAACCAAGATAGATGTGCATGCAGGAACACTGACCATGGAGATAGGAGAGGAGAAGGTGCATTTTAACGTATTGGAAGCCATGAAGCACCCAATTGAAGACAATTCTCTATTTTGTATTAATTTATTAAGTTATGTTGTAAACAATTTTTTGTTTAGTTTCTTTGACGTTTTTTCAACTTTTTCTCCATCTTTGGACTTTTCTTTTTCAAACATGTCATGCCAACTTTGGAAGACAGAAAATTGTAAAGCAGGTGATATTAAGGACGCGATGTCAATAGATGATACCTCTGTGGCGTTCGAGTGTTATGTTGAGGTGGGTGAGATTACCTTAGGTAGTAAGATGTTGTCATCTGTGGTACAACCACCCATTTTGGAGTTGAAACCTTTACCATCCCATTTGAAATATGCTTATATTGAGAGGGATGGGAAGCTCCCTGTTATACTGAGGAGCAGGAAAAACAACTATTACAGGTTATCAGAGATCACAAGAAAGCAATAGGCTAGACTTTGGCAGATATTCTTGGTATTAGCCATTCTTTTTGTATGCACAAAATACTTTTGGAGGAGGATGCTAAAATAGTGAGGCAACCTCAAAGAAGACTGAATCCTCAACTAATGGAGGTTGTCATGAAAGAGGTCACCAAGTTGCTACAAGCGGGTATTATAATCCCCATTTCTGACAGCACTTGGGTGAGCCCTGTACATGTGGTTCCCAAGAAATATGGAATTACAATGGTAAAGAAGAAGAAGGATGAGTTGATTCCTTCTCGTATTCAGAATAATTAGAGGGTTTGTATTGACTATAGGAGATTGAACCAAGTCACTCAAAATGACCACTTTCCTTTGCCATTCATGGATCAAATGCTAGACCGTTTGGCAGGTAAGTCACATTATTGTTTTCTAGATGGATTCTCCGGTTATTTTCAAATCTGTATAGCCCCGGAAGACCAACATAAGACTACCTTCACTTGCCATTTGGCCTTTACAATGCTCTTGGTACATTTCAGCGATGTATGTTAAGTATTTTTACAGACTTATTGGAGCATTGTATTGAGGTTTGTATGGATGACTTCAGTGTGTATGGTTCATCTTTTGATAATTGTTTGGCTAATTTTGCAAGAGTTTTGGAAAGATGTGAGGAAACTAACCTTGTTTTGAATTTTGAAAAGTGTCATTTTATGGTGGAACAAGGTATAGTTTTGGGTAACATTGTTTCTAGAAATGGCATATCTGTATATCCTGCTAAAATTGATATTATTTCACAATTGCCTTACCCCTCTTCTGTACGAGAGGTTCAATCTTTTCTTGGTCATGTAGGGTTTTACAGGAGGTTTATACATGACTTTAGCAAGATAGCTAATTCTCTCTCCAACTTACTTCAGAAGGACGTACCATTTAACTTTGGAGAGAGGTGTAAAACCGCTTTTGATTCCTTTAAAAAGGCACTCACTATCACCCCCATCATCCAACCACCTTATTGGACATTGCCATTTGAGTTGATGTGTGATGCGTCAAACTTTGCAGTGGGAGCGGTACTTGCACAAAGAGATGGGAAGCTACCACATGTGATATATTATGCTTCCTGGACATTGGATACTGCACAGACTAATTATACCACAACTGAGAAGGAATTACTAGCTATTGTGTTTGCCTTGGATAAATTTAGATCATACATACTTGGATCCAAATCTGAGAAGGCCAAACTGAAAAGTGAAGCAAAGTACTATATGGGATGAACCATTCTTATGGCGCATCGGTAGTGACCAAGTCATAAGGAGGTGTGTTCCTGACATAGAGATAACTTATGTGCTTTAATTTTGTCATTCATCACCTTTTGGAGGACAATATGGCTTGCAAAAGACAGGTAGGAAGGTGTTGGATTGTGTTGGCCTACTATTGGATCACCGGCAAGTGTAAGACGACCAAGACTCATACCCCCATCCCTGAGAAATACTACTCTTGGGAGTAATTCAACAAGAACCTGAACTGTAAGGAACCTCCCAGCACTCATGCAATTCATACATCATGCTATGAATGAGTTAAACAAAGCAAACATTGTAACAGATGAATTACTCTAACAATTAATTAAAGAAGCATATATTATTAAGAATCAATTCAAATACATGAGAGTTCACAAGGTTAAATCATCCCCCAACAATAAATAGAAGTTAGTTCACCATCGTCATGGTGAAACTAGATGAACAATGGAGAAGAATGAGATAGAAAAACCCTAAAAGTAGAAGATGGAAGCTCCCGCATCCAAATCCGCCTCCAGAGAATGAAAGAGTGTGCTGCTGATAACTGTCTAAAAACCATTATTTTCATGCTTAAATTGATATCAAAATACACCATTTATGGCTTAGAATGAGCTTAGAATCAAGTAAAACACTTAAGTTGAGTCATTTGAGAGTCAAAAGCTATTTTTAGAGATATTATGCTTGTTTTGCATTGTTTTGTAGGGTTTTGATGAGAATTAAGGATGGAATTGAAGATGGAAGGACTTAGACTCAAGGAAGAAGAAGAAAAATGAAGAAAAGAAGAGTCTATGCACCGCTTAGCGTCAAAATACACCGCTGAGCGCCATGATTCGAGGGAAAGCCATTGTCTAGCGCCCAGGCGGTGACGCTGAACGTCTAGAGCGATTAGAGGCAATCCGCTCAGCGGTGAAACTGACCGCTGAGCGGTGGCGCGGCTTGAGGGAAACCGCTGAGCGGTAAAATACGACGCTGAGCGGTGGTCTGCTGGGCTTGGGCCTAAATTTTATTACTTTTCTGTGCTATATATAGCCCCAGTGCGATTTGAGAATTATTCTTTTGGCAGAAGAAGACGTCCAGAGCTGTTCTACACTCCTTGGAGAAGATTTATTGGATGCTTAGGCTCCAATTTATCATATCTAGGGTTTGCTTTTCCATTCTTTCATTGTATTTCATCTAGTTTCACCATGTCAATGGTGAACTAAACCCTTTGTTGTTGGGGAGCAATGTAATCTTTTGAAACTCTCTTATATTGAAATTCTTGTTTTATTCATATGCTTGCATATGCTGTTATTATGAATTTTTGGGTTCTTTCTCTATCCTCTATGCTATTATCATTTAACTCATTTGATAAATAGAAGTTTGCCTTTGTCGATACGGGGACGTACGGGGAAGTCATGAACGGATAGGGAATTCCTTGATTAAGCAATACCACCTAGGGATAGGGGGGTAGGACGGTCAATTGTATTTTGCTTCAGTGGTACTTGCATTGCTAGTTACTAGGGGAGACTACGGATAGTAAGCCAGTAACTAGTAGTAGGCTCTTCTCGCCGAGGGATCGGGTTTACGGTAGACTAAGAAAGTTTGCATGACAATTTGATAATAAAGCGAATCTAATAAGAAGAATAGATATAAGAGAGTGGATAAGATGAAATTGTAAACCCCAACAACTCCATTCATCCATACCTTTTTCTTGCCAATTGAATCACTTGCATTTGCATGTTTACTTTTAGTTCTTTGCATTCAATCACAAGTTAATTTTCTCTACAAGTCTTACGATATTGATTTACACGAAAGATAAGGCCTTTGAGTCCTTTGGGAGAACGACATTGGGTTTACCAATTATATTACTTGATACGATCTGGTACACTGGGTCTTAACAGTTGTTGCGTCTCCTCTACCAAAGATACAAATCCTAGGGCGTTTGGGTTCTTTAAATAGAGCCAAAACATAACAGAAACAAGGCCCAGGCACGTGTCGCTGGCGCTCAGTGCCCTACTTAGGGTGCCCAGGCGGTGTGCGACACTCAATGGCGCCTCATTGCCCTAAAAAGGCAAGCAAGCGCGATTCTTCAGGAAAGTGGCGCTCAGCGCCCCAAAAGAGGCGCCTAGGCGGTGTGCGGCACCTTCTGGTGCTGAGGGATCCTAAAAGGGCGCTCAATCTTCGTGCGTTCCTCCCTTCTGGTGCTTTTCCAGGCCTTCCTGAGCTCTATCTCCTTGGCACTTCAGCTATGGTTTCCATATTATCTCATTTCCTACCAAAACAAGGGAATTTAGTCATAAAATCATCAAATTTAACCTCAACTCTCTTATTAACACAATATAAAAACATGATTTCAAGCAAGTTTTTAAGTAGAAAAAGGTGTATTTAGTATCAAAATTACATCATAGATAATGGTATATTTCCAACCGTTATCACAACCCCAAACTTAGAACTTTGCTTGCCCTTAATCAAAATAGATTTTAACTCACTTTTATCAACTTAGCATAAGGATGTCAATCAAGATGTACAGATGCCTTAATCCAATCAAACTCAATGTGATGCTCATATACTTCAACAGATGCTATCCTTAAGAATGATCAATCAACCAAGCAAAGATGAAATCAAAAATTGAAAGAACTACTCCTCACCAAGGAAAGTGTCTCACTCAAGCACTCAAAAGTGTATCACTCAAGCATTCAAAAGTGTATCACTCAAACTCAAAGGTATATAGTGAGGTGTTGGTGTCTTTTTGACTCTGCTATCACAATGTCACGCAAATTAACTTTTCCTTTCATTTAACCATAATCAAACATTATCACCAGCAAGTTTTCATCATAAGGTCTTTTCATGGCTTGTAACATGGCTGTGCTAAGAAGGAAATTAGTGTTTCTAGTCAGCAAAATCCTTGAGTTAAGAGAGACATTTATGATTTCATCATTCAAGCACAACCTCTCTTTCCTATTCTCAGCTTTCCCTTGCATTGAACTTTTCTTTTCTTTTCTTTTCATTTTTCTTTTTCTTTTGCTTTTGCTTTTCATGTACTCATTGCTTAGCTCAATGTTTTTTCTTTTTCCTTTCTCAATTTTACCAGCAACCCGAAACTTGAACCTTTATCAATACCTCACAAATGTTCTCAACTTAACTTAAGGTAAATATTTTCAAAAAGAGTTTTCAAAACATACATAAGGCTCAAGGTTCAAAAGTTAGAACATAGTTCTCTTTTTAGTGGTCTAAAATCATGTGAAGGCTGAAAAAATAAGGGATAACAAAAGCTGACCTTGATCATATGAAACCTGCAAGCAAATAGTTCAGTCATAGAAAATTTGGGCAAAATCATTCATGCTTTCAAAGTAATAGCAATTATTCATAGAAACTCTAAAGCCCAAACCTCACACAGGTTAACTCTCAAGTTCCAGAATTCAGAAAAACACCCTGCTCAGTATCTCAATCAAATTTTACGTCAAGCACCTGTTTCATACATTATGAGCCATCACTTGTATATTAACACATCATGTATCATCTTAACATCAATCAATATACTAGAGGATCACAAAACAATACTTATCACAAAACAAAACATAGTTGAACCAAAGCAGTGTAATTCATTCAAGCAAAGTACAATAATCCTACACTACAATCAAAACAAGAAAACAATAAAAACAGAAACAAAATAAAGTTCAACAATCAAAGCAATAAAAACAGTAAAATAACAGAAATCCTGTTCTAAAGCAGAAATAACATCCATCAGTAGATGCTAAGTACAACTCATCACTCATCGCCATCAGAATCCCCTTCCTCTTTAGCTTCCTCTTCATCATCATCCTCATCTTCAATGTCGTCATCCATGGCTGAAGCTTCAGCTCTACCACCCTCTTGTGGTGGTTCAGCGGGCCATGCCACTTGGGCTGCAAAGTCCTCCTGAGATATGAACTATCGCTCAAGAAAGGCGGATGTCAGCGTCCTCAACAGCTCCTGCTCGCCCCTGTATACAACAGCCAATCTAGCATCCAATAGGGACATGCCTCGTCTGAAAAGGAGCGACCTCATGAGCTGGCTCCTGGGCTAGCGGTGGCGCTCTCCTATGCGCCTTGGGCGGCTTTGGTGGTGGCACTGGTAGGCTTGGCTCATCCAGTGCACAATATTGTGTATAGTAGGATACATGTATCTCCTTTCTCGGAAGCTCCAGTGGTGGTTTTGACACATCAATACCTGCAGTTTCACAAAGATGAGTGATCAAGGAGGGGTGTCCCAGGGGTATCTTGTTGCTTGAAGAATGGGCACAAATTTGGATCTCATCAACTATAACTTGCCCAATGTTGATGTTTAGACCCCTAAGCACACAGTAAAGGAAGATGGCCCTATGGGTGATGATGTTTGACACGTGGGAGCAGGGCTATACATTGGCATGAGTAAATGCCATCTAATACTTTGCCAGAGGCGTCAGGTAAGATCTCCTGATGTGGATAGGCGCCTCACTCCTGTTCCTCTGAAAGTGCCCTCCAGGCACACATAAAGTCCACTCCACCTCATCAAAGTCTACTCCTTCCACCATGGAAGTGCATATTGGAACTGCTCTCCCTCCTAGTTAGTGCCTAGAAAATTGTTAATAGTGTCAGCATCAAAAGCAATTCTCTTACCTCTCACGTAGCTTAAGTACGTCTCTTGCTCTTCCCCAATGCTCTTGCATTTGTATATAACTCCTTGACTATATCAATGTTGGCAGAAGTGGGGTAGGATGCCAAGTTCTTCTACTCTCTGTTGTTCAGCTCTATCTCAAATTGAGGAGCCAAAGATGGTATGTTAGCCACCTTGCGCTCTATCAACAATCTTCTTCCCTCCACAATTGGGAAGTATCTCTCAAATGCAGTAGTTCTGAACTTGTTGCAGTAGAAGTGCTCCTTCTCCTTCCTCTTGGTTCCTCTGTCTTTGTTACCAAGGGTCTTAATCCTTTTTCCTGATGAGGAGGTCATTCTTGCAAACAAAGTGTAGAAATTTGAACTCTAGCAGCCAGACACTCAAAAACCCCAAACTTTGATGGTTGGATGGTGCAAAGTAAGTGAGGAGTAGGGTTTTTGGTGGAAGAATGAGGGGGAAAGTGAGGAGAGCTCTTAGGAAGAGTGTTTAGGAAGGCTAAAATGGGTGAAATCTAAGAAAGGGGGCTTAGACGATCCCTAGGGTATGAAAATAATGAAGTGGACCACCCCCCAACGCTGAGCCCAATTTAAAATCCCATGTCTGCAGAAAATTGTGCCTGGGCGGCACTTGGTTTTCTTCGCTTTTTGGCTTATTTTAGGTATTCCTGGTCATGGATTCTTAGTTTCAACTCAAAATTTTCAAGTTTCCTTTCCCTATCTTACACAACAACACTCAAATCAAACAATTATTCTCTCTGCACCCTAAAAAACATTCAGTCATTACAGATTATGCAATAAAGCAATCACATAACAAACAAAAACATAGTTCAAATAACAAAAATCCAAACCAAAGAAACTATAAGCAAATTAAAATAAGAGTTTTTTTAAAACACTGGGTTGCATCCCAGTAAGCGCTTTTTTAACGTCACTAGCTTGACCTAATAAGCTCATGTCACATCTTTGATCTTGGTCTCCTCTTTTCTTTCTCCACACCAACTGATCTTCAGCAGCTTTTTGTTCATCTTTTTGACTCTTCTTGAAATTGGAGATTCAATCTCTATCAATCCATCAGCTCTGAGTTCTTTTACAACCCATATTTTTTGTTGAATCTCACTGGTATGCCTAATATAAGTTCTTCATAGTTTTCCAAGGAGTCTTGATGAACACTTCTTCCTTTGTTGTCTTTTTTTCTTCCTTTACCTGTGACAGAAAACATTTTTTACCTTTCTTGCTTGGCTTAGCAGCTTTTGTACTGGTCTCTGGTGCATCTTCACATGCAGCTTTGAGACTAGTCTTCTTCACTTAGATCCACCGCTCAACATTGAAGACACTGAAAATCACCTCCTCTTCTTGGTCTTTAAGTGCTATAGTTCCATCATCCACATTGATGATCACATTGGCCGTCTTCATGAATGGTCTTCCAAGAATAATAGGGATCTCCAAATCTTCCCCCATCTTGATCACTACAAAGTCCACCAGGAATCTGAGGTTGTCTGTTTGAACCATCACATCTTCCACCACACCATAGGGCTTTTTGGTGGATCCATCCACCATAAATAGAGTCATCTTTGTAGGCTTGACTTCAAGACCACCAATGTTTTCAAGTACAGATAAGGACATCAAATTGATACTGGACCCTAAATCAATTACGACTTTCCCTATTTTATTACTCCAAATAGTGCAGGGAATGGTGAAACTTCCCGGATCTTTAACTTTTGGAGGAAGTGCCTTCTACAAGATTACACTACACTCAGCTTATACCTCAATTGCTCCTCTAGATATTTCTTTCTTTTGAGGAGTTTCTTCAAAAATTTAGCATATTCAAGAATCTGTTGCAATGCTTCAGTCACGGGAATTTTAATCCCTAATTTCTTGAAGATTTCTTCAAAACACCGTAATTGCCTCTCTTTTTCTTTTCTAGAACACACCTCAGGGTAAGGAAGATTTTTTCTCAATATTTTATTTTTTTCTCTCAACCTCTGCTCTTTCTTTTCTCTCCTCTTTCACAATTTTCTTTTTTTCTTCTTTCTCATTTTCACTTTTCCTCTCTTCTTTTTCCTCTCTCTCTCTCTTTTGACTCAACTTTTTCTTTTCTCTCTCTTTTTCTCTCTTTTTCCCTCTCATCATTCACGCTCACAATAGCCTTGCACTCTTCCTTGGAGTTAACTTCAGTATTACCCCCAAATCCTCTGTTAGGTTTCTCCTCCAACTTCTTGGCCAGTTGGCCAACCTGCATCTCCAGATTCCTTATAGCGGCTTTAGTGCTTTTTTGATTGGACATAGTTGCCTGCATGAATTGTTGGAGGGTTTCCTCAAGTTTTGTAGTTTTGTTAGCTATAGAGGGTTTTTGTTGCCACTATTGTTGTTGTTGTGATGGTGGTCTATTGAATTGTCCTGTAGCTTGCTCATATTGACTTTGTCCCATGCTTGGATGAGATTTCCACTCTTGATTGTAATTGTTGGGAAGAAACTGGTTACCCATGTAGTTAACTTTTTTATTTGAGATTCTCGGGCATTGCACATTGACCATTAATATGATCACCACCACATAATTCACAAAGTTGTTATTGAACCTGTGAGACATTCTAGAACTCCTTTTTTCAGAGCAGTTGCAGCAGAATTGTTAGCGTGGAATAACAAACCAAGAAGGGTTTTAATATAAATATGTTCCTTTTAATTTCTTCTCAATTTATCTTACTATGCAAATAATAAATATAAATAAAAGAGTAAGGTTGAGAGAAATTTGCACAAAGCAATTTTATACTGGTTTGGATCTTACCGATCCTATGTCGAGTCGCTTATCTGAAATCAAGATAAACAGTTCACTAAGCACAAAAAAATTACAAACTACATTCACAAAGAAACGATTTGTAAAGTTTAGAAACCACCTCTCTTGATACCACAAGAGATGAACCTACACCTCCTTTGAATCTTCACAAAGGATGAGACACATCCTCCGAATACTTCACGCAGGATGAAACACCTCCTCCGAATACTTCACGAAGGATGATCCTCTTCCACACACCTCCTCATATGCACTAAGGATGAACCAGTTATTCCTCCGTCACCGTAGCAGCAATTCACCTACTCCACATATAAGAGTTTCCCTTAACTGAGCAAGAACACACAATTCTCAAAGAGTTCTAAGTATTTGAGCACAAGGGAAGAGTTGCTGATGATGGATAAGGAGAGCCTATTTATAGACTCAAGAAAATACTCTTCCATTCCTCGTAACTGGCCATTTAACGCTTTTAATCGATTAATATTACTGTTAATCCATTAAAATGAGTGCAACAGCTAGTTTTCAAAGAATTAATCGATTATCTAATCGATTAAAATAGGTAATAATCAATTATTTCCGTACCAATTGAGTTTTCAGCACCTGTAACGTTTAATCGATTAATACTTGGTTTAATCGATTAAAACCGTGCATTTTTTATTCTGAACAGCAAATACAAAATATGAAGGTACATGACTCAAAACCTACTACAAATATAAGTCTTGAACATCAAGCTACAATTATTACAAAAGCTTTTTATAAAAAAAACAAGTCTTCAAAGGATCTTCATGAATCTTGATATATCTTAACTTGATTTTGACATCATCAAAACATTATCTTCATCATTTTGCTAAAACCTTTGGGAAGTGAGAAAGCTTCTTTGTCAAGACCTCCAATTATTGAGTAATAATCTTGTTTTGTGCAAGCAAGGCATCATGAGATTGTAACTGTAGAACTCCCTTAGGTTGTGGTGGAGCTCCTCTTTCACTGTGCATCTCATTGTCATTGGTAGCCATGTTGTCAATTAATTCATAAGCTTCCTCTGGAGTCCTGCACTTGATATTGCCTCCAGTTGAGGCATCCAACATCAATTTAGTTTGTGAGCCAAGACCTCCAAGGAAAACAATGACTACCATTGCTTCATCAAAACAATCAGTAGGCATCTTTTTTAGCAAGCTCTTGTATCTATCCCATGCTTGTCCTAACGTCTCATCCATGCCTTGCTTGAAAGAAGAGATTTCTTGCTTTCCTTTGTTGATCTTTGACTATGGGAAGTATTTTTCAAGAACATTCCAACCACATCTTCCCACTCAGTAAAGCCAGCAAAGGAGTTCAACCATAATTTAGCATTACCTCCTAGTGAGAAGGGAAACAAGCTTAATCTGATAGCATCATCTAGCACTCCATTTAGCTTCACCGTATTGTAGATCTCATTGAATTAGTTGCTCTTCACTAGATGAATCAACGCTGGCTTCATCTCCATACTTGTGGCATTGACCCACGGCTTTGCAATGCTGTTAAAATGATGAGGGCCAACAACAGTTGCATAATCTACCAAAGTACGTCTACCACCATTGTTGTCCATGTTTTTTTTATCAGATTGTGAAAGTGTCTCTGGAGAAGGTTCCCTAGATATCCTATTCCTTCTCATCCTTCTGCTAGTCTCAAGTCCTTTAAGAAGAGGTTCAAAACTTTCTCTACTTCTAGTCCTAATAAAATCTTGCATAAACTAAACACAAAACCCTAGAAAACACTGTTAGCACAAAAACAAAAGTAAACACACAAAAACACAAAATAAAATAAATAAAAAATAAAAAAATAAGAATAAAGTCAAAGTTAATCAAGAATCACACAAATATAATAGTTTAAACAAAGCAAGCGTTGTGACAGATGAATTACTCTAACAATTAATGAAAGAAGTATATATTATTAAGAATAAATTCAAATACATGAGAGTTCACAAGGTCACATCATCCTCCAACAAAAAATAGAGGTTAGTTCACCATCGTCATGGTGAAACTAGATGAACAATTTAGAAGAATGAGAAAGAAAAACCCTAAAAGTAGAAGATGGAAGCTCCTGCATCCAAATCCGCCTCCAGAGAGTGAAAGAGTGTGCTGTTGCGCCTCCTTTGCCAAAGATACAAAACCTAGGGCATTTGGGTCCTTTAAATAGAGCGAAAACATAATAGAAACAAGGCCTATGCCCGTGTCATTGGGGCTCAACGCCCTACTTAGGGCGCCCAGGTGCTGTGCGGCACTCAAATGGCACCTCAGCGCCCAAAAAGGCAAGCAAGCGTGATTCTTCAGGAAAGCGGCGCTCAACGCCCCAAAAGGGGCACCCAGGCAGTGTACGACACCTTTTGACGCTGTGGGCTCCTAAAAGGGTGCTCAAGCTTCGTACGTTCCACCCTTTTGGTGCTTTTTCAGGCCTTTCTGAGCTCCATCTCCTTCACACTTCAAGGGGATTTAGTTATAAAATCATCAAATTCAACCTCAACTCTCTTATTCACACAACTTAATAGAAAAACATGATTTCACACACGTTTCTAAGTAGAAAATGGTGTATTTAGTATCAAAATTACATCACAGATAATGATATTTTCAACCGTTATCACCTACCATCTTTAATGATGCGTAGAGGATATACGAAAATTGTGAGCAGTGTCAGAGGGCAGCCATAACCATCAACAGAAGGTAAGAGATGCCTAACAACCCATGCTATATTGTGAGGTATTTGATATTTGGGGTATTGACTTCATGGGTCCCTTTCCTTCCTCTTCCTGGTTTTCTAATATTTTACTTGTTGTAGACTACTTTTCTGAGTGGGTGGAAGCCATAACTACAAGGACTAATGATGCTCGAGTTATTATGAGTTTTGTAAGGTCAAACATTTTCTGTAGGTTTGGAATACCATGAGCCATCATTAGTGATCAGGGGACCCACTTTTGCAATAAGCTCTTAGAGAATATGTTGAAAGAAATATGGGGTGACACATCGCATTGCTACACCATATCACCCCCAAACCAATGGACAAGCTAAGGTCTCTAACAAAGAGATCAAAAAGATATTGCAAAAGCTGGTGAAGCCAAATAGGAAGCATTGGGCCACACGATTAGATGATGCGCTTTGGGCACATCGGATGACCTACAAAGCACCAATAGCCATATCACCTTTCAGGGTTGTTTTTGGAAAGGCTTGCTATCTACATGTGCAAATTCAACACTAGGCCTATTGGGTTGTGAAACCTTGTAACTTGGACATTGATGGAGCAGGGAAAGAGCAAAAGCCCCAATTGCAAGAACTAGAGGAGATTAGGCTCACAGCCTATGAAAACTCCAAGTTTTACAAAGAGAAAACCAATAAATTCCATGACCAAAAGCTTGTGACCAAAAAGAACTACAACATAGGTCAAAAGGTGTTACTGTACAAGTCCAGGGTAGGGCCTATGAGTGGTAAATTATGCTCTAAATGGGAAGGCCCATTCATTGGAACACAAGTATTTCCCTATGGAGCAGTGGAGATCAAGGAAGAATCTTCTAACAAAATCTTCAAAGTTAATGGCCACCGTTTGATGGATGGATGGAGTGAATTTGACCACTCCAACACTCCTTACACCATGAAGGAGGTAAGTACCCTTATACTTTTTCTTTGCATTTTGCATATAAGGCATACAGTGAGCACAATGCATAGTTTAAGTGTGAGGGTGTGGGGAAACAATTTACTTTGTTCCCTATTTTGTTTTTTTTTTTTTAAATTTTTGCAATGGATTTGAGAGTTTGAATCAATAACTAGAATGATCATAATAAAAAATGATTCATGCTGAAATGAGTGGATTGCTTTTATGATTTGTTGATTGAGTTGACTTGAGAATTTCTTGATTAAATATTTTTGTGAAAGAAATTTGAACCATGTGAGTTTTGGGCCTAATGCTAAGGATGGACCACCATATGCTATACCTATTTTTTTTTCTTAAGTGATTTGCCCATGTTTTGTTGATACTTTAATATTTAGCTCGATTATGTGTTTTGCGATTGAGATGAATATGCATGATGTGATATGATTGAGGCATTTCTTACTTTAGTTACTTGGCTAAATAAAATTTTCCTAACATTAATCCATTGGAAACCCCATTTAGCCTTAAGTCTATTTTTCTTGTTTTCAGTCATTGTCAAAAGAGAAAAGAAGAAAAATCATATGTTCCTTACTTAGGAAAGAAGAATGAGTAATGGATTATGTTAGAAGTAAGTGATGAATAAGTGTGTGGGTGAGTGCCTCACCCATAAAATAATAAGATGGGCAAAAAGGAAGATGAAAAAACAGTTTTGAAAAAGAAAAGAAAAAAAAAAGAGGAAAGAAAAAAAAAAGGAAAAAAAATGTTCCTTAAAAGAGCAATTAATAAAGTTGTTTTTGAAATCAAATGTCATTACTCTTTCTATATCAATTTCAAAAATTCAGAAATTCCTACCTTTGCGTTGGCCTCAATATAACCTTTAAAAAGCCCTGTTGATCAATAATTGCATATTTTCTGAAGTATGTGAATTTTAGAGTCTTGCCAAATATCAAGGGTGCCTACTTACATGGATATCCTGAGTGTAAGCACAAGCCAAAAATACTTGAGAGAGTTGAAGAGAAATAAATACATTTTCATATTTGATTTTCTAGGAAATTTAAAAGGTCAACTCATGTGGGAAGAATTAAGAGATTTCAGTTGCATGACCATTACAAAGTGATGTCTAGATAATTGATCTATGTTAGGTTTTGTTCATTCTTTTGATCCAAATGCAAATATCAAATAAAATGACCCAGAACAAAGTCTTGAAATTAATCAATTTTGCCTAGGAGTGCAAAAGGATAAGTATGAGGGTGTGATGAGTGCATATTTATGCCCACATTTATAGTTTAAAATTAAAATTTTTGATGAGATTCATGTGCTTAAATGATTGATTTAAAGTGAACTTGTGGTGATTGGATTTATTGGGTATGGGAATTAAAGAGACGGAAAAAATGAGTTTTAGCACATAAATTATTTTTGGATGTTCTAATATTTATTTGTGCAGTTGAAATTAAAGTTCTGTCCATTTAAATTATGAAATTAAAAGTCCAAGATACAAAATGGGCCTCACCCATAAGTTTTTACAGAATATACCCATAAATTTCCCTACACACACCCCTTTTTTGTAAACTAGGCCCAACAAATAAGCCCAAACACTAAGCCTTTTCTTCCACACCCCTAGTTCCTTATACACACCCATCCTACCACTATCTAAATCAGAATCCACCAGATTCAGCCACTGTTGGGGCAAATCGGTAAGTGTACCGAGTCGCAAGGATAATATAAAATGGCAAGACCAAGTATCGTATCCCAAAGGACTCTCGGCGCTAAAAAATAATGTGATAACAAGATTAATTAAGGCTTAAAAATAAAAAGAGATCATTGGGTTTGGATGCAAAAACATAAAATAAAATATTAACGCAGTTGACCAATAGCAAAGGAGAACAGAGATGAACGAATGTTAATTAATATGAGATGGGTATGTTGTTGGGGTTAGATTTAACCAAGTTCCTTCTCATGTATATAAGAATTATTCTTTATGTATTAATGCCAACGTCTCTCACTAAATTACCTAAACTCGATCCCTCGGCGAATAAGCTTGTCCCAAGTTATCAGTTCATACAATTCCTAGCATTCTTGGCAATAAGATGTGAAGAACAAGAGATTAAGACGACCAAGACTCATACCCTCATTCTTGAGCAATATAACCTTTAGGAGTAATTGAATAGGAACCTGAATTGTAAGGAACCTCCCAGCATTCATGCAATTCATAAATCATGCTAATGAATGAGTTAGACACAACAAGCATGGAACATATGAATTACTCAAACAATTAATGGAAAAGAATATGGAATTAAGAATCAATTCAAATACATGAGATTTTACAAGGTTACATCATCCCCCAACAACAAATAGAAGTTAGTTCCCTATAGACATGGGGGAACTCTATGAACAATGGAAGAAAGAATGAGAATGAATGCCTAAGAATTGGGAAAAAAGTGTATTGCTATGCTCTTCTCTACCAGAGATACAAAACCTAGAGCCCTAGGGTCCTTTAAATAAGGTCAAAAAGGTGGCATTAACATTGATAAAGGAGTAGTCTCTTCTCACCAAAACATTTGGGATTAGGGTAAATTAGAAAGTGGCATTAACATTGATAAAGAAGTAGAATTAAGTACAATTTTTAAATATATGAGAGTGAATTAGGATGAAATCATAACCCCAACAACACCATTCATTCATATAGTTCAACTGTCAATTGATCAATCTTTGTATGCATGTTTATTTTCTGTCTTGCATTTAAAACCCTAATTTTCGTTCCATCAAGTCTTAAGAAATCAAGAATTCACATGAACGTGTAGGCCTAAGAGTCTCTAGGGAAATGATACTCGGACTTACCGTTTAATTATTACTTGATACGATTCGGTACACTTGCCGGAGTGTTAACAAGTTTTTGGCGCCGTTGCCGGGGACTCGTGGTTTAACTATTCTAGTAGTGTGATTATTGATTGAATTTGACTTGATTTTTGTATTTGTTTTGTTTTTGTTTTATTTTAATATAAAAGTGTTTTTTAGGGTTTTGTTTCTTGTGTATGAACGATACAATTCATACTAGGAGAGGGAAAGTTTGAAGATCATCTAGAGAATTATTCCCTTCTCCGAAGAGACTGTTGCAGCCCTCACCAGAAACATCCAACCAGAGCATAGAAGAGATGGCGGAGGAGCAGGCTCCTGTTAGACGTACTCTAGTGGATGCAACTAATGTGGTTGGCCCTCAACACTTTAAAAACATTGCAAGGCCGAGGGTCAATGCATTGAACATGGAAGTTAAACCGGCGTTGATATACTTGGTGCAAAGCAACCAGTTTAATGGACTGTCGCATGAGAGTCAATATGATCATCTCACCACATTCAATGAGACCTGTAACACGGTGAAGATCAATGGAGTGCCGGATGAAGCAATTAAGCTTAGCTTGTTTCCTTTCTCAATGGGAGGCAATGCTAAAATGTGGATAAATTCTTCCCTGGAGGATAGCTTTACAACTTGGGAGGCTGTGGTGGCAAAGTTTCTGAAGAAATATTTTCCACAATCTAAGATCAACAAAGGTAAGATGGAAATTTCTTCTTTCAGGCAAGGTATGGAAGAAACCCTAGGCCAGGCGTGGGACAGATTTAAAAGCTTGTTGAGGAAGACACTTGTGCATGATTTTGATGATACAAATGTAGTTCTCACATTCCTTGGAGGTCTTGTCACTCAATCAAAGCTAATGCTAGATGCCTCAGTTGGAGGTAATATTAAGAGAAAGTCTGCTAAGGAAGCAAATGAGTTGATAGAAAGCATGGCAACTAATGAGAATGAAACTCAGAGTGAAAGGGGCGTGCCACTTCAAAAAAGGGGAAATATATGAGGGAGAGATTGGAGAAGAAAAAAAGAAGAGGGGAGAGAAAAAAATAGAAAAAGGAGAGAAAATTGAGAAAGATGAGAGAGTTATTCCTTACTCGAAGGTGCAACAGAGAAGAGAGTAAGTGTGAGCGCTTTAGAGAAATTTTCAATCAAATGGAAATTACTATACTGTTGACTGAAGCACTTCAACAAATTCCTGTTTATGCACAACGTATTAAGCAGTATCTTGGAGTAAACATAAATCTTGAGGAAACAACTATTGATGAACAGGGAGGTTGTAGTGACCCTTTGAAGAAAAAACATCCTCCAAAAGTGAAGGATCCAGGAAGTTTTGCAATTCCTTACGCCATTGGATGTGTGAAAATAAGAAAAGCTTTACTTGATTTAGGGTCAAGTATTAACTTGATGCCCTTATCTATTCTGAAGAAGATTAGTGGTCTTACATTGAAGCCAACAAAGATTTCCTTGATCATGGCGGATGGATCATGAAAGAAACCTTATGGTGTGGTAAAGGATGTTGTAATTCGCATTGAAACTCTTGAATTCCTAGTTGACTTTGTGGTGATAAAGATGAAGGAGGATGATAAGATCCCGATTATTCTTGGAAGGCTGTTTATGAAAATGGCCAGAGTAATCATTAATGTTTATGATGAAGTAATTATGATTAAAGACGAGAAGAAAAGGTGATCTATAATGTCTTTAAAGAGAAGTAGATTCAAGTGAAAAAGATTAGTCACAAAGCTTTAAAGAAGGATGCACCAGTGGTTAGACCTAAATCTGCTAAAGCGGTCAACAAAGGTAATAAATGTGTTTTAATGCAGGTGAAGGAAGAAAAGAAAGTTGACAAAGGAGGGACAATTCACTTTGACTTGAAGGATGCACCATTCAAGCCTAGTACAACTGTGAGATACAAGAAGAAGTTGTGGGTGGTGAAAGGTTTCAAAGAGAATGGAGTGATAGAGATTGAAGCTCCATATTCTAGAAGAGTCAAAAAGGTGGATCGAAAGCAATTGATGAATTGGTGTGATGAAGGCAAAGAAAAGACCAACATGAAGGAAGGAACTTGACCTTTACTGGGTCAAGCTAGTGATGTTAAAAAAGCGCTTGCTGGGAGGCACCCTAGTGACTTATGAACATATTCTCTTTATTTTTGGGTTTGTAATTTTGGAATTTGTTGGACATTAATTATTGGGTAGCATCTACTGAGGGATGCTAAAAGGGTTAAGTATATATTGAAGGATACAGGAAGGCACACCTGCTGATGGGTGTTGGTAAGAATTGCACTTATGAATAAGTGCTAGAAAGGTTTGGGTCAGGATCGTGACGTTAAACAAGCGCTACCTGGGAGGCAACCCAGTTGATTAATTTTTGTTGGATGTTTAATTATGTTATAGTTGCATTTAGGGCTTAATTTTTACATAGGAGAGTGAAATGAGTGAGAATTGCATGAAAATTAAAATTTGAAAGTTGAACTTAAGGGTTACAAGGTCAAAGACGTTTGAAGCAAAGTAAAAAGGGGCAAAGAGCCAACTCACGCCCACCACTGGGTGGTGGCGTCGCTGAGGGCTCAATTGATTTTTAAAGTTGGGCTTAGCTTTCTCGGCCCATTGCACGATGTTTATACCCCTTAGGGGTCGCCCAATGGTCTCTTCCAGATCCCCAACCTCTCTTTCACTTTCAAACACACTTCTAAGATCTCCCATCACTTCTCCTATCATCCCACCTCTTGAAAGCACATTCTTCATCAAATTTTGGGGTTTTCTTGAGAGCATTGCATTTGGGCTTCATTCATCATCAAATTTCAAACAACTTGCACTCATTTAAGGCTTCTCCACTCAAGTAAGTCATACATTGTGCTGTTAGGGTTTCAAAGTCATGAATTTGATGAAAACGTTTGTAGAAGCATGAGATTTTAGGGCTTTTGGTTTCTATGCATGATTTGATGAGATTGAAACTGTTTGAACCGATTGAAATGTGTGATTGAGGATTGGAACTATGTAATTTGCATTTGGGTGGAGAATAGAAGCATGTAGGGAGGTCATGGTGAAAATGTCGCCGCCACCGCTGGGTAGTGGCCTGACAGATTATTGTGCTTGTTTCTTTGACTGTGCAGGTGGCGCTGAGGGGTCCTGTTTAGCCCTTAGTGTTGATTAGGGATGTGATGGGATGTGATTTGATGTTTGCTAACGCTTAATGTGTTTTGCTTTGGTCTTTGTTAATCCCCTAGCAAGTGTACCAGATCGTATCAAGTAATAATAAGTGGTAAGACCAAATATCGTTCTCCCAAAGGACTCTTAGGCCTTATCTTTCATGTAAATTGATCTTATAGGACTGGAAAAAGAAATAATTTTGTAGTTGTATGCAAAACGAAAATAAACATGCAAATGCAAGTGATTCAATTGACACTGAAAAGATATGAATGCATGGAGTTGTTGGGGTTTACAATTTCATCTTATCTGCCCTCTTATATCTACTTTTCTTATTCAATTCGCTTTATTATCCAATTATCATGCAAACTTTCTTTGCCTACCCTAAACCTGATCTCTTGGTGAAAAGAGCTTATTACTAACTACTAGTTTACTATCTCTAGTCTCCCTAAGTAATTAGCAATGCATATATCACAGAAGCAAATATAATTGATCGTCCTACCCCTATCTCTAGGCAGTATTGCTTAATCAAGGAATTCCCTATCAGTTCATGACTTCCCCGTACGTCTCCGTATCAACAAAGGCAAATATCTTCTACCGAATGAGTTAAACGATAAAAGCATTGAGCATAGACAAGGAACCCAATAATTGATAATATAAGCATATGAATAAAAATAAGAATTTCAATATAAGAGAGTTTCAAAAGATTACATTGTTCCCCAATAACAAAGGGTTTAGTTCACCATGGACATGGTGAAACTAGATGGAATTAATTGAAAGAATGGAAGAGTAAACCCTATATTTGATAAATTGGAGCCTAAGCATCCAAGAAACCGCCACCAAGGAGTGTAAAACTGCTCTGGACTTCTCTGTCTGCCAAAAGAATTACTCTGAAGGTCGCACTAGGGCTATTTATAACGCATAAAAGTAACAAAATTTAAGCCCAAGCCCAGCATTCCATTGCTCAGCGTCTCATTTGACCGCTCAGCGGTTTCCCTCTAATCGTAGGACCGCTCAGCGGTCAATCTCACCGCTCAACGGTTTGCCTCGAAGTCGCCTGGACGCTCAACAGCACCGCTTAAGCGAGAAGCAGTGGTTTTTCCCTTGAGTCTGGCGCTCAACGCTGGAAAATAGCGCTGAGTGGTGACTTTGACTCTTCTTTTCTTCCTTTTTCTCCTTCTTTCTTGAGTTTAAGTCCTCCCTCTTTTACTTCCATCTTCAATTCTCATCAAAACCCTACAAAACAATGCAAAACAAGCATAATATCTCTAAAAACAACTTTTGACTCTCATATGACTCAACTAAGTGTTTTACTTGATTCTAAGCTCATCCTAAGCTATAAAGGGTGTGTTTTGATATCAAATTTAAGTATAAAAATAACGGTTTTCCAACCATTATCAGTCTTGTGAATTATGTTTGATGCAGGAATGGCTTCCTCATCAGGAAAGAGAGTTAAGACCGTAGGAAACAAGAGGAAAGAACCAGATAGGTTTAATTTCGATAGGTTCCTTCACATGAGGCATGTGCAACATTATAGAATTGTCTAGGAGAGGCGATTATTGATGGAGAGGAAAGCAAGTTGGATTCCAGACTTTGAACCTCAGTTTGGACAAAAGCTTGAGGGAAGAAACTGGGAGAAGTTGGCTACTTACCCTACTCCTGCCAACATAGCAGTGGTAAAGGAATTTTACACAAATGCCAGACCACTAGAGAATTCGCACTTCATGGAGTATATGAGTTTTGGGCGTGGCAAAGTTATCAGGTATGATCCTGAAACTATTAACAGATTCCTGAACACTGAGTAGGAAGGTGAACAGTGCCAGTATGAGTTGAATATTAAAGAAGGCACTGACTTTGATGATATGGAGAGAGTACTCTGTGTGCCCGGAGGGCACTTTTACAGGAACCCGAGTGGAGCTGAAGTCCATATAAAGAGGGTTAATTTGACACCCCTAGCTTAGTACTGGATGGCATTCACGCATGCCATTGTGACACCATGCTCTCATATTTCTGACATCAATATTAAAAGGGCTATGTTCATTTACTGTGTGCTGAAAGGAACAAACATCAACATTGGCCAGGTGATTGCAAATGAGATTCAGAGTTGTGCAGTTACCACTAGCAACAAAGCACCCTTGGGACATCCTTCACTGATCACACAACTATGCCATGTAGCTGGGGTGGAAACATCTACTCCACCTTTTGAGCGCCCCAGGAAGGCCATTGATGAGGCCTATTACAGGCAGTTTTGTGGAGGAGTTGAGGTAGCTCAGGTGGCACCTCAGAGACGCTCTAGGAGGAGAGTTCCACCACCACATGATCCGGGAGATGCACATGATGCTGAGCCATTTTAGATGAGGGACATGTACATGTCTCTTGTAGAGTCCAGATTAGAGTCCATTCATAGGGGACTGATTGCTACTGCTAAGATGATTGTACGTCTATATGGCACTCCTCCCACACACAGGTGGACTATGGATGAGTTCAACAACGTAGTGGCTTGGACAGAATAGACACAGGGCAGTAGATCTAAAGCAGCCGAAGCTCTAGCCATGGATAAGGATGCTGAGGAGGATGATGATGATGATGAGTTTGAGGATGCTGAGGCTGGAGAAAAGGATTCCGATGACAACACGGGTGAGGAGTCTACATAACATATACTGATGGATGTTATCTGCACTGGAACATGATTTTTCTTATCTTTTGTTTCTGTTTAGTAGTGTAGGATCTACTTCTGTTAAGTAGTATAGGATTAATGTACTTGGTCTAAAATTTATCTGACTGTTTGATGTTGCATGAGATAAGTTGCTTGATGATACTTGTCATTGAATGATGATTGAGATTGCCATAAGATAATATACAGTTAGAGTGTTCACCAGCTATGTGAACAGATGCATGATGATATTATGATTGTGATTATGATGCTAAGTAGGTGTAATTTTTTTTGATATGTGGAATGATGAGAGAGATTATATGTGAGGTTTTGAGCTCCAGAGTTGTTGATAATGTGATTGCTATCTACTTGAAAGCATGAATGATTTTGCCCAGGTTTCTATGATTGGCTGACTGCTTATATGAATGATTTTGCCCAGGTTTCATATGATCAAGGCCATTTATGATTAGACCATTTCTTAGCCAATGCAAAAGTTTCGTCCCAATTAAAAGGAGCACAATGTGTTCTACCCTTTTTGAACCTAAGCCTTAAACAGTATGTGAAACCCTTTTGAAAAATCTTTACCTTGAGTTAAGTTAAGAATTATTGTGTGGTATTGATAAAGGTTCAAGTTTGGGGTTGTTGGGGAAATTGAAAGAAAGATAAGCATTGAGCTAATGTGTTGAGTGAAGCGTGAAAAACATGAAAAAGATAAGATAGAAAAGATGGTATGAAAAGAAAAGCTCAATGCAAAGAAAAGGGAAAGTTGGGAATGAGTGAGATTGGTAAAAAAAGAGTTTATGCGTGAAATATAAATGTGTAAATGACTCTCTTAACTCAAGCATTTTGTGATCTAGAAAAACCAATTTTTCTTGTTAGCCCAACCACATTATAAGCCTTGAACAAGTCCTTGTGATGACATATATGTGTGATGATGATTGATTCTTATAAATGAACGACAATTTTGTTCTATGTGACATTTGGATAGTGGAGGGAAGGAGTGAACCTTTTGATACACTTGAGTGATTGAGGGAAACACCTTGTTTGGTGAGGAATGATTCCATGAATTCATCTGTGCTTTGTTGATTGGTCATTCATAAGAATAACATCTGTCTAAGATTATATGATTTTGGGAATACTGTGATGAGTTGTTATGAAGTATTTGTGCATCTTGATTAAGTTCTATTGATGAGTTGATTTAAGTAATGACTTGTCTTGAAATATTGGTTTGGAATGAGTTGAACCATTGTGATGATTTATGTAGGACTAAGTTACATTTTGTTTGCTTGAGGACAAAGAAAGTTCTAAGTTCGGGGTTATGATAACGTTCAAAAACCGTTATTTTTTTACTTAAATTTGACATTAAACACAACCTTTACGACTTAGAATTAGCTTGAAATCATGCAATTTGTTTAAGTTAGAGAATAAGAGAGTCAAAGTTGGTTTTCTTGGTTTTATGCTTGGTTTTCCCATGATTAGGTAGGATTTATCAGGAATTGAATGAAGGAAATTGAGGAAGATAAGAGTTGGACTTAAGAGAAGGTGGAAAAGTGAAGAAAAGAAGAGTCGTAGCCACTACCGGGCGGTGAAGTCACCGTCGGGCGGTGGACTCTTTAGAGAATTTTCTGCCCAACGCTCAAGCGACACCACTGAGGGGTGAAGTGAAGTGTCGAACCTACCACTGGGCGGTGTACTTATGGGCCTGAGCCGAATTTTTGCTATTTTCAGAGTTTATAAATAGATTTGCACGACCCTTAGAGGTCATCTTTTGACAAAAAGGATGCACAAACACTCTCTTCACTCCTTGGAGGCGGATTTTGAATGCGGAAGCTCCAACTTGTAAATTCTAGGGTTATCTTTTCATACTTTGCATTCTTTTCATCTAGTTTCACCATGATTATGGTGAACTAAACCCCTTTATTGTTGGGGGAAACGATGTAATCCTATTGAAATTCTCATATATTGAAATTCTTGCTTTATTCATATGCTTTCTTTTATCAATTGTTAGAGTTTTTCCTACATTATATTTGCATGCTTTGTTTAAGACATTATTCAATAGCATAATCTTTGATTCTATCTATATGAACACATGTGGGTAGGTCTAGACATGAGGGAATTCTCTTGGTAGCAATATTACCTAGACATAGGGATAGGAGGACTGATTGCCTTAAGCTTCTGATTGCCTTAAGCATAGTAAACTAGTAATTAGGAGTAGTTTCTTCTCACCAAGACATTTGGGATTAAGGTAAATTAGAAAGTAGCATTAACATTGATAAAGAAGTAGAATTAAGTAGAATTTGTAAATATATGAGAGTGGATTAGGATGAAGTCATAAACCACAACAACATCATTCATTCATATAGTTCAATTGTCAATTGATCAATCTTTGCATGCATGTTTATTTTCTGTCTTGCATTTAACACCCTAAGTTTCATTCCATCAAGTCTTAAGAAATCAATAATTCACACGAACGTGTAGGAGTAAGAGTCTCTAGGGAAACGATACTCGGACTTACCGTTTAATTATTACTTGATACGATTCGGTACACTTGCCGGAGTGTTAACACCCAGGCGGCTAGGGTCATCGCCCGGGCGACGGACATTGATTTTGCACGCTCAAGCTTTCCTTCTGGTCTCCCGAGCTTTGTGCTCTCCTTCCTTCTGGTGCCTTTTTAGGCCCTTCTGAGCTCCATCTTCTTGGCTTTTCATCTCTGTTTCCTGTATTGCCTCAATCTCTGTCAAAACAAGGGGAATTAGTCATAAAATCAATGAAATCAACCTCAACTCTCTTATTCACACAGTTTATTGAGAAGTTGAGTCCAAGGAAGTTTCTAAGTGAAAAAGGGTGCTTTTAGTATTAAAATCATATCACAGATAACAGTGTTTTAAAGTGTTATCACAACCCCAAACTTAGAACTTTGCTTGTCCTCAAGGAAAATAAAATGTAACTTAACTCTTCAGAACCATCACTACAATGACTCAGCATAAAGATCTCAGTCAAGATATGCAGATGCCTTAATTCAATCAAAATCCATGTGATGCTCATACATTTTCAACAGATGTTATCCTCAAGAATAATCAACCAAGCATAGATGCAGTCAGAAATTCAAGGAACTACTTCTCACCAAGGGAAGTGTTTCACTCAAGCATTCAAAAGTATTTCACTCAGTTCAAAGGTGTATAGTGAGGTGTTTCACTCTGCTATCACAATGTCACACAAGTTAACTTTTCCTTTCATTTAATCACAATCAAACATACTCATAAGCAAGTTATCATCACAAGGGCTTTTCATGGCTTGTAGCTTGGCTGGGCTAAGAAGGAAACTGGTTTTTCTGGTCAGCAAAATTCCTTGAGTTAAGAGAGACATTTATGAATTTATCATTTAAGCACAAACTCTCTTTCTTTTTCCCAGCTTTCCGTTGCATTAAGCACTTTCTTTTCTTTTTTTTTCTTTTCTTTCTAGCAACCCCAAACTTAAACCTTTATCAGTACCTCATAAAATGTTCTCATCTAAACTCAAAGTAAAGATTTTCAAAAAGGTTTTACATAACATGTATAAGGCTCAAGGTTCAAAGGTTGGAACAAATTGTTCTCTTTTTAGTGGGCAAGAATTATGTGAAGGCTAAAAGAATAAGGGATAACAAAAGATGGCCTTGATCATATGAAACCTACATGCAAGTAGTTCAATCACAAAAAAATTGGGCAAAAACATTTATGCTTTCAAAGTAATAGCAATTATTTACAAACAACTTTGAAGCCCAAAACTTACACAAGTAAACTCACAAGTCCCAAAATATAGAAAAACACCCTGCTTAGTATCTTAATCAAATTTTATATCAAGCACTTGTTTCACACATTATGAGTCATTACCTACATCACATCATGCATCATCTCAACATCAATTAATACCCTAGAATCTCATAAAGCAATGGTCATCACAAAACACAGCATAGTTGAATTAAAGCAGTTTAATTCATTCCAGCAGCGCATAATAAAAATAAAACAAAAACAAAAACTAAAAATTTAAAAAGAAACGTTGAGAATACTGGGTTGCCTCCCAACAAGCGCTTCTTTAACGTCACTAGCTTGACCCAATAAGTTCATGTCACATATTTTATTTTGGTGTCACCTTTTCCTTCAGCACACCAACTAGTTTTTAGAAGCTTCCTGTTCACCTTTTTGGTTCTCCTTGAAGTAGGAGATTCAATCTCTATTAGACCAACGGTTCTGAGTTCTTTAACAACCCAAGGCTTTTTTTGAATTGTAGAGGTAAGCCTAGTCTCAATCCTTCATGTTCCTTCAGAAAATTTGGGTGAACACCTACTCCTTTGCTCTTTTCATTTTTTTCCTGTGACAAAAAAAACTTTTACCTTTCTTCTTTGATTTTGAAGTCTTGGTATTATTCCCGAGTGCATCTTTATATGCAACTTTGGGACTAATTTTCCTCATTTGGATCTGCTGCCCAGTATTCAAGGCATCGAAAATCACCTCCTCTTCTTGGTCCTTGAGAGTTATGGTACCATCATCAACGTTGATGATTATCTTGGTCGTCTTCATTAATGGCCTCCCAAGAATAATAAGGATCTCTGAATTTTCTTCCATCTCTAACACCACAAAGTCCACCAGGAATCTCAGATTTTTGGTTTGCACCATCACATCTTCCATCACACCATAGGGCCTTTTCGTAGATCCATCTGCCATAAGAAGAAAAATCTTTATCGGCTAAACTTCCAGGCCACTAATCTTTTTAAAAAACAGTTAAGGGCATTAGATTGATACTAGACCCCAAATCAATTAAGGCTTTCCCTATTTTGTGGTTCGTAATAGTGCAAGGAATAGTGAAGCTTCCTAGATCTTCAACCTTAGGAGGGAGTGTCTTTTGCAAGATCACACTATAGTCCCCCTGTATCTCAATTATCTCCTCCTTTATATAATTCTTCTTTTAAAGGAGCGTTTTCAAGAACTCGGCATATTTAGGGATTTGTTGCAATGCCTCTGTCATAGGAATTTTTACCCCTAATTCTTTGGAGATCTCATTAAAGCACCCTGATTGTATCTCTTTTTCTCTTTGTCCTCTTTTTTTCTCTCAACCTCTTCTTCATTCCTTTTCTCCTCTTTCTTTCCTTTTTCTCTATCCTCAATTTCACTTTTCTTTTTCTTCTTCTTCTTCTTCTTCTTCCTTTTCTCTCAATTCATTTTTTTCTTTTTTTTCTTCCTCCTCTTCTTTTTCTCTCAACTCATTCTTTTTTCATTCTCTTTTTCTTTTTCTTTTTCCCTCTCTTCATCCATACTCACAATATCCTTGCATTCTTCTTTGGGGTTAACTTCAGTATTAGCCCCAAAGTTTTCCAAAGGCATTTCCTTCAACTGTTGGGGTATCTGACCAACCTACATCTCCAAATTATTTATAGCAGCGTTTGTGCTTTTTTGTGTAGAGCCAGTTTCCTGCATGAATTGTTGGAGAGTTTCCTCAAGTCTTGTGGTTCTGTCAACCAGAGTGGGTTGTTGCTGCTGTTGTGGTGGCCTATTGAATTGTCCACCAGTTTGCCCAAAATGTCCCTGTCCATTGCTTGGGTTAGATTTCCACCCTTGGTATTAGTTATTGGGGCGAAACTGATTGCCCATGTAGTTAACGTCTTCATTGAGATTCTCAGGGACTGCACATTGACCATTAATATGGTCACCACCACATAACTCACAAAGTTGTTGTTGAACCTGTGCCACATTCTAAGGTTCCTTTTGTGACTGCAACATTTTCTTTGTTAAGATCTCGAATTGTTGAGTAATGATCTTATTCTGAGCCAGCAAGGCATGATAAGGCTGTAGTTGGAAAAATCCTTTAGGCTGGGATGAAGCTCTTCTTTCATTGTTCATCTCATTATCATTGGCAACCATATTCTCAATTAATTCTTAGGCTTCATCTGAGGTTTTACATCTGATATTGCCTCCAGTTGAGGCATCCAACATCAATTTAGTTTGAGAGCCTAGACCTCCAAGAAAAAGGATGATTATCGTTGCTTCATCAAAACAATGAGTAGGTGTCTTTCTCAGCAAGCTCTTGTACCTATCACATGCCTGTCCCAAGGTCTCCTCCATGCCTTGTCTAAAAGAAGAGATCTCCTGCTTCCCTTTGTTGATTTTTGATTGTGGGAAGTATTTATTCAAGAACTTTGTGACCACATCTTCCCACTGAGTGAAACTGTTTTCAGGTAAAGAGTTCAACCATAATTTATCATTCCCTCCAAGAGAGAAGGGGAACATGCTCAGTTTTATAGCCTCATTTGGCACCCCATTTATTTTCACAATTTTGCATATCTCATTGAAGGTGATCAGATGCTCATATGGATTTTCATGCGACAATCCATTGAATTGGTCGCTTTTTACAAGGTGGATAAGAGCATGCTTCATCTCCATATTTTCAGCATTGACCCTTGGCTTTGTGATGCGTTAAAATGGTAATGGCCAACAACTATTGTATAATCAGCCAAGGTGCGCCTGCCACTTTTGTTCCCTGCGTCTTCCTCATCAGAATGGGAAGCCATTGAAATCTTCTCTAGAGGAGGTTCTCTAGATAATCTATTTCTTCGTGGCCTCCTGCTAGTCTCAAGTCCTTCAAGAAGAGGTTCAGAATTTTTGTTGCTTCTAGTCCTGACTGTATCTTGCATAAACAAAACACAAAACCCTAGAAATATTGTTAGAATAAAAATGAAAATAAACAAAGTAGAACACAAATTAAAAATTAAAATTTAAAAATTAAAAATGGGAAAAATAAAAATAAAGTCAAAGTTAATTAAGAATCACACAAATAGAGTAGCTTAAACCATGAGTCCTCAACAACGGCGCCAAACACTTGTTGGGGCAAATCGGCAAGTGTACCAAGTCGCACGAGTAATATAAAATGGTAAGACCAAGTATCGTATCCCAAAGGACTCTCGACGCTAAACAGTCGTGTGATAACAAGTTTAATTAAGACTTAAAAATAAAAAGAGATCATTGGGTTTGGATGCAAAAACATAAAATAAAATATAAATGCAATTGATCAATAGCAAAGGAGCACAAAGATGAAGGGATGTTGATTAATATGAGATGGGTATGTTTTTGGGGTTAGATTTCACCAAGTTCCCTCTCATGTATATAAGAATTCTTCTTTATGCATTAATGCTAACGTCTCTCACTAAATTACCTAAACCCGATCCCTCGGCAAATAAGCCTGTCCCAAATTACCAGTTCATACAATTCCTAGCATTCCTGGCAACAAGATGTGAAGAACAAGAGATTAAGACGACCAAGACTCATACCCTCATCCTTGAGCAATATAACCCTTAGGAGTAATTCAACAAGAACCTAAATTTTAAGGAACCTCCCGACACTTATGCAATTCATAAATAATGCTAATGAATGAGTTAAACACAGCAAGCATTGAAACAGATGAATTACTCTAACAATTAATGAAAAAGCATATGGAATTAAGAATCAATTCAAATACATGAGATTTTACAAGGTTACATCATGCCCCAATAACAAATAGAAGTTAGTTCCCATAGACATGGGGGAACTCTATGAACAATGGAAGAAAGAATGAAAATGAAAGCCTGAGAATTGGGAAAAGAGTGTATTGCTATGCTCTCCTCTACTAGAGATACAAAAACCTAGAGCCCTAGGGTCCTTTAAATAAGGTCAGAAACGTGCAAAAATAGGGCCCGGTCCAATAGAATTGAAACAGAGCAGAAACAGGGCCTGATCCACGAAAGTCGTCGCTCAAGCCTCCAAGGAGATTGCCCGGGCAATGAAAGCACCTCATGTAAGGCCTGGGCTACGAGTTTGGCCGCCCAAGCTTTGAGACCCCGTCGCCTAGGCGTCCAGGGTCATTGCCCGGGCGACGGACGTTGATTCTGCATGCTCAAGCTTTCCTTCTGGTCGTTCGGGCTTCATGTTGTCCTTCCTTCTTGTGCCTTTTTAGGCCCTTCTAAGCTCCATCTTCTTGGTTTTTCATCTCTGCTTCCTGTATTGCCTCAATCTCTATCAAAATAAGGGGAATTATTCATAAAATCAGTGAAATTAACCTCAACTCTCTTATTCACACAGTTTATTGAAAAGTTTTGAGTCTAAGCAAGTTTCTAAGTGAAAAAGGGTGCTTTTAGTATTAAAATCATATCACAAATAACAGTGTTTTAAACCGTTATCAAGCTAGCTTAGTGGGTTCTGGGTGCCAAGATTCTAGTACGTGGCATTCCACCACTAACACAGGTAGTCAATCAGGTAAAGCCAAGTCATCCATCCTTGCAATGATCAGTAAACCAACCACATGCTGCCACCTCATTTAACTCTGCCACATCACCTGCCACGTCAGTTTTGCCTCCTACTTCCAAAAACCCTAATTTTTCTCTGGAGAGAAACCCTAACCGTCAGCCACCTTGTCGCCGTGTCGTAGCCTTGCCGTGAGCCACCATAGTCTCCCTACGGCCAACCACCATAATTCATTCATTCACTAAGACTCCTCCACTGGAAGCCATCATCAACCTCTCCTCTCACTTTTATTTTACCGTGTGTTTCACTCCATTCATGGAGGGCTAAGCTTCTAGGGCTATTCCACTGTAATTTCATTATGGATTGTGAGGTTAATTTGAATTATTGTATTTGTTTCTTTTGATTATTGATTTGAGTTATTCTTCTTCTATGTCTTTCATCTTTTAATCATATTAAAAGCAATGATTTTTGCATCATCATGTGTTTGAATTTACATGCATATTAATCATATGAGTTCAAGAGTTTCTAGGTTTGATTGAGAATTTACTTTGAATGAATTTAGGAACTTTCATATGATTAAATGGGTTTTTGCTACTAATTGAGAATGTACTTTGGTTGGTGGTAAGAATTTCAACTATAAGTAATTGATAATTTACTTTGATTAATTAGCTTTGACTTAATTAAAATATTGATAATTTAAATTAGCTTTCAACTATAAGTAATTGATAATTGATAATTTACTTTGATAAATTAGCTTTGAGTAATTGATTATTTACTTTGATTAATTAGCTTTGACCCTATTCTCACTCTCCTTTGACTTAATTAAAATATTTAATAAATATTTTTGGGGTTTTGGCCTTGGTTTGGCAGGGAATCGAAGCAAAAAATTGTTCAAAATATTGCAAAACTACCATTATGAATAATATTCAAATTAATTTTAACTTGCTCTAGGGCTCGGTTAAGTTTGCAACCAACCGCGATTGATAACGGTTGGAAAACCGTTATTTTTATATATTAATTTGATATCAAAACACAACCTCTATGGATTAGAATGAGCTTAGAATCATGCACAATACCTTAGTTTGGGTTCAAGAGAAACAAAAGTAGTTTTAGAGATATTATGCTTGTTTTTACATTGTTTTGGCTGGATTTGATGTGAATGGAATGATGGACATGAAGAAGGAAGGACTTAGACTCATGAAAGGATGAGAAAAGATGCAAAAGAAGAGTCACGTCCACCGCTCAGTGCCAATCCAGCGCTGAGCGTCAGAGTCGCGCACCGTTGAGCGCCAGGAGATCGCTGAGCGTCCTGCGAGTCCACCACTGAGCGTGAGCGCTTAATTGATGGGCCTGTACCGAATTTCTGTTATTTTTCTGCGTTATAAATAAACCCAGTGCGACCTTTAGGGTAATCTTTTGGCAAACAGGGACGTCAGAGCACCTTCTTCACTCCTTGGAAGCGACTTTTGGATGCGGGAGCTCCAAATTACCAATTCTAGGGTTTATTCTTTCATTCTTTCCATTAATTCCATCTAGTTTCACCACGTCTATGGGGAACTAAACCTATTGTTGTTGGGGAACAATGTAATCCTTTTGAAACTCTCTTATATTGAAATTCTTATTTTATTCATATGCTTGTATTATCAATAATTTGAGTTTTCTTTTCTGCAGATAGAGCTTGCATCATTTAACTCATTTGGTGTCATGATCTTTAATTTTGTCGATACGACGACATACGGGGAAATCTAGAACTGTTAAGAATTCTCTTGATTATGCAATACTACCTAGTGATAGAGTAGGACGGTAAATTGCTTTTAAGCTTCTGTGATTAATGCATTAGTAATTACTAGGAGGACTAGCTATAGTAAACTAGTAATTATGGTAATAGGCTCTTTTCACCGAGCGATCGGGTTTAGAGTAATTTAGAAAGTTGTATGACATTAATAATTAAGAGAATTTAATAAGAAAAGTAAATATAAGGGAGTGGATTAGGATGAATTTGTAAACCCCAACAACTACATTCATCCATAGTTTCATTTTCCAATTGATTCAAGTTTTGCATTCTGCATGTTTAATTTTATCTTTGCATCAAAATACCAAATTATTCTTCTTCCAAGTCTTATGCGATCAAATCACATTAACGTTTAGGCCACTGAGTTCTTTAGGAAAACGATACTCGGTCTTACCGTTTATATTACTTGATAACGATCTGGTACACTTGCCAGGGGTTTAACAGTGATAGCCCCTCAATTGCCTCGGTCGTTCATTGAACCGAGGTAGTAACTTTTATGCAGGTTGAAAAAAATAAACATAGAGAGTGAACGATTGCGTCTTCTTCGCGAAACGAAACTGTTCAAATTCTATACAACCTCTGTTGCGCCTTCCTTATCGCTTTGGTTGCATTTCCACCGATCATGTTTTATTTCGATTGTCGTCGTTGCCTTTGTGATAGTTCTAGAAGCATTTGCACTGATCAAAATCGGTTTTGAAGCATTGTTGTGTCATCGACGTTTTTGGATTTATTTTGAGACATTTTTTGATTAATTTATTGCTTTTTTTATTGTTTTGGATGATGAGAGTTACATTTTGTTATATTTGTTTGTAGGTATTATGATTTTTTTGTGAAATTTATCACGTTCCAAAATGCGGGTAGTCGTATCTGCTCTGTTGTTGTCTCTTTTTTCATGTTCCCAGGTTCCTATTATTGTGTTTATTAATTTTTTTTTGTTAATTTCTATTTTTTTTTTATGTTGAATATATGTAATTATGTACAATTGAATGATTGAATTGATCATTTGAATGGCTATTAATTGTATGATTGTATGATTGAATTGCTTGTATGTTGAATAATTGTGTAGGTTTGAATTTTGTAGAGTTGAATTTTCTACCGTTTTGATCGCGGGTTGTTCATCGTTATTGGCTTTTCACACTATCAAGTTCTTATATTAATGTTTAAAGTTTACTTTTTCATAGGATTGTATAATTTTGTATGATTGAATGTGATTGAATGATCGTATAATTTTGTATGATTGAATAATTTTGTATGATTGTATAATTTTTATGATGGTATGATTATAAAGTTTAATTTTTTTTTATTTTACAATGTTATTTTTAAAATTTTTTATGTTGAATATTTGATTATTTCAATGTTTTTTATTGTATGATTGAATTTAATTAACCTTAATTTTTCGTTAAATGATGAATAAAAAAAATTTTGTATTGTAATTTTGTAGAATATATAAGTCAAAATATTTACTATGGATCGAAATTGGATTAATTTACTATGCATTAGTGCTAAGTACGAGAGAGGGGTAGAGGAATTTATACAATTTGCGCAACGTATTGAGGGTAGAAGTGATGATGAAATGAAGTTTAGATGTCCTTGTGTGAACTGTTTGAATGGGAGAAAGTTGAACGCAACCCAAATTAGGGAACATCTTATGTGTGATGGTTTCCTACGATGATATACAACATGGATATGGCACGGAAAAAAATACACTTTCCGAATGTCTCCCAAACTGAAAATGTTATTGATTCCTCCATGGAAGAAGATAAATTAGAGGACATGATCTGCGATGTTGGTGCAAAAAATTTTGCCAAAGCTCATGGTATGAGAGGATGTCGACTGATGCAGAAACACCTTTGTATAGTTCACACGGTTGTCAGCGATGTTAAGGCTCACGAATTTGAAGGTGACCAATGGATGTACTGATAAGAGTTTCATAAAATTGTTGACGTTGTTGAATGAAATGTTGCTAGATGGAAATACACAACCCACTCATAATTATGATGCGAAGAAAATTCTTTGTCCGATGGGTATTGAGTATAGAAGGATACATGCTTCTCCTGATGAGGGCCACCCAGGTAACTACAACCAAGGGTGGAAACCTCACCCAAGTATGGGTCAAGGGCAAGCTGGGCCATTCAATAGACCACCACAACAGCAATGGAAACCACAACCCTCCTTATCTGATAGAACTGCAAAGCTAGAGGAGAGACTCCAACAAGTCATGCAATTTTCGATCTCCAATCATAAAAGCACTGAAGCTGTCATTAGAAATTTGGAGATACAGGTTGGGCAATTGGCTAAGAAGTTGATGGATAAGTCTAAGAATAATTTTGGGGCTAATACTGAAGTTAACCCTAAGGAGGAATGTAAAGTTGTTATTACTAGAAGTGGGAAGGTGTTAGATGAGAGAAAAATTGAGAGAAAAGAGAAAGATGAGTTGAGTGAAAAAGAAAAGATGAATGAAGAGAGAAAAGAAAAATAGAGAGATGAGGGGGAGAAGAAGAACGAAGAGGAGGATGAGAGGAAAAGGGGAAAAATAATTGAGAAATCCCTCCCTTATCCGAAAATTTTTTCAAGGAAGGAAAAAGAAAAGTAATTTGAGCATTTCATGGAAATTTTCAAGAAATTGTGGATTAACATACCCTTTTCTGAAACACTTCAACAAATGCCTTCATATGCTAGATGTTTGAAGGAACTTCTCATGAAAAAGTGGAAATACATTGAAGAAGAAACTATTGAAGTGCAAGGAAACTGCAGTGTTATCATACAGAAGCTCCTCCCACCTAAGTTCAAAGAACCGGGTAGCTTCACCATTAGATGCACCATAGGGAAGTTGGTCGTTGGAAGGGCATTAATTGATTTGGGAGCTAGCATGACTTGATGCCTCTCTCTATGTTTAAAAAAATTGGAGATTTGGAACTTAAGCCCACTCGTATGACTCTCCAATTAACAGATAGATCCCTAAAAATTCCCTATGGGGTGGTTGAAGATGTGCCTGTTAGAGTGGATAAATTTCTATTTCCAATGTACTTTGTTATCATGGAGATGGAGGAGGATGTGCATATGCATCTCATTCTAGGGAAACCATTTATGAAGACTTCTAGAGTCTTAATTGATGTGGAGAATGGCAAACTCAAGTTAAGGGTACAGGATGAAGAGGTGAATTTCAATGTGATTGAAGCCATGTCTCACCCAAATGATCATAATGCATGTTTTCATATTGACACACTTGATGAAGTATGTATGATGCAAGAGAAGTTGGTATGTGTTTCTTCTCCTCTAGAGAAAACCCTTATTGATGCTTTTGAAGCTCTGAATGACGAGGAAGAGCAATTGATCGAAGAGTGCTTGACTGACTTGGATGCACTAAAAGAAATTCCTTTCCATAAGGATAAAATTGAAGATGTTAATGCCAAGGAAAAAGTCAAGGAAAATAAACTTAAGTTGAAGATGTTACCATCGCATTTGAAGTATGTTTTCTTAGAGGAAGGTGGAAATAAACCTGTTGATAGAAGCGACTCCAATCTTCAAGAATTGGATGACTCCTTGGACAAAATGATGCAGGTCTTAGAAAGAAAAGATCAGGTCTATATTCAACTTCCCTTTCTTAGTCTTAGTGTTAAGTTGATACTTCTTTGGATGGAAAGTCCCTAAAGGGGTTGCCATCATTCCTTCCCTCTTTAAAACCGATTTGTCCTCAAATCAGGAAGAAAGAAGAAGCACAAATTTGGTGTTTATTTTCCACCTGGGTCAAAGATATTTCTACAAAAAAATAGCAAAAATTAGTATGATGAATGAGATATATGCAAAGAGAAGAAGATAAAATGAAGGCCGTTTGACAAAAATTTTATGAAAAGAAGTCTTGGCCTTTAATATATTTTTGGCTTCACTTTGTTTGGAACATTCCCCATGATGAAATGAAGAAACAAAGTGATGTTTTTGATAAGAAGAAAATTCAAGGTATTACCTGTTAATGAAGAACTTAACAACATGCATACCTTTGTGTCATTCTTCTTTTCTTGATAAGGTTGTTTTTCCATCCTATTTTCTTCTTTTCTTTCTTTTTCAATTTTTATTTTTATTTTGATTTCATCCCCTTTCACTTGTTCAGGTGTAAGAGGAATCAATGTGATTTTATTTCCTTTTTGGAGGGAAGTTATTTTGTTGTTATATCCATCATGAGTGGAGTTATGTTCATATTGCCATGGCCTACCAAGTAATACATGCCCAGCATCCATTGGAACAACATCACATAAAATATTTTCTTCATATTTGCCAATGGATATTGGTATGGTTACTTGCGTGTTGACTACTCTTTCTTCATCATCTTTTATCCACTGAAGCTTATAAGGCTTGGGATGAGGAATAGTAGGTAAGGCCAACTTGTTCACCACTCGAGAACTACAACAATTGCAAGAAGAACCACTATCCACAATTAATGAACAAGTGATTTCAAAAATTTTGCATCTTATGCGGAATAGGTTCTCCCTCTGGGATTGTTCTAGTTCTTTGGTTTGACTTCCAAGAAGTAGTCTAACCAATAATAACTCACCTTCACAAGGTAAGACTTCTTCCTCAGATATGGAAGTATCCGATTCACTTGAAGATCCTCATTTTCACTCTGCTGGTCTAAGAGATAAGTAGACCTTCTGTGAGGACATTCAGAAGAATAATGTCCTCGTTCTCCACCTTTAAAACATCTGGTCTCTCTACCCTTTTTTTCCTTTGAAGATTCTTTTTGAGAGGGATTTCTTTCTCGCGCTCTCTCTTTCTCTTTTTCTTTTCCTCTCAGTATCTCTTTCTATTTTTCTTTTTCGTTTTCTCGAGGTTCTGCATACCTTGCTGGACTACCCTCCCTCTTAGGATCTATCCTATACATGGAGGTGGTAGGGGAAGTCCTTTTAGTGGAAGATTTTCTTCTATTTTGTTCTTCCACTCTCAGACATAAATGGACAAAGTAATTGAGATCTAAATAAGGAAAAAGCTCTACCTTATCTCTAATCTCATAGTTAAGGCCGCTTTGGAACCTAGCTATGGTGAATCTCTCTTCCTCTTTGATTCCAGCTCTTAACATGAGTAATTCCAATTTCTGTCAATATTCGTCGACACTCATGTTTCTCTGTTGGAGTCGATGGAGCTTGTCCATGATCTCCCTTTCATAGTATGCTGGAACATGTCTTCGATGCAAGGCTACTTTTAAATCATTCCAGTATTGTATGGTATAGTCGCCATGCATCTTTTGGTCCCTAATTATTGAGGTCCACCAATAAGGGGCTGCACCTTGATAGGTTAAGGTGGCCAGGGTCACCCTCCTCCTATCATCTATGTGGTAACACTCGAAAATTTGTTCAACCTTCATCTCCCACTAAAAGTATTCTTCTACATTGTGTTTACCATAGAAGGGAGGAAGGTCAAGTTTGGGTTCCACATGATGTTGTTGGGGCAAATCGACAAGTGTACCGAGTCGCACAAGTAATATAAAATGGTAAGACCAAGTATCGTATCCCAGAGGACTCTCGGCGTTGAACAATCGTGTGATAACAAGATTAATTAAGACTTAAATAAAAAGAGATCATTGGTTTTGAATGCAAAAACATAAAATTAAATATGAATGCAATTAATTGATCAATAGGAAAGGAGCACAAAGATGAACGGATGTTGATTAATATGAGATGTATATGTTGTTGGGGTTAGATTTCACCAAGTTCCCTCTCATGTATATAAGAATTCTTCTTTATGCATTAATGTCAACGTCACTCACGAAATTACCTAAGCTCGATCCCTCGGTGAATAAGCATGTCCCAAATTACCAGTTCATACAATTCCTAGCATTCCTGGTAAGAAGATGTGAAGATCAAGAGATTAAGACAACCAAGACTCATACCCTCATTCCTAAGCAATATAACCCTTAGGAGTAATTCAACAAGAACCTGAATTGTAAGGAACCTCCCGACACTCATGCAATTCATAAATCATGCTAATGAATGTGTTAAACACAACAAGCATTGAAACAGATGAATTACAGTAACAATTAATGGAAAAGCAAGTGGAATTAAGAATCAATTCAAATACATGAGATTTTACAAGGTTACATCATCCCCCAACAACAAATAGAAATTAGTTCCGCATAGACATGGGGAACTCTATGAACAATGGAAGAGAATGAGAATGAGAAAGCCTAAGAATTGGGAAAAGAGTGTATTTCTATACTCTTCTCTGCCAGAGATACAAAACCTAATGCCCTAGGGTCCTTTATATAAGGTCAGAAACGCACAAAAATAGGGCCCGGTCCAATAGAGTCGAAACAGAGCAGAAACAGGGCCCGATCCACGAAAATTCGATGCTCAGGCGTCCAAAGAGGTCGTCCGGGCGGTGAACGATCTTCATGTAAGGCCCGGGCTTCGAGTTGGCCGCCCAAGCTATGAGACCCCGCCGCCCAGGCGGCCACGGAGGGCGCCCGGGCGGTGGACGTCGATTCTTCTTGCTTGAGCCTTCATTCAGGGCGCCCAGGCTTCGTGTTGTCCCTCCTTGTGGTGCTTTTTTAGGCCCTTTTGAGCTCCATCTTCATGGTTCTTCATATCTGCTTCCAGTATTACTTCAATCTCTGTTAAAACAAGGGGAATCAATCATAAAATCATTGAAATTAACCTTATCTCTCTTATTCACACAATTTATTGAAAAAGTATGAGTCCAAGCAAGTTTTTAAGTGAAAAGGGGTGCTTTTAGTATCAAAATCACATCACAAATAATGATGTTTTAAACCGTTATCAAATGTTCCCTATGATTGTGATGTTGCCTAGGTGGGCGTTGATAGTGATCATAAGGATGAAAACTATTTTGATCACTATGTTGGGAATGATCACCACGATCATGGTGTTGCCTATGAGAGTGTTCCTCATGATTTTGACCCCTCTGATTGAGTGTGAGGTTTGCGACCATCTGTCTGAGTTCATTTAACTCAGGTTTAGTTCTATTAAGTTCCTCTCTTAATTGCATATTTTCCTCCTTATTTTGAAGTGTACCTTGAACACTAGAGTGACTCATACTTGTGAAGTAGAGAAAATGTTTTCACACAACCAAAGAAAATTAGCACGGTGCACAACTGGAATGAAACAGTATAGAGCAGTGGCAGAAATAAGCTTTCACACAACTTGACTACTCATTTTTGAATTATGCACTTAACAGGAGTTATAATCATTTGAGAACTGGTCAAACACATCAAACAAACTTGTGCATAGCTTCAGAATCAAAAAAATTAGACAAACATAGACTCGCCAAATTAAACCAGAATCATTTTTTATGTAGATTACAACATTAAAACTGCAACTCTTTTTGCACAAGACTTGACAACACTGGAAATGAAGATGAAAGCTGGAATTGAACTCAAACAATCAAATTTCACCGATTAAAATGATGAATAAATGCTATGGAATAGTGAATGGAATCAAACATTCACAGAAAATACGAATTGAAGAAGAAAAGAAAATTCAAACAGAACAAATATGCAACAGTACAACTCGATAGTGGAGAAAATGGAGGAAAGAGCAACTTAGCTCTTGAAGCAAGGCGTGGACGACTGGCTCTTAATGCCAAATGATAGAAGCGGCTCCAATCTTCAAGAATTGGATGGCTCCTTGGACAAAATGATGCAGCAGAATGAAGGCACGGTTGAAGACGACAGTGCAGATAAGGTGTTTGAAAGAATGTTCGACGGTGTTTGGATGTGTGTGTGATGAGTTTCTAACTCAGATAGCCTTCCAGTGGGGAACGGAGCTAGAGGAAAAGAAAGCTAAAGTAGCTCTAAGTGTTTGAACTCGAAGAAGTAGTGGTTGAATGCAATTCAACAGCATAACACTATATCAATTCAAGTTGCTTTTACAATGAGAATAAGCTCTCTTTTATAGAGTAAGAGAAGTGTGCCTAGCAATCTACTTGCAACATTTTCAACGTGTATGAAGCTCCAAGGGAGGTGTGCAGGAGAAGCCACACGGCTGGCTGCATGTTTCATGTGGGAAATGTTGTTGGCTGCATGTTTCACATGGAAAATGTTGAAAACGTGCTTCAAAGAAGCTACACGGTTGGTTGCACAATGCATTCTTCTTTGCCTCCTTGCTTGGCAACTCTCCTAGGAACTTTCCAATCTTTATTAGGTTCCTACAAAATAAGGTAAATGTTTTTAGCTAAAGAGAACATGCTAAGACTTAAAAAGAAAAGATCAAGTCCTTATTCAACTTCCCATTCTTAGTCTTAGTGTTAAGTTGATACTTCTTTGGATGGAAAGTCCCTAAAGGGGTTGCCATCACCTGTTATCATCAATAATTCTCTATCTTCTAAGGAAGAAGAAAAGTTGGTGGAAGACTTAATAGCCAACAAAGGAGCCATTTGATGGTCAATTTCTAATCTTAAAGGCATAAGTCATACTTATTGCATGCACAAGATATTCATGGAAGATGACTTTAAACTAGATGCTCAACCACAGAGAAGATTGAATCATGTGATGAAAGAAGAAGTTAGAAAAGAAGTTCTAAAGGTTCTTGAGGTTGGTATCGTATATCCCATCTCTGATAGTGCATGGGTGAGCCCAGTGTAGGTGGTGCCAAAGAAAGGTGGGATGACAGTTATTTATATTGAGAAGAATGAACTCATACCTACTAGGACGGTCACTAGATGGAGGATTTGTATTGACTATAGAAAGTTGAATAAGGCCACAAGGAAGGATCATTTTCCCTTTCCTTTCATGGATCATATGTTGGAGAGCTTGGCAGGTCAAGCTTTCTATTGTTTTCTAGATGGTTATTCTCGATATAACCAAATTGTGGTAGATCCAAAAGACCAGGAGAAGATGGCGTATACTTGTCCATTTGGTATTTTTGCTTATAGAAAAAAGCCATTTGGATTATGCAATGCTTCAACCACATTTCAAAGATGTATGCAGACAATCTTTGCGGATTTGATTGAAAAATGTATTGAAGTCTTCATGGATGATTTTTCGATATTTAGTGATTCTGTCCATTTGTGCTTATCTAATTTGGATATTGTTCACAAAAGATGCATTCAAACGAACCTTATTCTCAACTGGGAAAAATGTCACTTCATGGTAACTAAAGGTATTGTTCTGGGTCATAAGGTCTCTTCCAAGGGGATTGAGGTTGACAAAGCTAAAGTTGAAGTCATTAAAAAACTTCCACCACCAAAAAATGTGAAAGGAATCAGAAGCTTTTTGGGTCATTCCGATTTTTATAGAAGATTCATTAAAGACTTCTCCAAGATTTCCAAACCATTAAGTAATCTCCTTGTCAAAGACACGCCTTTTGAGATGAATGATGAATGTCTTAAGGCCTTTGACGTTTTAAAGAATAAATTGATTTCTACTTCGATGATTATAGCTCCAAACTGGGATCAAGACTTTGAGTTGATATGTGATGCAAGTGATTATGCCATTCATACTATCTTCTATGCAAGTAAAGTTTTGAATAGGGCTCAATTGAATTATGCCACTACAGAAAAGGAATTCCTTGCCATAGTGTATGCCCTAGAGAAATTTAGATCCTATCTCATTGGGTCGAAGGTGATCGTATACAATGATCATGTGGCTATCAAGTATTTGTTAACCAAGCCTGATTATAAACCACGCTTGATTAGATGGGTACTTTTGTTGCAAGAGTTTGATGTAGAAATCCATGACAAGAAGGGTAGTGAGAACTTAATTGCTGATCATTTATCCCGACTTGTCAATGATGAAGTTACAAGAAAGGAAAAAGAGATTCGGGAATCCTTTTCAAATGAAACACTCTTGCATATTCTACAAAGCCATGGTTTACTAACATGGCTAATTTTAAAGCTGCAGGAGTAATCCCAGAATATTTTAACTGGCAACAGAAGAAGAAGTTTTTGCATGATGCAAAACAGTTTATCTGGGATGATCCTTTCTTGTTCAAAATTGGAGTTGACAACCTTTTGAGGTGTTGTGTTACTAATGAAGAAGCAACAAAAATTCTTTGGCATTGTCATAATTCACCTTATGGGGGGCATTTTAATGGAGACAGAACAACTGCAAAAGTTCTTCAGTCGGAATTTTATTGGCCCACCTTGTTTAAGGATGCTCACAATCATGCTAGAAACTGCGATAAGTTTCAGAGAACTGTGAGCATCTCAAAAAGACATGAAATGCCATTGCAAGCCATTTTGGAGGTTGAAGTCTTTGATTGATGGGGTATAGATTTTGTTGGTCCTTTTCCACCGTCTTTCAACAATGAGTATATTCTGGTAGCGGTAGATTATGTGAGTAAATGGGTAGAAGTAGTTGCATGTCCCAAAAATGACGCCAATACGGTTATTAAATTTCTAAAAAGGAAAATTTTTCCTCGGTTTGGAGTTCCTATAGTTCTTATTAGTGATGGAGGATCCCATTTTTGTAATGCTCAGCTTGCAAAAGTGCTCAAGCATTATGGAGTGAGGCATAAGGTGGTTGCACCTTATCATCCACAAACAAATGGGCAAGTTGAAGTTTCTAATAGGGAGATAAAGAAGATTCTTGAGAAAATGGTTGTTTCATCACGAAAGGATTGGTCTCAAAAGCTAGATGATGCTCTTTGGGCATACAGGACTGCTATGAAGACTGTTATAGGGCTATCTCCTTTTTAGTTAGTCTATGAGAAATTGAAATCCAAGTGGTCTGGGCCATTCATAATTAAGGATGTCAAACTGCATGATGTAGTTGAGTTGATGGATCCATCCGCTGATGATCCACGAAGAAGTTGGGTGGTTAATGGGCAACGCCTCAAGCATTACTTGGGTGGTGAGGTTGAACGCCTTGCCACGATCATTGAGTTAGCTGACCCTTGAGCATAGCAGTGTCAAGCTAATGACGATAAAATTGCGCTTAGTGGGAGGAAACCTAATTTTCTAAACTCTTATTTTTAGTTTATGTAATTGTGTGGTTTTGATTTGATTTTTCCTTGACTATTTGAGTGTTTTCTGGGTTATATGCAGCTTCTCTCAGACTTTAGTACTCGCATGTCTTGGCCTAGGGACCACGCCTAACCTAGTGGAGGAGGTGGTACGTCCAGAGATGCAGCTATGGATGAGAATGATGAAGATGAGGATGATTTAGAAGACAACAGAGGATAAGGAGGATTTAGATGACAACATCTACTGATGGATGCTGCTAGATTAGGATTTTTTTCTTTTTTATTTTTATGCTTGTTTGAACTTTGTTTATTTTGTATTTAATTTTAGTTTGAGCTATGTACTAGGTTTAATGAATAGTTGATGCAATGGTTTGGTGATAAACTATTTGATTGTGAGAAGTAATAATGTCTTTTGTTTGCTTTATTGTTTTGAGATGCATGTTGAGTCAATGATTGGTTTAGCTCTTAAAGCACAGATGGCGGTTACTCATAGTTGTTTAAGACAAATGCATGTTTTCAATTGTGATTGATCTGCTTGGCAGGATGTGTGTGAAATTATGGAACCTGAGTTAACCTATGAGAGGTTGGGCTCTAGAGTTTTTTTTTTATTGAATGCTATTGCTTTGGAATCATGGTTGATTTTGCCTTAGTTTTTCTGTTGAACTATTTGCTTGCTTGTTACATATGATCAAGGCCATCTGTTCTTCTCCCTTGTAAGTCAATGCCAACATTTTGACCTGAAAGTTTTATCCTTTAAACCTTGAGTTGAATATGAAAAAACCCTTGGAATCCTTGCCTTGAGTTGAGTAGAGTATGCATGTATGATATAGGAGAAAGGTTCAATTTTGGGGTTGTTGGGCAAATTGGACAAAATCTTTGAAAAAAAATTGAAATAAAAATAAAGAAAAAAAAAAAGCAAGAGAAGAAAGAGAAGAAGAGGAAGAGAAGGATGTACTCCATGAATAAAAGTTGGGATTAAGTTGAGAAGTGGTTTCTCAAGTGAAAAGGAGAAAGAGAGTTTAATGTTAAATTATGAAGGAAATTGTTCACTCTCTTAACTCTAGAAAACTTTCCTAATATATCAAGAACCATAAATCAAGCATTAGATTAAATCACATCAAGCTTTACGTATGGAAATCAAATACTAACAAAGAATTAGAAAATCTCATTAATTAAGAATAAACAACAGTGTGTGTGTTTGTGTATGTATATAAACAACACAAATTACATAAGAATTCAGTGTTTTAGATCTAATCTGAATAATTAAGAATAACCCTTAATGGTGAACTTAGGATTTTCCAAAATTAGAGACATAGGGAAGAAATTGGAACTATATATATAGGAACAACCTTCCCTAAGGATAGGACTTGGGCCGACCTATCTCGACCTTCAACCCAGACCAGTCAATCTCGACCATTGGCCTGCTCTAGTACGTCACGACCTAAAAGGTCGAGACGACTTTGGTTTGGATCGGTCTGTCTCGACCTTTAGGTTGTGCCTTCCCGTCTCAACCTTTATTCAAGGTCAGGTCATATGTGATCATAAATGGGCAAAACATGAAAAAACAAACAAAATATTCACAAGAAGCATGACAAAAAGGGAATCATCTCATCACATGGCTTCTTTACTCTTTTGACCAAAAATAATAGTATAGGATTTTGGGCTTGTTTTTTCGCCCTTAATTGTTTAGGACGTTCTCTTCTTCTTTAACTTATCTTTTATTCTAGTTTTTGATGTAAGAAACTTATACATTATTTTTACCTTGTGAATTTAAGCAATGTGGGACATAACATGACTTAGACTTAAAAGAAGTAAAGAGTAAAATAAGTCTCGTCCTTTTTGGTTTGTAGTTCACAACCACCATCTTTCGTTTCTTTATTTTTGCTTGGAAACTTATAAACCCTTAGAAGATGTGGGACTTTGACATGCCTTGGCCGAAACTTCCTTGCCTTGGCTTCTTTGTTACTTTTCTAGTCCTACATCTCCTAAATCATCACATCTTCTTTTATCTTAAGGCTATATATAGAACCCCTCTCCATCCCACTTGTACACACCATTGAATTGAATGATAATTCATAGATTTACATTCATTTGTAGTCTTATTTGAGATAAAGTCTATCTCTTTAGTTGAAAGTTTTGATCATATCTTGTTGATCAATATTCTTACTCATCTTGATCTTCCTCCGAGTGGCGTGACACCATTCCATAAGTTTCATCTTTCTCTTCTCTTCCATTTTTTATTTCTTCATTGTAATTCTAGTTTTCAAGTTTTTAATTCTAGTCTTAGCTTAAATATTTCTTCTGCTTAGGCATATAGTTCCATATCAGGTCATCTCACAATCTTTGGCATCCGTTTTCTCCTTGCATGGGTCAGTCCATCTCAATTTTCAGTTTGAGATGGACTTTCTCAAGCTTTAGCTTAAATTAGTACATCTCGACCTTTGCTTGGTGATCTCGTCTGGACCTACGACTCGACAATTCGTCTTGACCTTCGACTTCACCATCTCAACTTGTCCTTCGTCCCAACCCAACTCATCAATAACTTTTGTCCAAACTTACTCGATTCAACCTTTAATTTGAACATACGCATATCAATTTAAGGTCCAACTGGACTCAAGTCGAACTTCAAACCTAAACAACTCGGCTCGACCTTTAACACAAGTTAAAAGTATTGCTTTAAAATATTAATTAACATCTTGTAATGAAATCAAGTCTACTTTGACCCTTACCCTAATCTCTTTTTAAAAGTGGTTTTAGGGGCTAAAGGTTTATACCTCCTCATTTATACAATAAAACTTATTTAATAGTGATTTAAAGTTAATCCATGAATCATGGATTAAATTGATAACTCTATTATTATAATAAGGTTTGTAAGAGAGGGTTAATAAAAAAAAGGTTTAATGGTTGAACTAAGAGTAGTATAGGATTTGTCTCCATCAGAAGGGCCATTGTGGTGACGTTGTGAGTGAGCTAATAAGGCATGAATAGGTATTTTCTTGCGTATGAATGCGTGAAAAAAAGAAGTGGCGGAGTACCGCTCAGTACAACTCATCATCAAATTTCACCAATTTTCAAGATGATTCAATATTACAAATAAAAAAAAATCATTCCAATAATGTTGCTGTCTCTCATGACTTTTATTTATATAATTGCTTCTTGCATGATTTTCGTTCGACGATTCTACAGCGATTGTGCTTCGTGTGTTGACTTCAACACAACTTTATCTCAATAGCTAGACATGTCTCCAAGCATCGTGGATTGCGTATGTCTGTACTTTCAAAAACCATAATAATGCAGAAACATTGTTTTACATCAAAATTCAAGTAACCATCATCCAAAATCATGTAGTGATATCTAAAAGATTCCATGTTACATTGATGGTTATTAGTCGAATCAATATAATATACACATATATGGCTATGAATAGATTCCCATATATTCCGTACACTGATTATGTTACGCCAAATGTTCTTATCTTTCTAATAATATGGTTTCTACATCAATGTTTTAAAATAAATTCTGTTACTGTATATTTGAGATTTTGACGAATGTATTCTTTTCTTGCAAGCATCATACTGCAGTGTATTGACAATGAACTACAATTTTATATTCGTTTTTTATTTTAGCTTCCAACATTATTGATCAATGCTCCATGTTAAGAGCAACTTCGAATATTTTAGTGTAAAAAACTGCACCTAAATTGCTATCATAACTTGGCTATCGATTTTATTTAAAGCATAATTTAAGCACTGATGAAGACCATTTTCACCTTAGAGGACTTGGATCAAACACATTGCGAACGAATATACCTAATAGATATGTAGCTTTAATATGGGTTATGATTGCGTCTAGTAATGATAAAACCCTATCATTAATTTTAACTATTTATTCCTTAAAACCCAATAAATGAATATCATAACCAAAAACACATTCAGTGTTCACATTGAGTGACTTAAAGTCAAATAACAAAAATTGTTTAACATTTTTCTGTTCTATTAGAATTGATTACTGAGATTGTATTACTTAAATAAACGTTGTTTAATTATTTCTACTGATAAAAAATAATTTATAGTCGTAAAGTTTAATATAATTTAAGCTAAACACTCATTTCAACAACTTTGACATTCGAGAAAATTTCGGTGCATGATTTACAAATTTATGTATCATTAGTGTTTAAACACGCAGGATAAATACTCTAATTGAATTAACCAATATCCGTCTTGAGTCTGTCTAAGAAAATACTTGAACAAAAATTTTCATTTCTCTAGGATGTCTTCACTAAAAAAGGATGGGCCTTTAAATATTTCAACTTGTCCTAGAGTTCTTTTGAGATATCTTAGGATGCACATGATATCATTTTAATGATCAATCCAAATATTTTCCTAAACTCATTAACAAAGCTGAGAATGGCAAAAAATAAGTACCCATATACATATGTGAGCAAAATATGTATTGCATATTAAATTAATATTTTTAATGAATATCCAGTGAAATATATATTTAATTACTCACTTGTAAATGTGTACGGTAGAATACGTGTATCTGTTAATCATTATTAATAAATTTTGTTTCAGTATTTTTTTAAATCAAGTAATCAAAATATAGTTATTAGAATAAGAAACCGTAACTATAGAAGGATTGTTTAGAATTTTAGTTCATTTATTTCTATTTTTTATTTAAACATATGAAATTGAAGTTATTTAAAAAAAGTTAGTTTTTTAAATTTATATTTTGATGCAAGTCATTTAAATTTATCTTTTACAAAGACCAAATTTATTTTTATTTTAAAGTAATTTTATTTGAATTTTACTTTAAAATTAATTATGTTATCTAACATTATATTTTAAAGACTTTTTCACCAATGGATAATAGGACAAATTTTTATATGGATGCACATAACGAGTAAGTATATTCGTACTGATTTGTTGTTATCTTTAAACAACACTCATTGTTAAAGATAGATAAGTAAAGTATAATAATAAGATAAATAAGTTTTCTAAAGAGGTTCACCTTAATCTGTCATTGAGTTTTATTGTTTGGATACATAAAATGATCTATTCATCTACAATGAGTCATGTTGGCTTCTTCCAATACATATAGAATATATTTCTTTTGAGAATAATGTCTTCCTTTGATTGAGCCAATTCAATTCTTATAAACTATTTGACACTTTCAAGATCTTTAGTCTAAAATTGATTACATAAGTGTCCATTTAGTTGCGAAATAACATTATTTCCTACAACAATTAAATCAACTTACACAATTAAATAAATACACTTTTCAAGAAAGATATGACAATAAAATACTGAACTATTTATCTCATTGTATTTCATTCCAAAACCAAGTATAAGTAGATTATATGAGACCATGGAAAGACCAATATAACATACAAACCAAGAGAAACTCTCCCTGAACCATGAAACAAAGAGGTTATCCATGTAAATCTCCTCTTTTAGATCACCATATGTGTGGGAGGTGTGTGTGTCTGTGTCTCTATGTATGTTTGTGTTTGTGTGTTTGTGTCTCTGTATGTTTGTGTCTATGTGTTTGTGTGTCTATGTTTGTGTCTTTGTGTGTGTGTCTATGTTTGTTTCTGTTTGTGTGTGTTTGTATGTGTGTCTATGTGTCTGTGTGTGTTTGTGTGTGTGTGTTGTTGAGATTGTTGACAACACAATATCTATATCATTCTGGTTTTTTATGATGACAACACATTTTTAATAAAACATGTATTGTTGATGTGTTACATGTTTTATTGCTTATTGATTGATATATTGTTGAACATGTTTTATGATATGTGAGTGCATATTTACTGAGCTTGTATATCTTACATCATATCTGGTTGCATTACACATGATTTGAAAGATGAAAACCACATGCACATTGATGAACTTACATTGTGTTGCATATCTGCAAGCTGTAAGTCAACTTCATTATGGGGGAAGTTGAATTAAGCTCGTGACTATGCACAGATTTTCAGAAACAGTGCTATGTGAGATTTTACATTGAAAAGAATTTCAAAGTGAACTATAGTGTCGAAGTCGACTGTGTGCGCCACGCATTCGACTGTATTAGTTGCTTGTTTTCAAATTCTATTATGCTCATGAACTATAACGGTTATATTTTTAAAAGTTAGTTGAGCATTGAATGTTGATCAACTGTATTGATTGAGAAATTAATTGGTTTGACTGGATTGTTCCTATTTTGTCTTAACTGTTATAACTGTTATAATACAGTCGACTTTATTAGTAGCACAATTGTTAGGACCCTGGCAAGTGTACCAGATCGTATCAAGTAATATAATTGGTAAACCCAATGTCGTTCTCCCAAAGGACTCTTAGGACTTATCTTTTGTGTAAATCAATATCGTAAGACTTGTAGAGAAAATTAACTTGTGGTTTGAATGCAAAAACAAAAAGTAAACATGCAAATGCAATTGATTCAATTGGCAAGAAAAAGATATGGATGAATGGAGTTGTTGGGGTTAACAATTTCATCTTATCCCCTCTCTTATATCTACTCTTCTTATTAAATTCGCTTTATTATCTATTGTCATGCAAACTTTCTTAGTCTACCCTAAACCCGATCCCTCGGTGAGAAGAGCCTACTACTAGTTACTGGCTTACTATCCCTAGTCTCCCCTAGTAACTAGCAAAGCAAGTACCACAGAAGCAAAATACAATGATCATCCTACCCCCTATCCCTAGGTGGTATTGCTAAATCAAGGAAGTCTCTATCAGTTCATGACTTCCCCATACGTCCCTGTATCCACAAAGGCAAACATCTATTTATCAAATGCGTTAAATGATAATAGCATAGAGCATAGATAAAGAACCCAACAATTGATAATAACAGCATATGCAAGCATATGAATAAAACAAGAATTTCAATATAAGAGAGTTTCAAAAGATTACATTGTTCCCTAACAACAAAGGGTTTAGTTCACCATTGACATGGTGAAACTAGATGAAATACAATGAAAGAATGGAAAAGCAAATCCTAGATTGGATAAAATAGAGCCTAAGCATCCAAGAAATCTTCTCCAAGGAGTGTAAAATAGCTCTGGATGTCCTCTTCTGCCAAAAGAATAAATCTCAAATCGCACTAGGGCTATATATAGCACAGAAAACTAAAAAAATTTAGGCCCAAGCCCAACAGACTACCGCTCAGCGTCGTATTTTACCGCTCAGCGGTTTCCCTCAAGCCTCATCACTGCTCAGCGGTCAGTTTCACCACTGAGCGGTTTGCCTCTAATCGCCCTGGACGCTCAACTTCATCTCCTGGGTACCAAACACTCAGCGATACATTTTGATGCTGAGCAGTGCATAGAATCTTCTTTTCTTCATTTTTCTTCTTCTTCCTTGTTCAATTTCATCCTTAATTCTCATCAAAACCCTGCAAAACAATGGAAAACAAACATAATATCTCTAAAAACAACTTTTGACTCTCAAATGACTCAACTTAAGTGTTTTACTTGATTCTAAGCTCATTCAAAGTCTTAAAGGGTGTATTTTGATATCAATTTAAGCATGAAAATAACGGTTTTTAAACCGTTATCACAACCCCAAACTTAGAACTTTGCTTGTCCTCAAGCAAACAAAACAAAACTTGGCTTTCCACTTTTTCATCAAATAGTTCAACAATCCCAAAATTCATTTTTCTTATGACAGGAACTACTCAATTTCAGATTTTCAGTGGAATCTAATCAAGATGTATGTATGCTTTCAATTCAATTCAGTTCACATGATCACATATTTCCCAACAGATGTTTTATTTATGAATGATCAATCAACTAAGCATAGATGTAATCATGGAATTCAACAATTCTCACCAAGGAAGTGTTTCACTCAATCACTCAAGTGTTTAAGAGGTCACTCCACTCTCTACTATTCACATGTCACATGAAACAAAATTTCCCGTCATCTAATACAATCAACATTCTCACATGCCAATGTCATCACAAGGACTTTTCCAAGGCTTATAATGAGGCTAGGCTAACAAGAAAAATTGGTTTTTCTGGATCACAAAATCCTTGAGTCAAGAGAACTATTTTAACATTTAAAGTTCAAGCACAAACTCTCTTTCTTTAACCAATCTCACTCATTCCCAACTTCTTCCCTTTCCTTTTATTTTTACATTGAGCTCATCTTTCATGCTTTTTCTTTTCTCGTGTATTTTTCTTTTTCAACCCTTGAGCTCAATGCCTTTCTTTTTGCCATTCAAATTTTCCCAACAACCCCAAACTAGAACCTTGTTAATACATACAATTATTCTCAACCCAACTCAAGGTAAATAATTTCAAATCAATGGTTTTCATCCTATTTAAGGCCAAGGTTCAAAAAGGGTATAACATTTTAATCTCTTTGGGTGAAAATTTGGCTAAGTAAGGCTTCCAAAAATGGCCTTGATCATATGACATAAACATTCAATTCAATCAATTATCAAGACTCAGGCAATATCATTCATGCTTTCCTGTGAACAGTACATATAGCAATGAATACTCTAGAGCTCAATACAACATGCTTTCTCACATATCATTCATTCATACACCCTGCTTAACATCATAACCACAATCATAAATCATCACACATCTGTCCACATAGCTAGTGAACTTTTCACTTGGATATCAACATGCAACACAACTCAATCATCATCCACATCCAATCATCATTAAATAGATTCATCATGCATTTCTTTCAGTCAAACATTTTTAGAAATAGTGTTCAAGCCAAGCATAGACACTGACAATCAAAATTCAACCTATTCTAAAAAAAAACAAAATACAAAAGTGCAAGATAAAACCTTGTCTAAAGCATGAGAATCCATCAGTAGATGCCCTCTCAATCCATGTCCTCATCTGAGTCCTCCTGGTCTCCATCATCAACATCTTCAAAGTCATATTCATCGTCATCCTCATCCATGCCTGGTGCTTTAGCTGCTCCAGACCCGCTGCCATGTGCCTGCTCTTGAGGCCAAGCCATAGCTCCATGAAACTCGTCCATGGTCCACCTGTGAACTGGTGGCTGATCGTACAACTTTACTATCATCTCAAGAATGGCTATCTGCCCTCTACAAAGAGCCTTGATCCTATCCTCCATCATGGACATATACATGCCCCTCATCTGGAATGGCTCAGCGTGCTGTGCCAGTACATCTATAGGTACATGCTCCTGTTGTGTTGCTGCTCTCCTAGGACGTCTCATAGGTGCTCCATCTGCCTCCTCTTCTTCACAGTACTGCTGATAATAAGCAACGTCTATGGCCTTCTTAGGACTCTCATATAGTGGAACTGTAGTATCCACCCCAGCCTACTGACACAAAAAGGTAATCAGGGACGGATGTCCCAACGGTGTCCTGCTACTCATAGTGGTAGCGCAGCTCTGAATCTCGTCGGCAATGACCTTCCCAACATTCACATCTAACTGCCTCAGCATGTAGTAGATGAAGATGATCCGATGCATAGTGATGTCGGAAACATGGGAGCACGGCTGAATATTGGCATGGGTGAATGTCATCCAGTATTTCGCCAAAGGCGTCAAATCTGCCCTCTTTATGTTGACGGGCACTCCATTAGGGTTGTTCTGAAAATGCCTTTCAGGAAGGCACATAACCCTCTCAATGTCTGCTATGTCTCTGAATCCCCCAACAAGTTCTACATACTGGCACTATTCACCTCGCCATTCAGTACCCAAAAAGTTGTTAATAGTGTCAGGGTCATACCGTGTAGCCGCAGGAGAATATGAGTTTCCAAAAAGTGGAAGACAGGTGGCGGGCAGTTAGTGGATCGATCGTTTTTGGTGGAGGCCGTATTTAAAGTTGAATTTTGAAAATTAGTGCCACTTTACTGCATGCAACCTTTCTTCTTCCTCAGCTCAGTTTCCAGAAACTCCATTCCTCCTCCTTCTCTCTAAAACCTTCAACCTTCTCTCTAGAATTCTGACCACTTCTTCTCCTCCGATCATCAACCTCCTTTCAGATTAAGTACTCCCGGTGGAAAGCTCTTTCACTTGCACCGATCAGATTTCCTTTTGGGCAACTTTGGATTTTGAAGCCATAGTAGTGGTGTTGTCAAGGACTTAGAGCTAGCGGGATTTAGAGGTAAGGGAAGCTTATAAATTTAATTATGATTTCTGCACTTTGAATATGGTATGCTTGAATGAATTTACATGTCTGAGTTGGTTGAATTGGTGATACTGCATGTTTGTTTGAATGTATGAATAACTGAAAAACAGATATAGAGTTAAGTTGATAACTTAGTAAAATATTGAAACTGTAGCCAAGGGTCATTAGGACCATTCGGTTTTCCCCTAAAACGATCGGCCTTGATTGAATTTCCTCTGCAGGAATCAATTGATGACCGATCGGTCTTATGGTATTTGTATTGGAAACTTAATATCTTGTCTATCTAGTATCTCAAAACAAATTACCTATTTAAGAACGTTCGGTCTTATACTGGGCGTTCCGCAAACTTAAAGTACTCGGACATAGATCGAGTGCTCGGTCTTAGGGAGTACTCGGTCATAGACTAAGTACTTCTTAATGGTATTCAAACATTCTTTAAAGAGTACTTGGTCTTGACGTACTCGGTCTTATGTTAATCCTCTCCTTTTGAATAGCTTTCGGTCTTACTTTGAGAATATTTATTGTTAGTGCTCGATCTTGAGAATGCTCGGTCATAGACCAGTATTCCGGTTATTGAAGTGTTCGGTCTTATACTAGTACTTATTCCTTGAAATACTTGGTTTTATAATATTAATTCTTTGGAAAATTTTTCGATCTTATACTGACACTTGATTTTCCAGAAGAGTGTTCGGTCTTGTACTGACACTCGTTTTATTGAAGAGAACTCTTATCTAATTTAAGGCAATTGGCCCAAACGTTTAAGTGTTCGGTTTCCTAAAGATAACCTGTTGTTAAACGTTCAGCCACTTTCATAAATTATCTATATAAGATTTGCTCGGTCTTAAAGGATGTTTGGTTCCTTACAGTACCTTCTTTAATTAATGTTCTTCTTAGTATCTGACCGTTCGGTCATTTCCTCACAGTACTTTTTATATATGAAAGAATTATTTTCTGAATAAGATTATTGGATTTGGATAGTATGAAATGAGAATTATGAAGGGTAATATGATCGTTTAAGAGTATTCCAAGGAAGAATATCTCATGATTTGAAATTGAATTGGTAAAGTATGACCGTGGTCAGACTCAGGCTTCGCTTTATCCTGATATTCCGTGATTATTCCTCATCATATAGAAGAGGGTAATTCATGTGTGGGAATGGCAGGAGGTCCTTTAGCCTCAGGGTATTTCTATACCGAGGTAGCTCCACTGGACTAACCTTGGGTGGCGGTCTGTTGAGTGTATCCCAACCAGGTCCACCCGGGTGCAAAGAGTGACGAGCTACATGGTTCATACAGTCCGGACACTGTCTAAAATGCTCGGTCATGATGATGTCTACCGTTCGAAATCTCTCTGTATAGACCCCCCCCCCCTTTTTTGTAAAACCGTTCTTACTGATCCTATGACCGTTCAGTCTAATTGTGTATATTGTAATCAGACTTGCTCTTTTGTACAGTTTTTATTTCTATGTAAATTCCATGTTCCTTCTCTTTACTTATTTATTTCTCCACTGCTCTTTTATTGTTCTTGTTAACTCTTGAATAAATTATAGTTTTCAATATATATTTATTAGGATGTTACAGATTGTATTGTATTTTTGTTATTTTTTATTGTATTTAAATTTTAATATTATTTTTATTATATTTGAATTGAACTTTAGATTCAATTAGAAAAAATTGTAATTTTTTTAATTAGAAAAAATTATAATCTTTTTAATTAAAAAAAATTGTAATTAAATTAAGTAACAATCCATTATAAATCAAGTCAAATCGAACTAAATAGTCATTTTAACAATTCTAGTTATGTTTAATACCGACATAATAGAAAATATTGAAAAAATATTTAAAATTGAAAATAACATAGTACATAAATACATTCATATACGTACCTATCCCCATATTTTTTTCCCTATTTAAAATAACGAAGCATTTATTCCTATCGTCATATTTAATATGTCTAAAATAATTCTAATAATTTAATAATGAAAAAAATTCCTACACACACCACTGTATCCTACCACACACTGAAACAATTGGCCAAAAATTTGTACATCACCCCGACAAGAACTGATCTATCATTCAACCATCAAACCACACGCAAGCTAGTTCCTCTTTTAGCCCTTTTCTCATTAATATAATGTTTCTACAATATTTTTAACCCTTAGAAAATAACGAATTTAGCATTATTGTTACTCAAAAATATCAGAACTCAGTGTAACGACACATATATGTACAACCTTTGGACATTTTGTCATTACACAGACCTATGGTCTTGTAGCCGCACATAGAAACTTAAAACCTTCCATTAAATACGCTTCCATTTGTTTCTTTCTTTTCCATTTTTTATTATCACTCTCTATCAGTGCAATCTTCGTTAATGATTTATTATTAGCAAATAGTAAGTCATATTATTATTGCACTATTTTTTTATCATTGTGTTTGTTCTTGCTAGTTGTAAATGGGGTTAGAACATTTGAGTTGCTTGACACAAAATAATATATATCACGTTTCATTTCATGTGGTTAAAATTTAATGATCAATATTATTATGTAGCAAAACAAATCAAACTTCAAACACAGACAAAGAACCTTATGTGGCTGAAAATTAATGACCTAAAAGGTAGTTAGAGAAAACAGCCGCAGTTTCCTCGTACCAAAGTGGTATTATTAAAAGCTGTTTTTGTTTCTCTCACAAATATTTTTTTATTAGTGTTTATAATACCAGCTTTGCAGCCCACAATATGGTTTTTCTTGGTAGTTCTCGTCACAACCGAAACCACTGATTTTTCTGCATCTGCCACCCTTGACTGCTACCACTTTCTTTGGTTGTTTCTTAGCAATCATAAATGGCACTTTCATTCCAAAAGACCAGAAGTCATAGGCAATTCACACTATTTTTTTTCCCACTTTCTGGATACTATTAGATTTCTTTGCAATAACTAACATTTTGAAATAAAAAACGTTTCTTATTTATATTTATTTTAAAATATAAGATATTACTAATCTATATTTTTTTTCTAGTACAATATCTTCTTCTAAATATGTCCCTGCTTCTTAGTAGATAGCTATATTTATTTTTTATAAATTTTATTGAATTGAAAGAAAAAAAAAATAATATGACGAGTAGTATAATGAAAATATAGTAAAAATTATGCATAAGAAAATATCATAAACATGTACTATTTGAATAAAATAACGTACTAGGTTTGTCCAGAGCATGATGTGAAATGATCGCGAATAGTTCTTATTCAACGACCTGTTAGGTAACTATATATATGCCTTGGTAAAATAATGCTCAAGGGAAAACCAGAAAAGGTGAATATTGAGGGAAATTTTTGTTTCTTGATCAGTAATCACGAGTCATTTCCTGCCCTAGAAAACGAAGAAGATGCAGCAAACACAATATTACTGTCACAATATGATTTCAACATGTCTTCAGAAAGTCATGGTACTGTCTCACTACCTTTGTCCTTTATTTTACCATGGCTTACTCCTGCATCTCATTGTGATTTGAGTTTTCTATAATTCATTAGGGTTAATATAAATCTCAAGATTTTAAGAGCATTTATAAATATACTCTATTAACAAGATATGTACATCCATAGTTGGATCGAATTCTTACTTTTATGAGATATCAGATATTTTCATTTATCAACTAGATCAACCTTTGTCAATTGGTTAGAGTTATATAAATTATTGTAGATCTGTATTTTTATTAGATTAGATTAAAATGCATCATTTTTTTTACCTCTTATACATAATTTTAATATCCCTTAGTTTTTTTTCAGCAATTTCCTTTAGTTTCAAACGAATCCTCAATTTTGTACATGTTTTATTTCTTTTATTCGGTCCAATTAAATTACAACACATGTATTTATGATTGAAATAATTTAATTACTTAAAATTTAGAACAATATTAAAATTATTATTTAATTTATTAGTCAGGTTGCCAACTTGATATCAGAATGAGACTTTCCAATGCACTGTGATTCTCTGGCTACCTAGATTTCTTGGTATATGGTAAGTATTTGATTAGAAAAAGTAATATTAGAAATCAAAATGTAGGGTTTGATTCCAAAAGAAACATTATTTTTTTAACTTAGATATGAGTGCTTAATGGCTCATATTTTGTAATCAATAATAACACAACTAATACTAGTCCATTGTTGCTTCTAAAACCACTGGCTATCACTCTATAATATTAATTTGAAAACTTTAACGCAAGCTTAATATGTCCATATGTGTTCCGACCGCATCATTGTTGATTTGGCAAACAAAAAAACCGAACAAAATAATTTAATTTACGTATCGTTTTGAAAGTTAACATTGTTTGTATGCTTAGGGTTTGAGTCGACAAAAACATTGTTTGTATGCTTAGGGTTAGAGAGTTTGCTGATATAAGAATTTGTATCGTGGTTTAAGAATCAACTTCAATCGCAGCACACTAATGTTGACAGAAACATTGCATCATGCCATTTACTGTTATTCACACTAATAAACAATAAATTTACAATTCAAGTGGCGACAGCAAAGATATTTAATATAGTTCATCGTGATTTTGGAAGGAGACAAATTGATGGAAATTGAATTTGTATAATCCAACTTGTTATTACGAGCTTGGATTATATATATATATATAATACTCGTAAAACCTGAGAAAATAAAAAGGTTTGGAATGTACATGTGGCAGTAGGGAAATGACTGAAAATTTTCTCAAGTAACAAAACATAAAACAGTTTCAGTTCATTCTCTCTGTCTGAAGCAACATTTCACCTACTCTTACATTCCTTTCTTCCTGGTTCTACATTTCCCTCCCAGTTTCAAAATCTAACCAATAAATATGTTGATTAAAAACTTCCTAGACATCCAAACTGCAAGGGCACCGCTTCTATCCGATTAAATTTCCTTTCTCATCTGGTAAGTGTCTCTTTCTCCCCTTTCATTCAAGTTAGGGTGGGGATCATGCAATAATCTTGTTGCATGTAACCCTTTTTGTCTTCTTTCCAAATCTAACTTCAATTTGGTCTTTAAATTTGAGCTCTATCACCGAATGGTGATTTATAGGTTAGTATAAAGTTCCTGGAGGCATAAGGATGTGCTGGGGATTCTCTTGATTTCAAATGCTGAAACATAAGGTAAGGGAAGCTGGACATTTCTTAATTATTGTGTATTAGGGTAACTGGAGTTAGAATGTTATTAGAAATATTAAACTGAATGCATGTGTGTTCTGCTTTGTCCATTGGTGCTGTTTGTACTAGATTTAGGAATTTTGTATGTGAAATCAACTGGCCTTATGTTCATCAAATACTGTGATTCTGAAATTATGCTTATGAACTGGTATGAGTAGAGTTTGATGTTGATTGTGAGTGGCTGAATGAAGTTAAGTTAGTGGAATTAAGTTATCAGATCAGTATTTCAAGGAAAATTAGGTGTTTAGGATCCTATTAGAGGAACAAAGGTAGTCAAATTGAGAAATAGGTATACCAGGTTGTGTGAGTTGGTTTAGGTAGTTCATACAAGTCAATTGTGACCTATTAGAGACACTAAAATGGTCAGAAATAGTTTTCAAAGGGTAAATTAGGATTTGAATCTCTAAGTAAATGAAATCGAAGTTATTAGATCTAAATTGATGCATAATTACTAGAGATTGATGTTAGGAGTGAATGTGTGTGAACCTTTAGACAAGTTTAATTCAACCTATACTTCGAATTTGGAGTGTTAGAAATTCACCAAATGGCCTAGAGTAAGTTTTGGGTGTGTGAGTTCCTCAAATCTGCAGAATTTCGCGTTGCAGATTATGCAGAGTCGCCTAACACACTCTGTGCGCTCTGCAGAGGATTACTGGTAGGAAAAATTCGCACAACGCACCACAGGGTGAGCGCTGAGCGAGTTTTCTGCGACAGATTAAGTGTTTTTAATGTTTTTGACGTTTTGGGGGTTTCGGGCGTCCGTTTTGGACGTTCTTTAGGTCGTTCTAGGGGTTTTTGACCCTTTCGGATCCATTGGTGATGGTCTCCAAGCTTTTTAAATTAAGTGTTGGTAATAAAATGCTATAAAGAAATTTGTATTAATAAATGATGTTTCTGCGAAAGTATGTAATGTCTGAGTATGTATGAACTATATATATGATCTGTATAGATTCAAATGACAATGTATAATTATGTACAAGTGTATGAACTTTGAAAATCATGAGTTGTGTTTCAAATTTAAAAGTATGATTGATGGACGTAATTCCATGATCCTCAAGGGAGGTTACATAGTGGTGCCCTGTACTTTGTTGTGATTGACCGTATGAATGGTCGGAGTTCCTGATGGGGTTTATCTTGACATTCTAATGATCATCCAAGCTAAAGTAGAGACTGATGAGTCATGTGGTGAGAATAGCAGAAGGTCCGAGTGTAGGCGCTTCTTGGAAGGCCTATTGCACGGTAAAGGGCTTACACTTGTGTGTGGTCGGGTGAAACCCCTCGGCAATGGCTTTGCAAAGTAGTAGGGCCACTACAAGTGCATAAACCCCTGTAACTCGACATTTCATACTAGTCCGGATGGTCAAATCACGTGTCGGTCATTGGTATCAACAAAATGTGTTCGGTCTTAGTCTGTATGGTGTTATGGTCTTTGTATGCTGTGTGTGTGATTGTATAACATGATAGTTAGTTCCATTTAATGTATAATCTGATAGAATGTTTACTCGCTTGCTTGTGTGCATGCAGTTATGTATATGTCAGTTTGAATTTGGACTTATCTTGCATGCTTTTATACCTAACTTACCCTTGCATTGTGTGTGTTGTATGTGCTTGCCTTCCCCGTGCGATGATCAGCCAATCCTTTGGATGTGAGCAGTAGCTGATGATGTGCCCTTGGAGGAAGCACTGGAGAATGAAGAAGGTGCAGCCGCCTAGTTCTTAGGACTTTCTTTAGTTGCACTCTATATTTTGAGAAACTCCTTTGTAAGTAAAGTTTAAATTTATGGTCAATTTTTGGATGACTGTAAACTTATAACTTTATTTTTATTCTTAAATTGTTCTATCATATTATAATGCTAATCATCCTACATAATTTCTTCAAAATTTTTGGGATGTTACATTATGGTATCAGAGCAGTTTGTCCTTAGGATGACCTGTGTGTTGCAGGTTTATCGTGTCTTCACTATGAAGAGTTGAGTCTAAATGGTATGGTTTACCATTTATTCCAATTCTTGATAGTAAGATTAAGTATGTAACTGGATGTTTTGAGAATAGAAAATGTCTCAATAGAAGGAATGAGGGTGCACACTCATGACTTTTACCAGAGATGATTTTCCTTTCTTAATTCTGAAGGTTTGAGGAAAGAAAGGGTGGTGATTCAAGTGTTGCTATCTATATTAAATTTTGTCTAGATATTGCCTTTGTGGTAGTGTACTGTGCTCTATAGTGGAAGAGAAATACATATTCAATGACAACTTGACCTGTATACCTTCTTTAGAATTGGTTTAAGCCTTTGAGACAAATTCTTGCCTCGAAAATAAGGAGTTAGAAGACTAAAGTTTAGGTTTCAAGGGATGTGTAGGGATATTGGAAATTATAAGTAATGTTTTTGGATGAAGAAGTTTTCAAAGGCAAAGTCATGAGATCATATGTTGTACGTTCCACAAGAAGAGTTGAGTTTAAGAGACTAGAATAAGAGAAGCTTTGGGTAAGTATTGGGTAGCAAGGTTTGAGAAATTAGCTTGGTTGAAGGTATCATTAGTGTGGAAGGCCAGGAGAAAGGAAAATGTTGATGAGCCATTGAGTAGTTTTGGGTACAGTTGACAGTATGGTTCAATATATCAAGGATGTACGAGATTGGAAGAAGAGAAGTGGTAAACGGTTTGAAGCTTAAGTTATGAAGGAATTAAGTAGACAAAGGGGAAATCGTTATTTACAAAGGAAGAAGAAGAAGAAGAGTTGGAGAAGCAGTTGTGTATGACATAGAGCATAATTAAGGGTGTGCAATAAAAAGGTGAAATTTCTAAGATAGAGAGAACATGAAGTTTGTGAGGAAAATTGAAGTATTGTGGGACTGCAAGTTGAATGATAATCAGATGGAGGGGTGAAGCATTAATCGTAAGTGGATATTGTATAGTCAAGTTTAAAAGGATGTTTCAAGATCAGTGGTTCGTATAGAAGAAAGGTTTGATCATTGGCTGAGATGAGAGATTTCAAGTGTGAAAGGAAGGAGTACACAAGAATGTCATTTTAGTAGGAAAGTATAAGGTTAGAAAATTAAGAGCACAATGAGTGAGGAAGGGAGAAGAAAAGGTTTTAGAATAGATGGCAAAGGGTGGTTATAGTATAAGTTGTAAAAGAGGGTGTCGCGAATGATTAGAGTCTGGGTTGGTTGAGACGTTCAGAGTTATGAAGCGGCATGTTATAGTAAAGTCAATTTTCATCGGATATAGTTTTATGGTGATGTTCAGTGGTCGGCTAAGTTTGATCAAGATAGAAGTGGATGTTTAATGATGGGTTACAAAAGGCAGTGAATTGGTAAATTCAGATAAGGTCAGAGGGTCAACGTTGTGGACTATGGGTATTCGGAGCTCATAGGATTAAAGGTAGGATTTGTATTTTGATGATTCTGAATTGAGGAAGGTGATTTAGGAACAAGGTTGTAAACTACATTGGCAATGATAAGTACATGAGGAATTCTAAGTGAATATGTTATTTGGGGAGTTGCTATAAGAGCTCAAGTTTGAGGTTTATAGGAAGTGATTTTTTTTTTTTTTTTTGCAAGGATGATGCATCAGGTATTGCTTAGCGAAAGATGGTGGCAAGTGTTATGGGAATCCAAGATGTTTGATAAGCTTAACTGAAGAAGATATGATGTCATCTTTCCTAAGTCTGAGGTGTGATTACAAGAGAGGTTTGTTTGTCTTCAAATTGTTTCGGGTGGTTATGGCCTTCAAAAGAAGTACTGTGTTTTGAGAAGAGGAAGCATGGTTATGCGTTAGAAGTGGGTCAAGTTATAAAGGAGAAGACAAAGGTTGTAGGAGTCAGAATATGTTAGCAAGAATACGTGGAGAAGAGAATATAGATCTTTATGGTGTAATAGTTTTGGGTTGATGTTCTACAACAAGTATGGGATTTTATAACTTGGAGAAGTGGTGTTCACTTTGGATAGGTGTCTAAAGCAGAACCGGTGTTAGTAATCTACTTATGGGTGGTTCCCGTTGAAGTTGTGTAGTGCAGGAGGAAGATGGAAGTTGAGTTAGAGCAATGGTGTTGGGACTCGGTGTAAACGTAGGAGAGCTACAAGGTTGAAGAATCTCAAAAGAGAACTAGAAGGCAAGTTAGAATATTCTAGTTTAAGTATTAAAAATCAGGGGTGATTTCGAGCATGGTCATTTTGTGAAGTAGAAGACAATGTTGAGGAAATAGAATGACAAGATTATCATGGAAGAAAGGAGTTACAGGGTGTTGCAAAGTCATGAAAGGTTTGAAGAAGGCTCTTCAAGGGTGATCATTTCCGGGTTACAATTGTTGTGAAGGAAGTGTCTTTTTAGCAAACTAGTGAGCAAGGGATTTCGAGGATCAGAGTAGCGCAGCGGATGATGGTGAGCGTGTTATTATCAGTAATATGTGCGCATGAACAACTTTCATAATCGTAGATTGGTGGTTTGTGAGGGACGGGTTATTTGAAACAGTATTGGTGCTATTATATGAGAATAAGTTGGGAGTGTTTGGTAATTCTCAAGAGTCAGAAGTGAGTTGAGCATGGAAGAAATAGGTATCAGGCAAAGAAGTTAGTGCGATTTCAAGCTACAGGGTCAACTTTCAAGTGAGGTAAGGAAGTGTTAACCGATGGTTTGAATTAAAGAGAAGATTCAGGTTCATGATTTGATAAGGATTGAGTAAAAGTTGGTCGAAGAATATGAAGTTTAGGATCTTTAGTAAAGTTGTAAAGTGATTTCATTAGTATAGTTGAAATACTATAACTAGTGGGTTTCTCAAAATGGTTGAGAAAGTGCAGTTTGGACAATCCTAGTTTGAGATGTATCATAAGTTGGCATGATACTGATCAAGCTAGTGATCTCAAGTCGAAGAGGTTACAGATTTAAGTACGGTTGCAGGCTAGTGAGTCAAGGATTGCATAGGGTTCAGGTCAATAAAATAATGAAGTGAAGCTAGAGTGGTCAAATTGGTTTTGTTGTTGCAGCGGAGTAAAGATTTAATTTGGTAATGGGGTAGTATAGTTGGAAACTATGCTACTCAAGAGTTGAATCAGTAAGGCAATGTGAAGTTCTCAGAATGAGTGTGAGAGTAGGTGATCAAGAGCATAACAGTTAGTAGTTAAAACAGAAGTGGTGGCGGTCAAGTCAGGGGTATGATGGTTCTTGGAAGAAACAAGAGGAGGTAAAAGAGTATCAGTCAAAGGTTGATCTGAACTGAAGACTAGTGGAAGTTCTAGAAGAGATTTACAAGAAGTGGCGGAAGGTGGATGAGTGGTTATCAGTGTGGCAGACACAATGGAGTTGGTTTTGTGAAAGAAAGTTTCTTATTAGCCGAAGTTTAGGAGTACATATTTGTCTTGAGAGTAATGGCTAAACAAATCTACACTATTGAACACTAGAGCATTTTAACACAGAGGCAAGGTTTCGTGTTAGTAAAGTTGAGGGGAGTAGTATTTTGTCAAAATAGGCGGTGGTTCGAGAGATTGTGATGAAGATACTTTGTTCCTTCTACCAGATAAGTCTAATTTTCGAGGACAAAAATTTTGTTATGGGGGAGAATGTAAAACCTGAGAAAATGAAAAGGTTTTGAATGTACATGTGGCAGCAGGGGAATGGCTAAAAATTTTCTCAAGTTACAAAACATAAAACAATTTTAGTTCATTATCTGTCTGAAGCAACATTTCACCTACTCTTACGTTCCTTTCTTCCTGGTTCTACATTCCCCTCCCAGTTTCAAAATCTAACCAATAAATCTGTTGATTAGAAACTTCCTAGACATCCAAACTGCAAGGGCATCGCTTCTATCCGATTAAATTTCCTTTCTCATCTGGTAAGTGTCTCTTTCTCCCCTTGCATTCAAGTTAGGGTGGGGATCATGCAATAATCTTGTTGCATGTAACCCTTTTTGTCTTCTTTCCAAATCTAACTTCAATTTGGTCTTTAAATATGAACTCTATCAATGAATGGTGATTGATAGGTTAGTATAAAGTTCCTGGAAGCATAAGGGTGTGCTGGGGATTCTCTTGATTTCAACTACTAAAACATAAGGTAAGGGAAGCTGGACATTTCTTAATTATTTTGTGTATTAGGGTAACTAGAGTTAGAATGTTATTAGAAATATTAAACTGAATGCATGTATGTTCTACTTTGTCCATTGGTGCTGTTTGTACTAGATTTAGGAATTTTGTATGTGAAATCAACTGGCCTTATGTTCATCAAACACTGTGATTCTAAAATTATGCTTATGAACTCGTATGAGCAGAGTTTGATGTTGTTTGTGAGTGGCAGAATGAAGTTAAGTTAGTGGAATTAAGTTATCTGATCAGTATTTCAAGGAAAATTAGGTGTTTAGGGTCCTGTTAGAGGAACCAAGGTAGTCAAATTGAGAAATAGGTATACCAGGTTGTGTGAGTTGGTTTAGGTAGTTCATACAAGTCAATTGTGACCTATTAGAGACACTAAAATGGTCAGAAATAGTTTTCAAAGGGTAAATTAGAATTTGAATCTCTAAGTAAATGAAATTGAAGTTATTAGATCTAAATTGATGCATAATTACTAGAGATTGATGTTAAGAGTGTGTGTGAACCTTTAGACAAGTTTAATTCAACCTATACTTCGAATTTAGAGTGTTAGAAATTAACCAAATGGCCTAGAGTAAGTTTTGGGTGTGTGAGTTCCTCAAATCTGCAGAATTTCGCGTTGCAGATTATGTAGAGTCGCCTAGCGACCTCTGTACGCTCAGCGAAGGGTTTCTGGGAGTAAACATTCGCACAGCGCTCCACAGGGTGAGCGCTGAGCGAATTTTCTACAACAGATTGACTGTTTTTAATGTTTTTGTCATTTTGGGGGTTTCGGGCGTCCGTTTTGAACGTTCTTTAGGCCGTTCTGGGGGTTTTTGACCCTTCCGGATCCATTGGTGAGGGTTTCCAAGCTTTTTAAATTAAGGACGTGTTGGTAATAAAATGCTATAAAGTAATTTGTATTAATAAATGATGTTTTTGCGAAAGTATGTATTGTTTGAGTATGTATGAACTATATATATGATCTGTATAGATTCAAATGACAATGTATAATTATGTACAAGTGTATGAACTTTGAAAATCATAAGTTGTGTTTCAAAATTAAAAGTGTGATTGATGGACGTAATTCCATGATCCTCAAGGGAGGTTACATGGTGGTGCCCTATACTTTGTTGTGATTGACCGTATGAATGGCCGGAGTTCCTGATGGGGTTTATCCTGACATTCTAATGATCATCCAAGCTTAAGTAGAGACTGATGAGTCATGTGGTGAGAATAGTAGGAGGTCCTAGTGTAGGCGCTTCTTGGAAGGCCTATTGCATGGTAAAGGGCTTATGTGTGGTCGGGTGAATCCCCTCGGCAATGACTTTGCAAAGCAGTAGGGCCACTACAAGTGCACAATCCCCTGGAACTCGACATTTCATACTAGTCTGGATGGTCAAATCACGTGTCGGTCATTGGTATCAACAAAATGTGTTCGGTCTCAGTCTGTATGGTGTTATGGTCTTTGTATAACATGATAGTTAGTTCCATTTAGTGTATAATCTGATAGAATGTTTACTCGCTTGCTTGTGTGCATGCGGTTATGTATATGTTAGTTTGAATTTGGACTTATCTTGTATGCTTTTATACCTAGCTTACCCTTGCATTGTGTGTGTTGTATGTGCTTGCCTTCCCCCTTGCGATGATCATCCAATCCTTTGGATGTGAGAAGTAACTGATGATGTGCCCTTGGAGCAAGCACTGGAGAATGAAGAAAGTGCAGCCGCCTAGTGCTTAGGACTTTCTTTAGTTGCACTCTATATTTTGATAATCTCCTTTGTAAGTAAAGTTTAAATTTATGGTCAATTTTTGGATGACTGTAAACTTATAACTTTATTTTTATTCTTAAATTGTTCTATCATATTATAATGCTAATCATCCTACATAATTTCTTCAAAACTTTTGGGATGTTACAATACTTATTATTGGAAACTTTTTATGTGAACTTTTTTTCAAAAAATATATGCAATTTTTCGTGTAAAATATTTATTGCAAGAAATATAGTACATTTTCTAATAAAATTTTTTTTTCAAGAAATACATGCAAATTTGTATCAAAATTATTAAATAAGAAAAATATTATAAGTCTTTTAGTAATATGATGTTGCTTTTATATATATATATATATATATATATATATATATATATATATATATATATATTAGATACGACACTCGGTGCTTTTATTAAAAAATAATAAGATAAGATGCATAATATATGCGTATTAAAAAATGTATAAAAAAATTCTTAAAAACATGATAAATATGTAATTATTATAATGTGAACTCAAATTAAAATAATATATATTAAATATTGCAAAATAAAATTATATTTATTTTATAGATTAAATACTTTATTGATGAGTATTTCAAAGTATGTTACACGGATACATAAACCAAATTGAAATACCAACGAAAGTTTGTAGATAATAACGGTTTAATTGGCAAGAATATAGTTAGACAATGTTTGCTGTTAATTTTTTTTTCAATTTATTTTGCACATAAAAATAAAATAAAATATTAGTTCAATTAATTTTATTTAAAACTGAAGCTAATTTATTGAAATCTAACATAATTTAAATTGGATACTATCCATCTTTCGTATATGAATGATTAATAATATTCTCTTAATATTTCTCTTTACATTAACATTAATTTTTCCTCTAGTTTTATATTTTCTTACATCTGTGATTCATCACGGTGAAAATTGAGTTGTTCTGTCATTCAAATGGTACCTCTCATTTGATGTTACAGTGAAAGAGATGCTTCACCCTGTAAGTATTTTGTATATTTTTTTCGCAATATTTGCTCAAATTTTCATAGTTTGATGCAGAAAGGAAAGTCATCTGATATATAGTGGAGTATAAATCTGCACCCGATAATTCAGCAGGTAAAATTGAGGGAAATGCTACTGATCAAATTAAGACAGTGATTTTGAATCTGAGCATATGAAGACAATATAAAGTGGGATGTTTTACGTTTTAAAAGGAAGACTAAATTTTTTTTATTTTGTTTTCTTTATATATTTGTATACGAATTTGAGTATCCTAACTACTTCATTCAATTATATATTTTTATTTATTAATAAAAAATATATAGTCCAAATATACACATTAATAATCTTGTGCCTTTCATGATGTATAGAATCATAATAGCTATTTTATACTACCCATCATACATAAACAAATCTTTCTTAGTATTACAACTATTGCCTTTACAAGAAGTTCAAGCAAAAACATTCAGGTTTACGTTTTCTATACATTCCGGTTTTGTTTATTTGTCTTAAGTATTAATAAAAAACTTTACTTTTCAGAGTATTGATATTTATAAGTTAAATAAATAATTCGTAATTTTCAAGTTTTAGAAATTAAAATTATACATTTTTCTAAATAATTACAAAAATATTTTTGTGATTTATTTTTGTTTAGAAACTAGTTTTAAATTTGTACCTAGGTGTGTTTGAGGTTTGTTTGTGCGTTTGTTGAAAGAGAATTAGAGATTGAAGAAAAAAATAATAAATGTTTTTAAATTTATAATTAAGTTTTAAATAGAATTCAACCTTAAAAATAATTTTTAAGTTTTGAAAGTTAATATGTTTATAAAAATATAAATAGTATAGACTTTGTAAAAATATAAAAGATAAAACATGTAAAAAATATAATAGACTCTCTAAAAATATAAAGAATATAGAGAAACATATATAATTGACTAGCTAAACATATAAATTAGAGTACGAATAAACTGATATAATATGAATTGTTAGACTTGTCTAATTAATGCATTGACAAACTTGTTCAATATTTGTTAGACTCGTTTAATCAGTATATGGACATTTGTCTAATGTATATTATTAACATCATCTAGTTAGTATATGGACAAACTTGTGTAATGTATTGCGAAACTCACTTGATCATAAAATGGATAGATTAGTTTAATGTGTATTAATAGATTTATCTAATATATATGAACATACTCATTCAATATTTATTAGACTCGTCTAATATGGACACATTCATTTAATCTATATTATTAAACTCATCTAATTAGTATATGGACAAACTTGTGTCATATATATTACAAGACTCATCTAATCATAGAATGGATAAAGTCGACTAATGTATATTAATAGATTAATTTAATATAGATGAACAAATTGGTTTAATGTATAATTAATAGATTCATATAATATTTTTTTCCAATGGGTTCATTGGAGGAAAATAATGACCAAAAAATTAAAAGAAAAAAAAAAGCAAACACAAATTAGTTATTCCTACGACAAACATCAATTATAACCAGCATCAATTAATGTATGTTATAAATTGATCATAAGTTAATTGACGTTTGCTTAGAGATAATATGCAAGAATTTAACATCACTTACTATGATGTCGGAGCATTAAAAGACGTCAAAATCTTAAAATATCAAACATTAAAAGTCTTTTTTATGTTAGTGTTAAGGAAGAGGGTGAACTAAGTTTAAAGGATCTAAGATATTTTAATTTTTCTTTACTTCGCAAATGAAAATGGAAGCTTGTTAATGAAGAATAAGAACTATGAAGATATTATAATACCAAAATACAAGTCTTGGAGATCCTTTAATGAGACAAAAAAGAAAGGCACACATGACTATAGGTGGTGGAGAGATATAAGGAAGTGTGTGGGAGAGGACAATGGGGTAATTGGTTTGATATATATAGTAATTTAAAATGGAATAGAGGATTAGGAAATAAAATAAAGTTTTGGAAAGGTATGTACCTTTAAAAGATAGGTTTCCTAGACTTTTTGTTAACTTTGTTTTAAAAGATGTCACATTGGGGGGTGATGGGTTTTGGAATGAAGACTAATGAATATGGAATTTGGTATGAAAAAGATAATGGTTTGAATGAGAGAAATTATTGGTGGAAGAATTAATGAAAGAGGTACAAAAGTGTTCAGCTCAAAGGGATGAGAATGATTAATGATTATGGAAAGCAGATGAATAAAAAAAAAAGTACATGATAAAGTCATCCTATAGGATATTTTTTCATGGAAGTAGAGTGGATGACAATGATCTGTTTGCAAAACTTTGAAAATGCATAGTAGTAACAAGTGATCAACATTTTTCTTGACGAGTTTTTATCAATATAGTTGCAACGAAAGACAATTTGACTAGGAGAGGAATGATAGTGGAAAACATAATGTGTTTAGTCTGTGGAATTAAAGAAGAATAGAATCACATCTGTTCTTCAGTTGTTTGGTGGCTAGTCAAATTTGGAACAAGTGTGACATTTAGTCTAAGATAAATTCACTTCTCCGTAATTGAGCTAATGAACACTTTTCACAGTTTCATCTTATAGGGTTAAATAACAAACAAAATAATGTTTCAAGATATATATGGGTGGCAGTTATAAGGAATATATGGAATCATAGAAATAAATCTATCTTTAAGCATTATAAAATTGATGTGGAGGAAAGTTTTTACTCTAAAACTTGTTCATCTGTTTGTTGGAGGTTCTGCTTAATAAAGTAAAGTGGACTCACAATTTTCAGGATCAAATTCAAATGGAGGTAATATGGATTTGTTTGCAATTTGGTTGCAGCTTGTATAGTATGTAGGTAGGTAGCAACTCCAAGATACAATTTTGAATAAAGTCTCTACTAGTTTATACTTTTGTGTTGGAAAACGAGTATGAATGAAATCACTGTGAGTATTGGATGATAAGTGGATTGAGATTTTGAATGTTGAACTTCTTTTTTCATGTCATTTTTTTTAGGGTTTAGAATTGCTTTGTGTGTATGAACACGTAATGTTTTTAACTTTTTTGTTATATAAGAATGTAAAGTTTGTGCCTAGTAGATTTAGTATAGGAGAAGAGTCCATAAAGTGTTAATACTCTTTTTTGGTTTTCTTTTATTTATATTGTGTATATAGATTGCGTTAACCCAATTATGTCATTAATTCAATTTGTTTTTACTGATAAAAAAGCTAAAACTCTCAAAAGGAGTTGGTGAGTTGTTAACGAAGGAAGAGACTCTATTAAACCCGTGTGTTGCATATTACATTGACTTAATGTTAGATCATTTTAAAAAGAGAATAAATATATTTCATCAAAATACTATTCTAAAGGAATGAAAAATTACTACTTATATATTTATTCCAAGACATCTTTAATTACTTTGTTACTTTAGTTCAAAAATGGGAGAAACTCTAATTCAGAAATATGTTTTTAAAGTAGCAACTTCAGTACTAAGGCGAATAATTTCTTATCCTCGTTTTGAAGGGCAACTAATAATACTAAATTTTCTATTGATTTATTAGTAATTTTTGTCAATTACGATGCTTGTTGCTTTTCTATTATCAGATGTGTGTATAATTATAAAAACGATGAGTTTAGTTTTCTTGTTCTTTGATTTGTATATTCTATCTCTTTCGTTTCTTACAGTTAAGAACTTAAAAAAAAAAAGTCAAATTAAGTATAACTAAATTTATTTGTGGTCCGAATTGTAAGTAAGATAAGTGAATCTTTCCTCAAACATCATAATTTTTACAACTGTAAAATGAAAAAAAGAAGTTATTTTCCATTCTCTTTTGCATTCACTTACATTTATTTTAATCGCTTAACTTTAATTTTCACCAATAATATTCTGTGTAAAACACACAACATGATCCATTGGGTCATACAAGGATATATACAGATACACATATTAAGTGTTAGACTAAACCAACTTGTGTCTCATCATGCCTCCACGTGCTGGAAATTCTGTTTTGTAATCTGATGATATTTTGGAAATTTTTTACTACCTAATGGCATTAATATTTTGATATTTTGGAAAGATGATATGAAGCAAACTAAACTGGCTTAGTGGTCCTTCGATCCTTCAAGAACATTCTTTATTAGGAAAAAAACAAAAATGGGATCTGCAATTATCTGAGATTCACATGAATTCAACACTCTTCTAGGTCATAACAAGATCAATATGATAGTTGAAACTTCAGTTCTACCGAATGCTCATTGTTCCATAAACGCGTCCACGTGTTTCAGTGTGTGTTAGTTGTGATCTCTCATGACTTCAGCTTCATGCCTATTGAACTTCTGCTATGTAGGCTGTTCAGATCACCCTTATCTAACTTTTCTCATTTCTTTAATACAATAAATTGAAACATTAAAATAAATTCAAATTCTTAAAAGTCACGTGAATAAGAAATAAGATGAATTTATAATATATAAGGGAAGATCTTTTGAATTAAGTTAAATTTAAAATCTATTTCTTATTATAATACAGTTTTTCATTAGCAAAATTTTAAAAAAATACACTTTAATTCTAATTCAATAAATCAATTTATAAAATTATATTTACACTGAGTTTTATTTATATATATATATATATATATATATAATTGAATGAATGTTGAAAGAAATATTATTATTTGTTGGATTCAAAATTATTTAATACATATGAGATTCAAATTCGAGATCTAAATAAAATATTAACACTCTGAAATTATAAAAGATTATATTATAAAAACAGAATTTAGTTATTATATTTTTGTTGTTATACTTTGAGTTTATTTTATTTGTTATTATACTTTGAGTTTATTTATTTGTTGTTAATTTTTATATGCTATTAAACTCACAAAAATCTATAAATACATAATATCATATGAATATATTACTCATTCTTTATTCATACTTACAAAATATTTTTTTATTGACTTTAGTATGGAGTCCTTGCAAATGAACTTTTCCTTTCTTAACAATCAAAAGTTTGGATATACAATGTCGGGAAACTACTTCCACTTCGAAACAAAACAAATTAAAAAATATATATATATATATACAGGAGTTTGTTAACGTGCGTATGTCAAAAATACCCTCATATATTATGGATTCTAAGTTTTAAAGTTAAGGATATTTAAATAATTTTCATTCTCAAAACTAAAAAAAAAGAAACCCCAAACCCTTACTCACCTCTCTCATTCCTCTCAATCATTTCTCTTTCATCTCTCTCACACCATCATTTTCTCTTTCTCTGTCATCTCTACTGTAGCCCCAATTAAAAAAAGATCAAAAACACTGACGGTTAAACAATTTCCTACAAAAAAATAATTTTATAATGAGTTTTCATTTTATAATTTTTGTCTTATCTAATTTTATCTAATTTTGACAAACATAATGACCTATGAAGGAATTGGTAATTTGAAAAAATCAGAAACACTCGATATTAAACAATTTCTTACAAAAAATGATTTTATAATGAGTTTTCATTTTATAATTTTTGTCTTATCTAATTTTTACAAACATAATGACATCAGAAGGAATTGGTAATTAGCCTGAAGGTTTTTTAAGAGATGATGATTCAACATCTGCAGATGATGAAATTAGAGAGGTTAGTGAAGATGATGAAATTGAAGAGATCTTGAATGAACATTTGCCTGAAGGTCTTTACAAGTATTTCTATTTTTTTTAGTTGAATCTACCATAGGATGATAGAGAAAATGTTGGTGTAAAAGAGATGAAAGAGAAAGGGTTGAGAGGAACGAAGAAGGTGAGTAAGGGTTTGGGTTTTTTTTTTTCATTTTTAGTTTTGAGAATGAAAATTATTTAAATATCCTTGACTTTAAAACTTAGAATCCATAATATATGAGTATATTTTTGTGTACTATAATCCGGTACACATTGTTAAAATGTACCAAATAAAAAACAGGTGTACGCGCATTAACAAACCCCATACATATATATATATATATATACTAACGTGAATGAACTTTTGAATTTTCCTAAACAAGTAATTTTTCTAAGAGCACATTTACTTTCATTTAAATATTTAAATATTCTTATTTAGTGAAGTAATGCACTTCATTCTCTTAATGCATTTTGCATTATATAAGTATAATTAACTATTAATACAGAAACATCTAAATTGAGTAATATGTACATACAAATTAATGGGAAAAGGCTTTCTTTACAAATATACAATAATACCATTTTTTTTCTATAAACAAATTATAAGTGATATGTTGTCTTATTGATTTAAACTTTAGAAATATTGCAAGTGTACACGCTACTTTTCTTTTTCTATGAACTTCTTCATTGGAATAATAAATAAATAAATATAGGTTCCCACTTAAATTGGACTATACCCAACGATTGTATTTTGTCGTTAAACAAGAAAAGGATATATTCTTTTGAGCTAGCCTTGATCAAACTAAAATATTAAAGTCAAATTGGCGTGGGGTATTGAACAAAAATAAACTGAGAAAAAATCGGTCATGATTTTGGAAAAATTAGGGATCTAATTTTCTAAATAATGTAAACAGAAACATGTTACTAATTATAATTATATACATATTGTAAGAAGATTACAATTATTCTTCTCACAAATATGTGCGTGTTTACAACTATCAATGTGTTATCAATCTGTTAGTATATCCTATTTTGTGACAAGGTATCATAGGTAATCCAGGTTAGCTTGCCAGTCCATATTATGAAAATGCAGTTCTTAATTTTTAAAACATAGTGATATAATTTTTATATAAAATAATTATATTCCTAACACGTTATATCACTTTGATGACTGATTTCATTGCCTGTGTGTAAACATTAAATTAATGTATTAGATATGGTAAGGAATGAATTTTAGAGATATATACAATTTAATGGATAAAGAGTTAAAAAGTTTATTGATAACATTCATTAGTTTAATTTTTTATTTTATAAGAATTTTATTTTTTTAGAAAAATTGTCTATAATATTTCTAAAAGTTTGTTATCCAACCTCAATTTCCACTTGTCTAGTTAAGCCGTATTAAACAACCTAATGTCTTTGTTACTTTTACATATATTCTATTACTTTATTTAATCATTCTATCTTCACCTATTACTTTCAACCCCATATAAAAGTATCTTTTGCAGCTTTCTAATGACATTATTTAGAAGGTATAACTTTCTAATATGTGAATTTAGTCCATTTCACATGGTCTAGGTCTACTCCTCATCTATATGAATTAGGACAAAAAAAAAACTGACCAAAATATGCACAAAAGTTCTATAAACCAAAACTGGTTCTTGGACGTTATTTTTAACATGTTATCTACTTTATTCTTAACAATGTTTAAAAGTTTTCTAACTAAGTTAATATCACTAATGTAAAAAAGTTTTGATCTATATTTTTTACGTTTAACGTCTTAAAAACTATCGATATGTCATATTGAAAAACATTAAATTAACAGTCAGATTTAAACACTTTGACGTTAATTGATGTTGGACATAGAGAATATTCGACGTCTAACATAAATCAAATTGACGTTGGATATTGCTCTATGCCTGACGTCAATTAATGTCGAATTTTGTCATTGTTTGATGTTAATAAACTTTTTTGATTTTTTATTAATTAATTGCGATACATTTTTACAACTCTACGACATCTGAAAAGCAGAAAAACAACAAATGTAATATAGTTTTTGGTATTTTATACAACATGAACTATTAAAAAAAATGTCATTTTCTATTTTTCATCAATTTTTTTCCAAACTTTAAAAAAATATTTCACATACTTAGACTTTGAATTTTCATCTAAACTTTTTTGTGGTAGATTCTCATGATATTTTGGCACTTTGAACAAATTTTCAAGTCATTTGGAATTGTTTTGAATATACCCTCAGTTTTACCCTAAAACTTCGATGTATAAGGTGTAGTGTAGTATGAAAACTAAAACGAAATCGAAAAATAACACTAAAAAAGTTCAACAATACAACAAATAAGTTCTTTAAAACAAAAACGAAACTAACTTTCTTAAAGTTGGGTTCGTCGGAATGAAGTGTTAGCGCTAGTGAGAGAGAAACCATAACGCGCCTATGAATAAGAACACTAAAACAATCGATAAAAACAAACGAAAAAGATACATAAAGTAGAGAACAAGGTCAAAACAGACGACAAAGAAAGAAAAATTACATGTATTGGTCGCCAAGCTTCCTTCCAAAAAAGTTTAAGCAAAGGAAATGGTCTCGCGCTAAGATAAAGTGAATGAATTTTCAACCTGCCGCCCAAATTTTTATTGAACTCACCAACATATAACGTCTAATTCTAGGACATTCGTCGTCTTATAACCTTTTGACGTCTAATTCTAGGACATTCAATGTCATATGTAAATACTTTTCACCTTCGCGCCAAAGATTTTCATGAAATTTATGCAATAGGACGTTGGACTTCTCAATATCCGACATCTTTATAACTAATTGAAGTCAGATAAGTCTTATCCGACATCTAAATTGAACTTTTTTTTTATAAAAATGCCATCGGTCAATTTTAAAGTTGATTATTCAGTGATTGGACGTTAAACGCGTGACATTATATGTTGTTTTTGTACTAATGCATATTGATCTAAGTGGTTTTATAACTTAATTATATCCACTAGTCATGCATTCTTGAATCAAATTATGCAATTTTATTAATATCTAATTTCTTATTTATTTAATATAATATAATTGTGTGTATTTTTATTCAATTTAGATATACAAAAATGTTTTTGTTATATTAGCACGGTTTATAAAAGCAATAACTTATTTGATTTTGTTATGGATGATTCTTTTGAGAAAAAAATAATTTTTTTTAAAATGGAAACACATTTGTCATATTTTAGATGTCAAACTAAAAATAAGTTATTTATACATAATATTTTTTACATAATTTATCAAAATAAGCTCATAAAAATTTTCAAAACATGGAAGGATTAAAAGAAAATGTGCGTTTACAATTGTATCCAAATATAAGTAATTTATGAACTTATAAGAAATGACTTATTTTGAAATTTTTTTTCTTCAAAATCACTTTATTAAGTGGGTCAGAAAAATCGGGTTTAGTTTTAAAAGGTAATCATGATCAACTGATAGGTCAGGGACTCAAATGTCGACTCTACCTTTCTATGTTTAATTTTAGTGTTTGAACCTTCTTTTTTGAATGTTTTTGTAAGAGGGTTAGAACATCCCAAGTGTTTCCATTAATATATTCTTTATTGTTGATTAAAGAAAAAAAGAGAAAAAACCTTGTAAGTTGTATTCACAACATGTATTAAAGAGCAGTCTACATATTCCTCTTAAACAAATAATCTCTCACTATAACTTTATTTCCAACAATGTCTAAACAACTCCAGGGGATTACAAACCCCACTAAGGAAGAAACCAAAAAATCTGTGAAATTTAAGTCTAACTCAATCTCGTTATTTTGATTTTCTATGATTGAGTTACATTTAAAGTTCAATTCTTATTGTTTAGGGTTTAGGATTATTTTTTGAATATATTGTTTCATATACTATCTAGCCGCTATCAAACCACATATCCAGTTACACTTAAAATATATATATATATATATATATATATATATATATATAAAATTCAGTGTAAGGAGTGTGTATTAAAAGTTTCAAATTAACTAAAGATAAAATCATTTTAATGTACATAAATAAGTGTAAATCTCATTTTATAAACCGATTTTATAAGTTTAAAATAAATTTAAAATTTAGTTTTTAACAACAATAAAAACCACAAAAACAAAAATACCAAATTGCCTAACGTCAATAAAAAACGAAGAAAAAAATAATATAAAGTTACCATCTAGAATCACTCATGGAAAGGGAAAAACAAACCACATAACAAAGAGAGAAAACCTTAGGCAAAAAGATAAACAAACCTATTAGAAGATAATATTTGACTTATTTTCACACCTTAATACTTATTCTCGTGTAGTCCTTTTCATTATATAAGTAGAATAAAAGTAATTAAGACTCAATTGATTTACAATGACGAAAAAAAACTAATATCATTAATTTTATTATTATTTTGTAAAACTAATTCTTATTAAATTATTTTTATTGAAACTTAATTTGAATATTAAAAACTCAATGAAAATATAATCTCAATAGATATTCTTAAAATAGTTTTGTTATACAAATAAGACAAAAATTAGTTACCAATGTACTTGTACTTTAAATTAATACACTTTCTTTTACATTCAACACGAGGAGTATAATAAAATATACCCATAATTTCGTTAAGTTTTCAACCTTCAAATTAGGAAATGTATTGAAATTCAATACATTTCCTTTTTAAAATATAGTGCTGCAAATAGAAATTTATAATTTATTGTAGGACTGACAACGAGACTTGTGGGGGAGAAAAGAAATGTACAATATTTGTTCACAAAGGTAATTGCAACTTTAGACGCAAACCTTCTCCTAAAATGACATGTTTCTCGTTTAAGAAAAAAACAATATTAAGTTTCCCACTTAAATTGGGCTAAAAAAATTATTCATTTTCTGCCCAAAAAAAAAAATTATTCATTTTGTCGTTTTGTTTGAGCTAACCTTGATCAATTTGATATATATTCAAGTGTAGGGCATTTGAAAAAAACAAAGTGAGAAAAATCAATCAAGATTATGAAGAATAATATTAAGGGTCCAACTCTGTAGGTAAGTAAATAGAAACATGTTAGTAATTATTTAATCATTTTCTTCTCTTGCAGACTAAATTAGTGGCAGTAAACTATATAGCTTCTTGCAGGGAATAAGCTCCACTAGGATTTTTTATTTTTTTCTCAAGTGAAATATAGCTTTGAATTTGATTAGAGCCCTTCATTAGCTGTTTTAATTAATCACAGCTATTGTCATACCACGTTGAAGAAATTTGGCAATCCAATTAATTGACTAGAAAAAACATAATTCAGTGATGGAAACCATAATTTCAATAAAAGATGCATAAGGGTATCAGGTTTGCTAGTTGGCAAGTCTTTTGTTGATTAGGGCAAATGAAGAAACACTTTCAAATTGATTATAGCACTAAAGACAAAAGTAATTCATAAGCTGAAATAAACTACCAAAACAAATCTTGAGAATATACTTATCAACCATTATATATGCTACTTCTTCATTTGATTTTGTTCTTGTTCAAGAGAGATTGTTAAATTATATATTTTGGGAACTGTTTGTAGAAAACGAAGGTTGCAATGTGTACTGTGTCAGGTTAGACCGACCGTCCAAAGAAATAATCATGAGCATTAGCGTTATACCGATCGGCCATTCAGTGTGAGTAGTCAGATCAGGTAATCATTAATGGATACTTAATACATTTAATGACTGTATCAAAGACAAATATATGATACTTATTGGTGATTAGCAAATTATATTGCACAAAGAGATACTGTATTAATCAATAATTAAGGGACTGAACAATGGTGAGACCTAATAATACAGGGTTAAATGTCCAGGTAATGATATCTTATTCCCAATTACTATTACTATGATAAAAGCACAAAAGCAATATCGTTGACTTGAACGTCGGAGTGCCTTTTGCAGGTATCCTCCCCCACGGCTAGGACAAGGAGAAAAGAGAAAACAACACAACTTGAAGGATGGAGCGGACCACCTTGAATGTTTTGGGTTAGGGATCTCAATCCTGCCAAAACACAATACATTATCTTTTAAGGTAATTAATGAACCAAGGATCCGAGCATATAAGATTTTTTAGACATAATTCATGTTTTAATTAATTATTAATAGATAACTATGGTAATAACGATGATAGAGTTAAAAGTTTTATATTAACTAAAAATAATATTAATTTATAATATATAAATAAATATAAATTTTATTATAACTTGATTTTTGTAAAATTAAATTAAATATAAAATTTTAATGTCTAATTCTTCACACATGTATTCATAATTTTAAAATGGTTAATTATATAAGCTAGCTATGAGAGGTTTCAATTTAATAGGGAAATGCCAACTAATATAATTATGGATCACCTTCGGTTTTATAATTTTGGAAATTCATAGACATGGTTTAAATATTGTACATTTAAAACGTGTAAATGGTCTAAGAAAGTAAGCAACGTCATTTAAATTGATGTTACTCACATAATTTATATCATTATCAGAATATTTATATATATATATATATATATATATATATATATATACTTTTAACTGAATGTTGGCAATTATAATTAAGATAAAATTTAAACTATGAACGAGTCAAAATGCCTTACACTAGTGCATAATTGGCCTTTAATGTCACTCTGTAGAAGTCGGACTAGAAAATATCTAAAGTAAATTATTGACTGGTGACATTTTTATAAATAAGTTGGGCATATAGACGTCGGTTAGTAGGGGCCCCGACGTCTATAATATTGTAGACGTCGGTGCCCCTCCTAACCGACGTCTATATGTACAGGTAGGTGAAAAGTCATTTTTTTCGCCATCTAGACGTCTACTCTCGCCACTGCGACGTCTGTATGCGATTATAGACGTCGACTCCCCCTACATCCGACGTCTTAGTTCCTGTTAAATCAGACATTGCGGAACCAGCAATTACACGCACTTCATCGTCTTCCTTCGCCTTTTCTCTCTGCAGGATTGCATTTGTAGGTGCGATTTATCTCTTTTGAACCATTTAAACTTACTTTTACTCCGATTATAAGTCTTTGAAAAAGCAGTTACTGACATAATTCACCTTTATTAGTCTTTGATCTATTATCTTTCATTTGAACTGATTAAAATGAGTTTTTTTGTCTTTTGGTGCAATTTTTCTCGTGTCTTTGGGTAGCGCAGTGCACCTTCTCCCTTTGCTAGTTTCCTCGTGAGAAAAGCTTGCATCTTTTGGATCTCTTAGGGCATTTCAACCCAAAGCTGAAACTGGGTCCTTGCCTAGTTTTCATGTCACCGTATTCTTTTTCTTTGGCGGTTGGAATGGAACTAGGAAAAGACCCAGGTTCGGTTTTGGGTTGAAATACCATAAGAGATCCAAAAGACGCAATTTTTTCTTACGAAGAAACTAGCAAAGGAAGGAGGTGCTACTACGCTACCCAAAGACACGAGCAAAACTGCACTAAAACACAACGAAAACTCAATAGACGTCGGTTAATGCATGGACTGACGTCTATAGTGCCCTTAGACATCGATTAATTCCATGTTCGACGTCTATAGTGCCCTTAGACGTCGATTAATTCCATGTCTGACGTCTTTATAGATGTTAGACATGGCATTAACCGACGTCTATAAAGACGTCGGACCTGTAAAAGTCCAACGTCCCATTAACGTCACCCTTAAAGACGTCGGTTCGAGATACAACGTCAAAATCCCAAAATAACAAACGTCTAAAACCCTTTCTGCACTAGTGTTATGAAGGATCATATAGATATCAAAGACTAGTATACTCAATGTTCAATGTGTCTAGGCTCCTATTGTAAAACATATATAATTTGTTATTTATGAAATTTAATTTTGTGCAGTGGTTTCAATCATTAGTTGTATACATGCCAAATTTCTCTCCTTCTACTTCTCATCAATGAACTTTGCTAATAAGAAAAAAAAAATATAAATTATTTCAATCTTATGCAACCAACACTAAAAAATTTTATTAAATAATAATTAATTTTAGAAATAAAAAATAATTAATCATTAAATTGACTAAATTAAATATCATTTTGTAAACTATAAATTATTAGTATTTAAAATAATCTTTATCATTAATAAAATATTATAATTAATTTTTGAATTAGAGTCTAAACTAGTTAGCTATCAAAGTTTTAGTGAATTATTATTATTAATTCTTAATCTATTTCTATTTTTAAATTAGAGAATAATTTAGAGTCATTAATATTAATTAAGTAGCTAAAACTTTTATAGTTAATGTTAGAGACAAATTTAGATTATAATTCACAAACTAATTGTAAGTTCTTCTTGATAATAAAGATTATTTTAGATATAAAAAAATTTTGTTTATAAAATTGCTTCTAATTTAGTCAATATAGTGACTAACTATTTTTCTCTCTTTAACTGTTATGATATATATTTTCTTATAGTGTAATGGAAAAGATATTTTTAGAAGTCCTACATCGACTATAAATAAGCCAATTTATGATGATATGTAAGTGGATGCAAACATCATCTTACAAGTTTATTTTGAAGGATTTAGTTAAGTTTAAAGTTTACTTTTTTATTGGAATAATTATATATCAAAAGTGGGATAATCACATCTTAAAATTTTTAACACTTTGATTATGTTGATATCTTGCGCACAACTATTTTAGTTATGTATTTAAAATACTAACTAGTTTGACTTTAAAATATAAGTTGTTATCGACTTCAATTGTATCAAGTTCTAAACTTAAGAGTCATCTACATATTTCTAAGGTGTGATACAGTGAAGAGGTTGTGTATATTAGTCAAAGGAGGAGGTAGATGATGGAGACCTAATTACTAGTTTCTTGAAGTGTTATGTCATCCATTTCAATTTAGCAAGTGTTAAGGAAGATAAAGACATGAGGTTAAGCGCCTTGTACATGCTCTTAACTTGTATCTTGCATGTTTTATTGAATTATGTCTTGATTTAAGTTAGGAAAGGATGGAAGGCTAATGTTTAGGTATCGTGGAAAGTTTGTGAATATTTTAAGTGTTTCATTAAGAAATTTTTGGAGGAAGAACTAAGATTGGTTCCTAGAAGTTAGAAAATAAGAAGAGATAATTTTTTTAATTGTTCGTTCATATAATATTAATAGTAGAACAATTTGGTTTGAGTATGATGGAGGAAACATAGGAAGGTTACGTGATTATTTTAGGCAAGATATTGATTGATTATTGTGTATGTATAACAAGATCCATTTGGGTGAGTCTTTGGGGAATGTGGGATTGGATGGGTTGGTTGAATAATTCTTTATACTTTAGGTGTATCTTGGCTAGAAATATAACAACATAATTAGAAATATGAAAAATAAATGATAAAGGATCATTAAATGAAAATGAATGGAATAAGAGCAAGATAAGGTAAGAGCTTACTGTTAAAAAAGAAGGGCTTAGTTTCTCACACCAAGAGGGAACGGAGGAGGGGGTGTTAACACCCTGACAAGTGTACCAGATCGTATCAAGTAATAATAGACAGTAAGTCCAGATATGGTTTCCCAAGGGACTTTGTGGCCTAAACGTTCATGTGAATTGATAGCATGTGACTTGAAAGAATACTGATTTGAAGTTGTGATGCAAAAATGATATTAAACATGCAAATGCAAAAGCTAAATCAATTGACAAATAAAGATATGGATGAATGGAGTTGCTGGGTGATAATGCTAATTCTTACATTATCTAAGCATCATTTTAGTAGCAAAATTAACTCTTTTCTAGCTTGAAACTTGCTTAAATCCTCTCTTTTATCTAGTTTTAGTATTTATCTATATTTTGAGCTACATTACATAAATAATACTCTAATCCCTTGTTTTTGATCTATTTCGATGTTAGGAAGATCCTCCATTACATTGAAGAGCCTCAGTGATCCAAGAAGCCATTGATTTAAAAGTCATTTTTGCTTAAGCGAGAATATTTTAGCTTAAGCAATAATGACTATCTTCTCCAAGAAGTTTCTTCTCGCTTAAGCGAGAATAATTTAGCTTAAGCGAGAATTCGGGCAGTATATATACTCACGAGGCAGAACGAAAAGGGGTCTTTGGTTCTTTGGAGGTGCGATTTCACAACTGGAGCTCATGGAGGGCGCGAGGAGCTTGTGGGAACATCTCCTCCTCTTCCTTTGGGTCTCCTTCTTCTTGCATCTTTCATGTTTGTAAGCTCTAGGGTTCTCCATGGAAGTGGAGAACCAAATCCATCTTGTTAGGGTTAGATGTAGCTTATGAACTCTTGTGTATTTGTTGAATGATTTGATTATATATATGCCTTTTCTATCAATTACTAGTATTATTGTTTCCGATCTTAAAGCTTGCATGTAATGGAAACGTTCATGACTTGTTTTTGGGGTTTCATTGAGCCAGGGATGGGATATGAAATCTTGAACTGAAACAAGAGTCCCTGTGGGTCATTGAGCCAGGAATGGGATATGATTCACATGTTGTCTTAGATCCTAGTTCTTAATGCGGGTTTTGCTTGTTAGATTTTCCAAGGGATTGGAGTTTGATAAGGAAAACCTAGGCTCTTTCACCTAAGGGATTAGGGTTAGAGTGTTTAAGTGGATTGACTTTAGTAAATTGATGGAGAGGAGGTGAAATTGGGTATATACAAGAGTGCATTGGTGAAAACTAACATTAACAATGTCATTTCATACCATTTATAATCTTTTCCATTTCTAAGTGCCTTCAAGACCAAAGTCCAACCTTGTAATTATTTGCGAATTTATATTCTTGCACATGCTTGTAAATGAATGTTGTTTTATTGAGTCTAAATGAGTTGTTAATTGCACAATTTTCTAGTATTACGAGTCTCTTGGGAAAACGATACCTGGTCTTACCGGTTTTATTACTTGAACGATCTGGTGCACTTGCCAAAGTCCATTATCACTGGGGTTTACGGTTTCATCCTAATCCACCCTCTTCTATCTACTATTCTTATTAAATTCAACTTTATTATCAATGTTCATGTAGCTTTCTAATTTACTCTAAACCCGACCTCTCGGTGAAGAGAGCTTATTACCATAATTACTAGTGTACTATCTCTAGTCTCCCTAGTAATTACTAATGCATTAATGACAGAAGCTTAAAGCAATTGATCGTCCTATTCATATCTCTAGGTAATATTTCATAATCAAGAGAATTCTCCTCAGTTCTAGATTCCCCGTACGTCTCTGTATCGACAAAATCAAAGATCGTGACACTGAATGAGTTAAACAATACAAGCTTTAAAGTATATGAATAAAATAAGAATATCGATATAAGAGAGTTTCAAAAGGATTACATCGTTCCCCAACAACAAAGGGTCTAGTTCACCATTGTCATGGTGAAACTATATGAATCGAATGAAAAGAATGGAAGAATAAACCCTAGAATTGGTAGATTGGAGCTTTCGCATCCAAAAGCCGCCTCCAAGGAGTGAAGAAAGTGTGCTGCCGTCTTTCTCTGCCAAAAGATTCATTCTCTGGTGTGTTCTAGGTCTATTTATAATACAAAAAAATAATAGAATTTTGGCCTAGGCCCATAAGTACACCGCTCAGCGGTAGGTGCGACACTCAAGTGGGACGCTCATCGGTCTCACCCAGGTGTTAAACAGTGCTGTCTCTGAGAAGTCCACCGCTCAGCAGTAGATCTGGCGTTCAGCGGTAGGTGCGATTCTTCATTTTCCCCTCAGCGTTGGCGCTTAAGCGTCAGGCAGTGGCTTCCTCTCAAAAGCTGGCACTCAGCGCTGGAATTGGCGTTGAGCGATAGCTGCGATTCTTCCTTTGCACCTTTTTTCATCTCTTCTTGAGTCCAACTTCTTCCTACTTCACTTTCCATCATCCAATTCTCATTAAATCTTGTCAAAACAATGTAAAACCAAGCATAATATCTCTAAAAACCACCTTTGACTCTCTTGTAACCTAACTAAAGTGTTTTGCATGAGTTTAAGCTCATTCTAAGTCATAAGGGGTGTGTTTTGATATTAATTTCAAGTATAAAAATAACGATTTTTAGACCGTTATCACAACCCCAAACTTAGAACTTTGTTTGTCCTCAAGCAAACAAAACAAAACTTAGCCTTCCACTTGTCATCAAAATGGTTCAACACATTCAAAACTCATTCTTTCACAACAAGTATTTACTCAATTCAGCTTTTCAATGGAATCCAATCAAGATGCACATATGCTTCGATTCATCCCAACTCACATAATGTTCACATAATCATATAATCTCCAACAGATGCTATTTTCATGAATGATCAGTCAACTAAACATAGGTGTAATCATGAATTTCAGAGATCCTTACCAGGCAAAGTGTTTCACTCAATCACTCAAGTGTCTTAGGAGGTCACTCTTTCCCTCTACTATCCACATGTCACATAGAACAAAATTGCCTTTCATCTAATACAATCAACATTCTCACACATAAATGTCATCACAAGGACTTTTCAAGGCTTATAATGAGGTTGGGCTAACAAGAAAAACTGGTTTTTCTGGATCACAAAATCCTTGAGTTAAGAGAGTTATTCAATATTCATAGTTCAAGCACCAACTCTCTTTCACCAATTTCATTCATTCCCAACTTTTCCCTTTTTCTTTTGCTTTTGCATTGAGTTTATCTTTCATGCTTTTCTTTTATTTTTTTTCTATTTCTCATGCTTTTTCATTCAACACATTAGCTCAATGCTTTTCTTTGCCTTTCAATTCTCCTAACAACCCCAAACTTGAACCTTTATCAATACCATTCAATTATTCTCAACTCAACTCAAGGTAAAGATTTTTCTCAACAAGGTTTTCAAAAGTGTTTCAGGCTAAGGTTCAAAAAGGGTAGAACACATGGTTCTCTTTACTTTGGGACGAAAATTTGGCTAAGTAAGGGCTTCCGAAAATGGCCTTGATCATGTGACACAAACATGTAATTCAATCAATCAAAAAGACTCAGGCAAAATCATTCATGCTTTCAAATGAATAGTAAATATATCAATCAAACGCTCTGGAGCTCAAAAACCTCACACAACTATGCTCACTCAATAACTCAAATATCAGTCATACACCCTGCTTAACATCATAATCACAATCATAATCTCATCATGCATCTGTTCACATAGCTTGTGAACAATTCACCTGTATATAAGCATGTAAAGCAATCTCAATCATCATCCACATCAAGCATCATCAAGCATACTCATCATGCAATCAAAAAGTCAAACCATCATTAGATAAGGTGTTCAAGCAAGTGCAATAAAACCTACACTACTCAACAGAATTCAACCTATTCTAAAAGTTCAAATTAAAAAGGAAAAAGAAAATAAAATCACTGGGTTGCCTCCCAGTAAGCGCTTGTTTAACGTCACGAGCTTGACCCAATAACCTTAGTGGTCCACCAGCTTCATCACCTTGGACAGTTGTTCCACTTCTCCTCCCAAGTAATGCTTGAGTCTTTGACCATTCACCAACCAACTCTTCTGTGGATCACTATCAGCTGGATTTGTTGAGATTGTTGCCAACACAAACTCTATATCAAACTTGTTTTTGATGATGACAACACAATGCTTAATAACAGTACATATGTTCCTGTATTACATGTTTGTGTGTTTTATTGTTTGACATATCTGCTGAACATGTTTTGATGATTTGCAATGTATGTTCCTATGCTTGACCATGTGATATTATTGTGGAACATGCTTGTCTTGAAATGTGAGATAAAATGTTTTTTATTATTGCACATTTCAGAAAAGAAAAAGATCACAAGCACCTTTATGAACTTATATTTGTTGTGACAAAGTTCTAGTTCAGTCGAATACACTGATAATGGATTCGACTATGCTAAAACCTTTGCACAAACTTTGTGAAACTGTGCTGTGAGAGATTTTGAGTTGAAAAGAATTTCAAAGTTTTTTCTTATGTGTCAGTCGACAGTGTGGATTACACATTCGACTGTATTGTTGTTATATTTCGAATTCTGTTAAGCCTACATGCTCCAACGACTGTATTTTTCAAAAGTTAGTTAAGATTAACTGACTTGGTCAACTGTCTTAAATGGGTATTGATTTGGTTGACTAAGGAACCTTATGTTAACTGTCTGTTATAACTGTTTTAATACAGTCTGACTATTTATGAACTATAAATAGTCAGAACGCGAATTGTTCTAAGACTTTTGTGATCTAACATTTTCATTATCCTGTTTCAGATTGAATTCTCTATCTTAGAAGCTCCAAGAATTCTCCAAGAAGACGGTGGTGATATTTCTTGAGAGAGATTCAAAGGGAGGAGTCCTTTGCGCATACTGTTTGATCAACATCTGCAAAGAGAAGGTGCTTCTGGTTTGATCTTGATAGGCTTGGCATCCTGTGAAGACTGCTACTTTTGACGGAAGACTTGGCAACCTGTGAAGTGTGCTGTGATAGGCTTGGCAACCTGTGAAGCATGTTATGATAGGATTGACATCCTGTGAAGAGTGCTGGTTACACATTGAGGATTGTTCGACGTGGGTGCAGATTGCAGAAGAGGGGATTCTTGCTGCAATTCTGGTTTTGTGTGTGCAACTATATTTGGTTTTGGGTTAGAGAGGAGATTTATATTTTTGCGTGGTGCTTCTATAAATTCCTTGTTGTATAAACCACAACCCTTATAGTGCATTTGCTTCCAAGATTGGAAGGACACTGGATGTAGGCATTGTTGACCGAACCAGTATAAAAACCAGTCTTTGATTTTCTCTATCCCTGCACTCTTTATTTCCAGTCGACTTTAATTGTTTAACAGTCAACTACGTTTTTTCGCTGCATTGAATTTTCATTACTTGCATTTCAAGGAAAGATCAAAAGCTTTGAATTTTTCATTCCAAGATTGCGAAAAGATTTTGTTTTTGAACTAACACCAATTCACCCCTCCCCCTCTTGGTGTAAAACGAAGCCAACCTGATTCCTAAAAGGATTCACCAATTCAACTGCTCCATGAGGATGTACATGTTTTATTACAAAAGGCCCCGACCATTTTGACTTCAACTTTCCAGGAAATAACTTCAACCTTAAGTTGAATTGTAACACCTACTGCCCAGGATTGAAAGCTCTCTTTATCAACTTCCTGTGATGATAGAATTTTACCTTTTCCTTATAACTTCTAGATGAGTCATATGCATGAAATCGCATCTCTTCAAGCTCCAACAATTGACTTCTACGTTTCCATTGAGTTTCATGAGGATCAAAATTTAAAAATTTCAAAGCCCACAAAGCTTTATGCTCCATCTCCACTGGCAAGTGACATGCTTTCCCATACACCAACTAAAAAGGTGATAAACCCATAGAAGTCTTCATAGCCGTCCTGTATGCCCAAAGAGCATCATCTAATTTATGCGCCCAATCTTTCCTTGAAACAACAACTGTCTTTTCTAGAATCCTTTTTATCTCCCTGTTGGAAACTTCAGCTTGACCATTTGTTTGTGGATGGTAAGGTGACGCCACTTTATGTCTCACCCCATAATGTTTAAGTACCTTTGCAAGCTGAAAGTTGCAAAAATGCGACCCCCCATCACTGACAAGTACCTTGGGAGTTCCAAAACGTGAAAAAAATTTTCCTTTTCAAGAATTTAATCACAGTATTGGCATCATTCTTCGGGCATGTGTTAAACCCCTGGCAAGTGTACCAGATCGTATCAAGTAATATTAATCGGTAATCCCAATATCGTTCTTCCCAGAGGACTCTTAAGGCCTTATCTTTTGTGTAAAAAAATTGTTTTAGACTTGAGTAAAAGAAAATAATTTGAATGGTTTGAATGCAAAACGAAAATAAATATGCAAGTGCAAGAATTCAATTGACTAAGAGAAACTATGAATGAATGAGGTTGTTGGGGGTTACAATTTCATCTTATCCACCCTCATATATCTACTCTTCTTATTTACTTTGCTTATTTATCATATTGCCATGCAAACTTTCTTGGTCTACCCTTAACCCAATCCCTTGGTGAAAAGAACCTATTACTAATTACCGATTTGCTATCCCTAGCCCCCCCTAGTAACTAATAATGCATAATGAGCAGAAGCAAAATACAATTGGTCGTCCTACCCCTATCCCTAGGCGGTCTTAACATAATCAAGGAATTCTCCCCAGTTCATGACATTACCGTACGTCCCCGTATCGATAAAGACAAACAACATCTACCGAATGAGTTAAACTGTAGAAGCATTAAGCAAAGGTAAAGAACCCAACAATTGATAAATCAAGCATATGCAAGCATATAAAGTAAACAAGAATTTCAATATATATGAGAGTTTCAAAAGATTACATTGTTCCCCAACAACTAAGGGTTTAGTTCACAATAATCATGGTGAAACTAGATGAACTAAATGGAAGAATGGAAAAAGCAAACCCTAGAATTGATAAAGTGGAGCCTAAGCATCCAAGAAATCTCCTCCAAAGGTGTAAAGCTGCTGTGGACTTTGTTCTCTACCAAAAGAATTACATTTGGATTCGCACTAGGGCTATATATAAGCCAAAAAAATAACAAAAAGATCTCAAAATCCAAAATATAAAAACAGACAACCGCCCAGGCGCCTAAATTGGCCGCTCAGCGGTTTGCCTCAATACACGCCACCGCCCAGGCGCCTAAAATGACCGCTAAGCGGTTTGCCTCTTATCGCTCTGGACGCTCAGCGTCACCGCCTAGGCGCCAGACAACAACTTTTCCGTGCACTAGGACGCTCAGCGGTGGAATTTACCGCTGAGCGGTTCACAGACTCTTCTTTTCTTCCTTTTTCTCCTTCATTCTTGAGTCTATGACCTTCCTACTTCATTGCCATCTTCCATTTTCATCAAAAACCCTACAAAACAATGCAAAACAAGCATAATATCTCTAAAAACAACTTTTGACTCTCATGTAACACAACTTAAGAGTTTTACTTGATTCTAAGCTCATTTTAAGGTACAAAGGGTGTGTTTTAATATCAAATTTATGCATGAAAATAACGGTTTTGAGACCGTTATCACAACCCCAAACTTAAAACTTTGCTTGTCCGCAAGCAAAACAAAACAAAACTTGGCCTTTCAATTTTTCATCAAGTAGTTCTTCACTTTTCAAAACCCTTTTCTTCATGACAAGTTAATTTAGATTTTCAGTGGAATCCTACCAAAATGCAAGCATGCTTTCAATCCAATCTAGTTCACCTACTTCAATATTTCCCAATAGATGTTTTATTCATGAATGATCAATCCACTAAGCATAGATTTAACCATGGATTTCAACAATTCTTACCAAGCAAGTGCTTCACTCAATCATTCAAGTGTTTAAGAAATCACTCCACTCTTTATTATTCACATGTCATATAAAACAATATTGCCATTTATCTAAAACAATCAAAATCCTTACATGCAAATATCATCACAAGGACTTTTCCAAGGCTTGTAATGAGGTTGGGCTATCAAGAAAATTTGGTTTTTCTAGATTGCAAAATCCTTGAGTTAAGAAAGCTATTTCATCATTGAAAAGGTTCAAGTTTAAACTCTCTCTATCACCAAACTCATTTATTCCCAACTTCTTCCCCGGCAACGGCGCCAAAAACTTGTTAAACCCCTGGCAAGTGTACCAGATCGTATCAAGTAATAATAATCGGTAATCCCAATATCGTTCTTCCAAGAGGACTCTTAAGGCCTTATCTTTTGTGTAAACAAATTGTTTTAGACTTGAGTAAAAGAAAATAATTTGAATGGTTTGAATGCAAAACGAAAATAAACATGCAAATGCAAGAATTCAATTGACTAAGAGAAACTATGAATGAATGAGGTTGTTGGGGTTTACAATTTCATCTTATCCACCCTCATATATCTACTCTTCTTATTTACTTTGCTTATTTATCATATTGCCATGCAAACTTTCTTGGTCTACCCTTAACTCAATTCCTTGGTGAAAAGAGCCTATTACTAATTACCGGCTTGCTATCCCTAGCCTCTCCTTGTAACTAATAATGCATAATGAGCAGAAGCAAAATACAATTGATCGTCCTACCCCTATCCCTAGGCGGTCTTAACATAATCAAGGAATTCTCCCCAGTTGATGACATTACCGTACGTCCCCGTATCGATAAAGACAAACAACATCTACCGAATGAGTTAAAATGTAGAAGCATTAAGCAAAGGTAAAGAACCCAACAATTGATAAATCAAGCATATGCAAGCATATAAAGTAAACAAGAATTTCAATATATATGAGAGTTTCAAAAGATTACATTGTTCCCCAACAACTAAGGGTTTAGTTCACAATAATCATGGTGAAACTAGATGAACTAAATGGAAGAATGGAAAAAGCAAACCCTAGAATTGATAAAGTGGAGCCTAAGCATCCAAGAAATCTCCTCCAAAGGTGTAAAGCTGCTGTGGACTTTGTTCTCTGCCAAAAGAATTACATTTGGGTTCGCACTAGGGCTATATATAAGCCAAAAAAATAACAGAAAGATCTCAAAATCCAAAATATAAAAACAGACAACCGCCCAGGCGCCTAAATTGGCCGCTCAACGGTTTGCCTCAACACACGCCACCGCCCAGGTGCCTAAAATGACCGCTGAGCGGTTTGCCTCTTGTCGCTCGGGATGCTCAGCGTCACCGCCTAGGCGCCATACAACAAATTTTCCTTGCACTAGGACGCTCAGCGGTGGAAGAAGCATAATATCTCTAAAAACAACTTTTGACTCTCATGTAACACAACTTAAGAGTTTTACTTGATTCTAAGCTTATTTTAAGCTACAAAGGGTGTGTTTTAATATCAAATTTATGCATGAAAATAACGGTTTTGAGACCGTTATCAGCATGCTAAAGCTTCAACCCATTTACTCACATAATCAACCGCCACTAATATATATTCATTATTAAAAGATGGTGGAAAAAGTCCAACAAAATCAATACCCCAGCAATCAAAGATTTCTACTTCTAGAATTCCTTGTAATGGCATCTCATGTCGTCTTGAAATTGCCCCCGTCCTTTTAATCGGTTCAAAAGGCAAATTATATATCAGATGTAAACGTAGAAGAGATCACGTAAGTTCTTTCAATATATATAGTAGTCTTGAAATAGCCCTCGTCCTTTGACACTTGTCACAATTTCTAGCATGATTATGGGCATCTTTAAACAACGTAGGCCAAGAAAACCCTGACTGAAGAATTTTTGCAGCAGTTCGTTCTCCATTATAATGGCCTCCATAAGCTGAATTATGACAATGCTAAAGAATTCCTTCTGCTTCTTCTTTCGTTACACATCTTCTTAAGAGATTATCAGCTCCGATCTTGAATAAATACGGATCATCCCATATGAACTGCTTAGCATCATGTAAAACCTTCTTCTTCTGTTTCCAATTCAATTCTTCTGGAATAACACCTACAACTTTAAAATTGGCCAATACAGCAAACCATGGCCTTTGCTGAATATACAAGAGAGTTTCGTCTGAAAAAGACTCCCAGATTTCCTTCTCCTTGCTTGTAACTTCTTTGTTAATTAGCCGAGATAAAGGATCAACAATTAAATTCGCACTTCCCTTTTTACTACGAATCTCTACATCAAACTCTTGTAACAGAAGCATCCATCTAATTAACCGTGGCTTTGAATCTAGCTTTGTCAAAAATACTTTATGGCCGCATGATCAGTGTAGATAATCACTTTAGATCCACTGAGATAATATCTAAACTTCTCTAATGCATAAACTATAGTCAAAAATTCCTTTTCCGTAGTGGCATAATTCATTTGAGCTTCATTCAAAACTTTACTAGCATAGTAAATGGCATGAAATACCTTTTCCCTTCTTTGGCCCAACACAACACCTATGGCATAGTCACTAGCATCACACATAAGCTCAAAATCTTTACTCCAATCTGGAGCCACAATCACGGGGGCAGAAATCAAGCTTTTCTTCAGCACATTAAAAGCTTGTACACATTCTTTACTCATCACAAATGGTGTATCTTTGACAAGCAAATTACTCAACGGCTTAGCAATCTTTGAAAAATCTTTAATAAATCTTCGATAAAACCCAACATGGCCTAAGAAACTCTGGATTCCTTTTACATTCATAGGTGGTGGAAGTTTTTCAATAACCTCCACTTTTGCTTTATCCACTTCAATTCCCCTGGCTGAAATCTTGTGTCGCAAAACAATCCCTTATGTCACCATGAAATGGCACTTCTCCCAAATCAAAACCAGATTTGTTTGAACACATCTTTTAAGAACAACATCCAGATTGATCAAACACCTCTGAAAGGAATCTCCAAACACTGAAAAATCATCCATGAAGACTTCTATACTTTTCTCCATAAAATCTGCAAAAATTGCCTGCATACACCTCTGAAATGTGGCTGGGGCGTTACATAGTCCAAATGGCATTTTTCTATAAGCAAATACACCAAAAGGACATGTAAATGCTGTCTTTTCCTGATCTTCAGGGTCCACCACAATCTGATTATATCCAGAATACCCAACTAGGAAGCAATAATAAGCTTGTCCAGCCAATCTTTCTAACATCTGATCCATAAAAGGCAAGGGAAAATGATCCTTCCTAGTAGCTGTATTTAACTTCCTGTAATCAATGCACATCCGCCACCCAGTAACTGTCCTTGTAGGAATAAGCTCATTTTTTTCATTATAGATCACCGTCATCCCTCCTTTCTTAGGAACCACCTGCACTGGACTTACCTATTTACTCTCAGAAATTGGGTAAATGATACCGACTTCTAAAAGCTTCAATACTTCCTTTCTCACTACCTCTTTCATAACAGGATTAAGTCTCCTCTGTGGTTGAGCTACTGGCCTATAATCATCCTCCATAAGAATTCTATGCATGCAATATGTGGGACTTAGACCTTTAAGATCTGAAATTGACCACCCTATAGCACCTTTATTAGCTTTCAAAATGCCCACCAACTTCTCTTCTTCTTATGGAGATAAAGAATTGCTAATAATGACTGGCTTTCCTCCATTATTTTCTAAGAACACATACTTCAGATGAGGTGGTAACTCTTTCAACTCAATCTTACTTTCTTTAACCTTCTCCTTGGGCTCAATTTTTTTCAAAACTAATCTTTTCTGTTGGAATTTCTTTGGATGCCTCCAAATCCCTAACACATCCTTCAATCAATTTTTCCTCTTCTTCATTCAAATCTTCACAGTCATCAATAAGAGTTCTTTCCAATGAAGATGCATCACGTATCCTAGTCCCTTGCGTCATACATAGTTCATCCACAATGTCTACTTGAAAGCATGCTTTATCATCTTTAGGATGTGACATTGCTTGAAACACATCAAAATCCACCTCTTCATCTTGCAATCTCACTTTAAGTTTGCCATTCTCTACATCAATCACGATCCTGGCCGTCTTCATAAATGGTCTTCCAAGAATCAGAGGCGCATCTCCATTTTCCTCCATCTCCATTATGACAAAATCCACTGGAAATAAAAATTTGTCCACCTTTACTATTACATCTTCAGCCACTCCATATGGATATTTAAGAGATCTATCCGCCAATTGAAGAGTCATCCTTGTCGGCTTAAGTTCCAATCGTTTAATTCTCTTGAACATAGAAAGGGGCATTAAATTAATGCTAGCTCCCAAGTCAATCAAAGCCTTCCCAATATCTAACTCCCCTATGGTACATGGAATGGTAAAACTCCCTGGATCTTGCAATTTAGGAGGTAACATCTTTTGTATGATCGCACTACAATTACCTTGCACCTCAATAGTTTCCTTCTCAATATACTTTCTTTTCTTCATGAGAAGTTCTGTCAAGAATTTCACGTATGACGGCATTTGCTGAAGTGCCTCAGAAAATGGTATGGTGATTTCCAACTTCTTAAAAATCTCCATAAATCGCTCAAACTATTTTTCTTTTTCCTTCCTTGAATATATCTTGGGATAAGGAAGGAACATTTCAAACTCTCTTTCTTTTAATTTTTCAACCTCTTCTTTTTTTTCTCCCTCAACTCTCATTTTTTCACTCATCACACTTTCTTCTTCCTTTCTTTTCTCCCTCTGATCATTTTTCTTTTCTTCACTCTCTTTTTCTTTCTCTCTTTTCTCAATTTTTCTCTCCTCTAGCACTCTACCACTTCTAGTAACAACAATCTTACATTCTTCCCTTGCAACACTTCTCACATTCCTCTCACACCCATGCTCTTCCAAGCTTTTAATATAAAATACATTTCTATTAATAATATGCTGAAAAAGCTCTTCAAAATCTGCATTTTTCTTAAACGGCATGACTTGTAGCTGCTTTTGAATTCTTGAAATTTTTCTAATTTCCTGCAGCAGTAAAGAAAGTTTCTGTATAATCGTCTCCAACTGTTGAGTGATCATCTTATTCTGCTCCAATTTATCATCATAATATTGTGACAATGAAGCTTCCTATTGTTGGATAATATTAGCACTTTCACAGTTCATCTCATCGTTACTAGCCGCCATATTCTCTATAAGCTCATAAGCTTCCTCAACAATCTTATTCTTAATACTACCTCCAGCTGTAGCATTCAACATAAGCGCGGACTGCATACCAATACCTCCAAGGAACGCAACAACCAAAGTTGTTTTATCAAACCCATGTACAGGCGTCTTTCTCATCAATCCTTTAAATCTTTCCCAAGCCTACCCTAGGGTTTCCTCCATGCCCTGTCTGAAGGAAGAAATCTCCAACTTTCCTTGGTTGACTTTTGACTGTGGAAAGTATTTACTCAGGAATTTAGACGCCACAGTCTCCCACGTTGTAAAGCTTCCTTCTGGAAAGAATTCAGCCATAACTTAGCATTGCCTCCCAGTGAAAAAGGAAACAAGTTGAGTTTTATCCTGTCATCTGACACTCCATTCATCTTCACTGTGTTGCATATCTCGGTAAATGTCGTGAGATGATCATATGGATTCTCATTTGACAGTCCATGAAACTGGTTGCTCTGCACCAGGTGTATTAACGCAGGATTCATCACCATGTTCAATGTGTTATCCCTTGGCATAACAATACTATTAAAGTGTAAAGGGCCAACCACATTAGATGCGTCTGCAAGAGTGCGTCTAGGAGGAGCTTCTTTTGCCATCTCTTCTGTGTTTTGAGTAGATGCCTCTGGTGAGGATTGTACAAGTCTTTCAGGAAAGGGGAACAATTCTCTAGATGGTCTTTTGACTTTCTTCCCCCTCCTGTCACTCAGTGCTTCAAGAAGAGGTTGATTTTTCTTGCTTCTACTGCGAATTGCCTCCTGCATACACAAGAAACTAAAACCCTAAAATGCACTTTTATAAAAAAAATAAAACAAAAACAAAAAAATAAAATAAAAATCAAGTCAAATTTAATCAAATTCACACTACTAGAAAAGTTAAACCAATGAGTCCCCGGCAACGGCGCCAACAACTTGTTAACACCCTAGCAAGTGTACCAGATCGTATCAAGTAATAATAGACAATAAGTCCATATCTCATTTCCTAAGGGACTCTGTGGCCTAAAAGTTCATGTGAATTGATAGCATGAGACTTGAAAGAATAATGATTTGAAGTTGTGATGCAAAAATGAAATTAAACATGCAAATGCAAAAGCTGAATCAATTGAGAGATAAAGATATGGATGAATGGAGTTGCTGGGGTTTACGGTTTCATCCTAATCCACCCTCTTATATCTACTATTCTTATTAAATTCAACTTTATTATCAATGTTCATGCAACTTTCTAATTTACTCTAAACCCGATCTCTCGGTGAAGAGAGCCTATTACCATAATTACTAGTTTACTATCTCTAGTCTCCCTAGTAATTACTAATGCATTAATGACAGAAGCTCAAAGCAATTGACCGTCCTATTCCTATCTCTAGGTAATATTTCATAATCAAGAGAATTCTCCTCAGTTCTACATTTCCCCGTACGTCTCCATATCGACAAAATCAAAGATCATGACACTGAATGAGTTAAATAATGCAAGCTTTAAACTACAGAGAAGAAAACCCAAACCATTAATAATACAAGTATAAGAATAAAATAAGAATTTCGATATAAGAGAGTTTCAAAAGGATTACATCTTTCCCCAACAACAAAGGGTCTAGTTCACCATTGTCATGGTGAATCTTTATGAATTAAATGAAAAGAATGGAAGAATAAACCCTAGAATTGGTAGATTGGAGCTTTCGCATCCAAAAGCTGCCTCTAAGGAGTGAAGAAAGTGTTATGCCGTCTTTCTCTGCCAAAAGATTCCTTCTATGGTGCATTCTCGGTCTATTTATAAGTACACCGCTCAGCGGTAGGTGCAGCACTCAAGTGGGACGCTCAGCGATCTCGCCCAGGCGTTAAACAGTGCTGTCTCTAAGAAGTCCACCGCTCAACGGTAGATCTGGCGCTCAACGGTAGGCACGATTCTTCATTTTCCCCTCAGCGTTGGTGCTTAAGCGTCAGGCAGTGGCTTCCTCTCCAAAGCTGGCGCTCAGCGTTGGAATTGGCGCTGAGCGGTAGCTGCGATTCTTCCTTTGCACCTTTTTTCATCTCTTCTTGAGTCCAACTTCTTCCTACTTCACTTTCCATCATCCAATTCTCATTAAATCCTGTCAAAACAATGTAAAACCAAGCATAATATCTCTAAAAACCACCTTTACCTCTCTTGTAACCTAACTAAAGTGTTTTGCATGATTTTAAGCTCAATCTAAGTCATAAAGGGTGTGTTTTGATATCAATTTCAAGTATAAAAATAACGATTTTTAGACCGTTATCAGGGGGGGTGAATTGGTGATGCATAAAAATATAAGCTTTCAAAATATTTTTCGCAAAATAGAATGTCTTTACGCTTTTCTTGAATCGCAAGTTAAATTGTATGTAATGCAACAGTTCACTTAATCAAATACATAAATAGGTTAATCGACTGAATTGAAAAGTGTAGGGATAAGAGAATTCAAACGCTGGTTTTTATACTGGTTCGACCAACCTGCCTACATCCAGTGTCCTTTTATTCAAAAGAAGCAAATGCACTATAAAGATCAAGGTCTTTACAGCGACCTCACGTCAAAATGTAAAACACCTCTCTAACCTAATAATCTAATATAAGTAGTAAACAATACAGACACACATCAAGAACACCCTCTTCTACTGTCAAACCCTTTGAGGCATCCTCAAAGTCAAGAACACAATTCTTCTTCCTGTAATCACAACAGGGAAAACCAGTCAATCTTCAAAGATTGCGAGAAATCCTGATCACGCAGATTACACCTTTCTGTGCAAATAGATCAGACGTTCAAACCCAGTAAACCTTGCTTCGCAAGAAACCTGCAAGTCTTTGATCACCACGGTCAATCTTTGGTTCTTGGAGCTTTTCTTTCCTTTGTAAGATCACACAACGTTTTCTGAAAGATATGAAAGTGTTAATTGACTAATTGTTCTTATAGAATTCAAATCAACGTTAACTTATGGTATTACACACATCATACGCATTTTAGTCAATTTAGCTATTAATCTAGTCGAATATACTTCGCAGTTCTAACAAACTAACAACAATCACAACATTTAATGGAATGCACATTTAATACAATCGACTCGCAATAAATGCTTAGTCAACATATTTAAAAATATGACTGTTATGTCAGTTGTGACAAGCATTTAACAGTTTTCAAAGTCTTAACTAACTTAATCGAATACAAGAAGCATACAGTCGATTAAGTAAAAACACTTAGAACATTTTTGAAAACTTTTCTCTTCAAAATATCTCACAGCACACTTGATAAGAATTTGTGCAAACCCACGAGTTTTAATCGATTCCTCCCATAATGTAATCGACTTAAAACTATTGTTTTGCCATACTTTAAAGTTCAACCAAAGAGCTTGTGGTTTTTCTTTCCCGAAAACATATGTTAAGCATCCACAAACAAAATCACATATTCAACTCTCTTATTCTCAAAACTTAAGCAAAAGCATGATTTCAAGCTAGTTTCTAAGTCATACAGGGTGTTTTTAGTATTAAAATTAAGTATTAAAATAATGGTATTTCAATCGTTATCACAACCCCAGACTTAGAACTTTGCTTATCCTCAAGCAAACAAGATATAACCCAGTCTTCCACCAATCAACACAATGGTTCAACATATTCCAAAACTCTTTCTTTCAAGACAAGTAATTACTCAAATTAGCTCATCAAACAGAACTCAGTCAAGATGTACACATGCCTTGATTCAAATAACTCATCATGGTGTTCACATAATCACATAATATCCAATAGATGATATTCTCATAAATGATCAATTAACTAAGCATAGATGCAATCATGTATCCATGGAACTATTCCTCACCAGACAAAGTGTTTTACTCAATCACACATGTGTATATAGAGGTCACTCCTTCACTCTACTATCCCAATGTCACGTAGAACAAAATTGCCTTTCATTTACCACAATCAAACATATTCACACACACATGTGATCACAAGGACTTTTCATGCTTGTAACGTGGTTGGGCTAAGAAGAAAAATTGGTTTTTCTAGATCACAAAATCCTTGAGTTAAGAGAGTCATTCATAACTTTATCATTCAAGTACAAACTCTCTTTAAACAACCAATCTCACTCATTCCCAACTTTCCCCTTTTTGCATTGAGCCTTTCTTTCATTGCATTCTATTTTCTTTTCTTCTTTTTTTCATACTTGCTCAACACTTAGCTCAATGCTTATCTTTCTTTTCAACTTTCAACTTTTCCAACAACCCCAAACTTGAACCTTTATCAATACCACACAATGATTTTCAACTTAACTCAAGGTAAAGATTTTCACAAAGTGTTTTTATATCATGTATAAGGCTCAAGGTTCAAAAAGGGTAGAACACTTTGTGTTCTCTTTCATTTGGGCTAAAATCATGCATTGGCTAAGAAAGGGATAATAAAAAATGGCCTTGATCATATGACACAAGCACGCAAGTCATTAAATCATAGAAACCTGGGCAAAATCATTCATGCTTCCAAAAGAATAACAATCATTCACCACAAAAACTCTGGAGTTCAAAACCTCACACACAGGCTAATTCAACATTCCATATACTTCATATACACACCCTACTTAACATCATAATCACAATCATAACATCATGCATCTGTTCACCCATATTGTGAACAACCACTTGCATATCAGCATCTAGTGCACAATCTCAACATCAATCAATATCAAAGCATCATCAAGCAATACTCATCACACCTAAATCATTATCAAACCATCACATCAAATATAGGTTTCAAACTGAGTACATCAACACCTATTCTAAAAACAAAAGCAAATAACAAATTTCAACAAAACAAAACAAAAGATAAGAAAAATCATGCTCTAGTGATGATAGCATCCATCAGTAGATGCTATCTCAGCTCCTCATCCCATGTATCATCAGAATCTTCCTCCTCTTCTTCTTCTTCTTCTTCCTCTTCTTCAGCATCTTCTTCATCGTCATAATCACCATCTTCATCATCATCCTCCATAGCTAGAGCTTCAGATACTCCAACTCCACTGGCCTGTGCCTGATCATCTGGCCATCCCACCATAGTGCTAAACTCATCCATCGTCCACTACCGCCTAGGGGGTGTATCATACATCCCTATAATCATCTTCGCAGTGGCCACCTATCCTCTGTGCAATGTCTGCATCCTAGACTCCATCAGAGACATATACATGTCCCTCATCTGAAAAGGCTCAGCATCCTGAGGCTGCGCCTGTGCTGGTGGTGGTCCCCTCCTATGAACTCTAAGAGGATGTCGTGGTGGCACTCGCTGGGCTGCCTCATCTACCCCGCAGTACTGTTTATAATAGGCATCATCAATCACCTTCCTTGGTCGCTCCAGCGGCGATGTGGAAGTCTCTACCCCAGCTAACTCACAAAGATGTGTGATCAGAGACGGATGCCCCAGAGGCGCTTTGTTGTTCACAGTATTAACACATGTCTGAATCTCATCTGCTATGACCTGTCCAATGTTAAGGTTTAACCCTCTGATCACACAATAAAGGAAGATAGCCCTACCAACAGTGATATCAGAAACATGAGAACAAGGCTGAATGTTGGCATGAGTGAATGCCATCCAGTACTTCATAAGAGGAGTCAAATGAGCTCTCCTAATATGAACGGTTGCACCATTCCTGTTCCTCTAAAAGTGCCCTTCAAGCACACACAGTGTCCTCTCATGTCATCAAAATCTGCTTCGTCTTCCATATTCAGTGCAAACTGACACTGTTCACCAGCCCACTTAGTATGCAGAAACATGTTAATAGTATCAGGATCATACCGAATAATCTTTCCTCTCACATAGCTCATGTAGTCCTCTGTATGAGTGTTGTCAAATGGCCTTGCATTGGTGTAGAATTCCTTGACTACCACTATGTTTGCTGGTGTAGGATAAGCAGCTACATTCTCTCATTCTCTTCTTTCTAACTCCTCTCCAAATTGTGGAGCCAAAGTTGGTATCCACCCCACTTTTCTCTCCATCAAAAGTCTCTAGTCTTGGACTATTTGGAAGTGTTGTTCATGCTTCCGAGAGAGGAACTTGTTAGAATAAACATGCTTCGGCTCCTTCCTCTTGTTTACCACAGTCTTAATTCTCTTCCCTGATGAGGAGGCCATCCTTGCATCAAACCCAATTCACAAAACCACAAGAAGCATTATCAAGCATTAGTAAATCACAAAACAACCTCCAAACACACTTTCCTATCATCGCTGAGGGCAAAACAGGGGCCCTCAGTGTAACCTGCACCAAGAAACATATATCCAGATAACACACAAATGGCCAGCAACATAAAAATCACATTCTGCAAAAATCGAGCTGAGCGCCCCTCACAGGGCCCTCAGCGTCAAATAGTTCAAACTCCAAAACAACCCTAGCTAGCTTGTACATGCTACTCTCATACATTTTTCACAGTTTCAGTCCTCAATCAAGCAATTTAATCGGTCCATATTCATGCTTAGACATCAAAATTCCTCAAGAATCATGCTTAGACAACCATATTCATTCAAAATCATGCTTTCAAATACCCTAGAATGTAAACTGCATGCACTTACTTGGGTGGAGATGCTCAATATGTGAAGAATGCCCAATGAATTTGAGGAAATCAAACCCTAATAACAGTGCTCTCACAAACCCCTAAACTTGGATGGAAACATGATGCAAAATGAGTGGAGAAAGGGTTTTGTGAAGAGGGATGAAGGGAAAAGCGGAGAGAAAGCCTTTGGAGAGTGCTTTAGAGTGGCTAAAGTGAGTGAAGAGTGAATGGGACGGCTAGGGCGAGACCTAGGGTAAGGAAAATTTCTAATGGGCGAACTCACGTTGAGCCCAATTTAAAACCCAAAACCCAATTCTGCAGAACTCGCGCTCAACGCCCCAGACTGGCGCTGAGCGGTGAGCGCGACACTCATTCCTCTCTCTACTAGCTCACCTTAAACATTCTTAACCAAATCCCCTCAACTTTCACTCTAAACGTTTTGAATTTCATATATTTTCCACTCACTTCACACCCCCTCACTTAATCAATGCATTTAATCTCGCACACCACTCAAACATTCAACAATTAAGCACCTATAATGCATCTAGAACAGAAATAAGCTTTTGATCCACCTTCTTGACTTGTCTCGAATGTGGAGCTTCAATCTCTATCACTCCACTCTCTTTAAAATCTTTCACAACCCACAACTTGTTCTTGAATATTACGGGTAAGCCAAGTTTGAATTGTGCATCCACTGAGTCATAATGAACCATCCTTCCTTTGTCATCTTTTTCAGCTTCCCTAACCTATGATAAGAAACAATTTTTACCTTTAATGACCAGCTTAGCAGCTTTATGGCTAGTCATTGGTGCATCCTTACATGCAGCTTTATGACTAGTCTTCTTTTCTTGAATCTGCTGCTCCACTTTGAAGACATTAAAGATCACCTCCTTTTCTTGGTCTTTAAGCACTATCGTACCATCATCCACATTAATGATTACCTTGGCCGTTTTCATGAATGGCCTTCCAAGAATAATTGGGATCTCCTCATCCGTCTCCATCTCAATCATCACAAAGTCAACCAGGACTTCAAAGTTTTCTACTCGAACCAAAATATCCTCCGCCACACCATAGGGTTTCTTAGGGGATTCATCCGTCATTAGCAAAGAAATCTTTGTCGGCTTCACTTCAAGACCACCAATCATCTTAAGCACAGATAGGGGTATCAAATTAATGTTTGACCCTAAATCAATTAGGGATTTCCCTATTTTCACATTCTCTATGATGCAAGGAATGGTAAAACTTCCTGGATCTTTCACTTTTAGAGGATGTTCCTTCTTCAAAGCCACACTACAAGTACTTTGTTCATCAATAGTCTCCTTCTCTAGATATCTCTTCTTTTTTATGAACCTTTTTAGAACTCTTGCATACACAGGAACCTGTTGAATTACATCAATCAAAGGAATTTTAATCTCTAATTTCTTAAAGATTTCTTTAGAACAACCTAATTGTTTCTCTTTATCAATCTTTTCACACTCCTTAGGAAGAATCTTTTCTATTTTCTCAATTTTTTTTCTCCCCTCTTCTTCCCTTTCTTTTTCATCTCAACCTCATCTTTTCTTTATTCTTTTTCTTCTCTCTTATCTAACTCAACTCTCTCTTTTTTCTCTGTCACCCTTTCATCAACTATGATCACAATAGCTTTACATTCTTCCTTGGGGTTAACCTCAGTATTATCCCCAAATTGCTTTTTTGCTTTATCCTCCATCTTCTTGGCTAGTTGGCCGACCTGCATCTCCAAATTTCTTATAGCAGCTTCAGCGCTCTTATGATTGGAGGTAGTCACATGCATAAATTGTTGGAACATTTCTTCCAACTTTGTGGTTCTATCATTTAAAGCAGATACCTATTGCCATAGTGATCGTTGCTGCTGTGGTCTATTAAATTGTCCTGGTTGTCCAGCTTGTCCATTATGCCCTTGACCCATGCTTGGATGAGGTTTCTACCCTTGGTTGAAATTACCTTGGTGTAATTGGAATTGATTGCCCATGTAATTCTCTTCTTCTTGGGCCTCCACTAGAAAAGCACATTGGCCATTGATATGGTCACCACCCTATAATTCACAGAGTTGTTGTTGAACCTGTGAAACGTTCTTCAGCTCCTTTGGCAACTAAGCGAGTGTCTTTGTCAAATTCTCCAACTGTTGAGTTATGATTTTATTCAGTGCAAGCAAGGCATCTTGAGATTGTAATTGAAAAACTCCATTCTGTTGAAGTGGAGCTCCTTTTTCATTATGCATCTCATTATCATTAGTAGCCATGTTATCAATCAATTCAAAAGCTTCCTCTGGAGTCTTGCACTTGATATTACCTTCAGTTGAGGCATCTAGCATCAATTTGGTTTGTGAGCCAAGACCTCCAAGGAACAGAAGGATTATTGTTGCTTCATCAAATCCATGTGTAGGCGTCTTCCTAAGCAAGCTCTTGTATCTATCCCACGCTTGACCTAGAGTTTCTTCCATGCCTTGCTTGAAAGAAGAAATTTCCTTCTTACCCTTGTTGATTTTAGACTGTGGGAAGTACTTGTTTAGAAACTTTGAAACCACAACTTCCTAGTCAGTACAACTATCCTTCGGGAAAGAATTCAACCATACCTTAGCATTTTCTCCCAATGAGAAAGGAAACAAACTAAGCTTTATTGCGTCATCCAGCACACCGTAGATCTTCATAGTGTTGCAAATCTAGTTGAATGTGGGCAGATGTTCATATGGACTTTGATGAGACAGTCCATTGAATTGGTTGCTCTTCACCAATTGTATCAACACCGATTTCACCTTCATATTTGCAGCATTGACCCTCGGTCTTGCAATGCCTATTAAAGTGATGAGGGCCAACAACAGTGGTGTAATCCACCAGAGTGCGTCTACCATTATTCTCTCCAGCCATCTCTTCAGTACTCTGGTCAGATCCTTGTGGTGAGGGTTGTAAAAGTATCTCTGGAGGAGGGAATAATTCTCTAGATGTTCAGATCCTCCTTCTTCTTTTACTTTCGTCTAGCCCTTCAAGAAGAGGTTCAAAGTTTTTCTTCGTCCTAGTACGAATCGTATCCTGCATACACAAGAAAACAAAACCCTAGAAAGAAATTATTATAACAAAACAAAAAAAAAATAAAAAAACTCAAGTCAAAGTTAATCAATAATCACACGAATAGAATAGTTAAACCACGAGTCCTCGGCAATGGCGCCAAAAACTTGTTAAGACTCTAGAAAGTGTACCGAATCATATCAAGTAAAATAAATGGTAAGACCAAGTATCGTTTTCCCTAGAGACTCATGGCCTAGACATTCATGTGATTTGTTGATTATTTAAGACTTGAGGACAAAAACATTTGGTTTTATAATGCAGAAAATAAATATGAATGCAAGTGTTGATCAATTGACCAAAAGAATGCACAGGTGAATGGTTGATAAAATATGGAATGATTATGTTGTTGGGATTTCCGACTTATCCTATCTGCTCTCATGTATTTACGAATTCATCTTCTTCATTAATGTTAATGCCATGTCTAAAACACTTAAAACCCGATGTCTCGGTGAAGAAAGCCTATCCTTAATTACGAGTTGATACAATTCTTACCATCCCTAATAATTAACTCTGAAGCACAGGAGTGTATATGCAACCAACCCTCATATTCCTATGTCTAGGTAATAATACCTTTGGGAGAATTTCCCCAGATCTAGATTTCCCCGTATGTGTCCATATCGACAAAATCAATAATCATGCAATTGAATGAGTTAAACAAAGCAAGCATTGAGTATAGAGGAAAAACCCTAACACTTAATGAAGTAAAGCATATATAATATAAACCAATTCAATACATAAGATTTCAAATGATTACATCGTTTCCCCAACAACAATGGAGGTTTAGTTCACCATAGACATGATGAAACTAGATGAAATAATGGAAAGAATGAAAGATAAAACCCTAAAAGTTGAAGATCTAAGCTTCCGCATCGAAAATCTGCCTCCAAAGGGTGAAAAGGGTGTTTTTTTTGCTCATTCTATCAAAAGATAGACCCTCTAGGTCGTCCAAACCCTTGTATAGTTTATAAAAAATATCAGAAAACAGGCCCAAGCCCACACCGTCAACGCTCAGCGCACAAAAAGGCGCTCAACAGTAGGTGCGACACTAAAATGGCGCTCAACGGTGGCGCCCAGGCGTGAGACAAAAGAAATTGGTGCTCAACGCCTCAAAATGACGCCCAGTGTTGGTTGTGATTCTTCTATGTGCTACTTTTCCAACTTTTCCTGACTCCAACTCCTTGCTACTTCAACTTCTTCTTCCAATTCATCTTAATTCCTCTTAGAAAAAGGAAAACCAAGCATAAAACCCATAATACCACCTTCAACTCTCTTATTCTCAAAACTTAAGCAAAAGCATGATTTCAAGCTAGTTTCTAAGTCATTCAGGGTGTTTTTAGTATCAAAATTAAGTATAAAAATAACGGTATTTCAACCTTTATCAACTTACACAGTGTAATCGATTTCCAGTATGATTAAATCAATATTCGCAGCAAGTCATTCATACATAGATTGAAAAATAGAAATCTGATTTCATTAATCATCAACCAATGAGTACAATTAGATATAAACCAAAAATAAATGGCATTTGAAGCCAACCATTACAAAATAAAACATAAAACAATAACAAAACATCATCAAACTGTTTTTAGGTTCTTTTCTTATTCCTCTTCTTCAAGTAGTTACTAAGAAGCATGTCATTGTTTCTCTCTTCACTAACGTCATCCTGACTCTCATCTTTTGCCATCTCCTCTACTGCACTCTCTTCTGGTGTACTACCTTCCTCACCAAAATCTTCTTCAGCTGCCACCTTCTCATTTTGATCATCGAGGTTCAGATGCTCTTTTATATCCAATACATCTTGCCTGGTTCCTTGGAAAACAATCTTTAGATAGCTTATTTCTATTAGTATAACATTTTCAAATTCTGATCGAGGTCTATAGGGAATGGAAGATGCTCCTGCATCATCTTCTTCTTCTTCAGCATATTCATCCTTGAATTTCCAGCCATCAAGAGTATGTTGTAGACCCATGCAGTGTAAAGTAGATTTGTCTATCATGTTTGTCCTGCCATATAACTCTACTCTAAAATGAATGAGAACTTTGGAGGTGAAGACACCGTAAGGTAGCATAGCTGATTCCAGTCTTGTGACCTTGAGCATGTTCTTAGATACTATAGTAGGCCAATCAACTTGGATATTTTCCTTGATGGCCTTCAGAAGATATAGGTCTTCCGTAGTTGCCTGTGCATGGTTACTACCCCTTAACATCAATATCCAGGATATGACAAAGACAACTAACCTGTCATCTTTCTACATCCCTCTAGTCTTATAGTGAGAATAGTCCCTTATTTCATCCGGATTTCTTAGACTATCCTGATACACTGAGAATTTATGAAATCCTTCTATGCCCAAATGGAATTTTTCTCCTCCCAGCTCAAAACCAGCAATATCCGTCCAAACTTCATCAGTCAGTTTGATATCTACACCTTTAACCCTAGAACAAAGTGTTACATCCCTTATTTTGATATTAGATTAAAAGACCCTCACAAGTTCAGGGTACCACGGGTCGGCCATCTCAACGAACTTCTTTAGGCCCTGACGGCTCAGCCAACCTTGAAACAAAAACCCTTCATTCCTAAAAAAACTCAGTTTCATGTACTCGTGTGTAATCAATTTCCTCATCTTGCAACTATCTAGGAAATTTGATTGTACACTACCATCGCTGATCCAGCCATCCAAGTTTGATGCTCTCCTCATAGTCTTGTTACGTAGTGTCTTTACTCTCTTTCTTTGAGATGAAGAGGATGCCATTGATATAGGTTGTGGAAGACAACTCTTAGAATACCAAAGAGGAAACGATTTCAATGTTTGCGTAGAAAGCATGAGTGATGTTAACACTCCGACAAGTGTACCGAATCGTATCAAGTAATATAAAATGGTAAGTCTGAGTATCGTTTCTCAAAGGACTCTTAGGCCTAAACGTTCGTGTGAATTGATTTCTTAAGACTTGATGGAATGAAAATTAGGGTTTTAAATGCAAGACTAAAAATAAACATGCATGCAAAGATTGATCAATTGACAGTTGAACTATATGGATGAATGATGTTGTTGGGGGTTTATGATTTCATCTTAATCCACCCTCATATATTTACAAATTCTACTTAATTCTACTTCGTTATCAATGTTAGTGCCACTTTCTAAATTCCCCTAATTCCAATATCTTGGTTATTAGAGTCTAATTCTAATTACTAGTTTACTATGTCTAGTCTCCCTAGCAACTGATCATGCATTACATAATTCGCACAGAAGCTTAGGGTAATTGGTTCTCTTATCCCTATGTCTAGGCAATATTACTACCAAGAGAATTGTCTCATGTCTAGACCTAACTATATGTGTCCATATAGATAGAATAAAAAATCATGCTATTGATTAATGTCTTAAGCAAAGCATACAAATATAATGGAGGAAAAATTCTAACAATTGATAAAAGAAAGCATACGAATTAAAGTAAGAATTTCAATACATGAGAGTTTTAATAAGATTAGATCATTCCGCCCAACAACAAAGGGGTTTAGTTCACCATAGTCATGGTGAAAATAGATGAAAAGAATGAGAAAGTATGAAAAGATAACCCTAGAATTGATAAGTTGGAGCTTCTGCATCCAAAATCTGCCTCCAAGGAGTGAAAAGAGTGTTTTTGTGTCCTTTCTGCCAAAAGATACCCCTTCTGGTTCGTCTGGATCTATTTATAACTTATAAAAATAACAGAATTTTGGCCCAGGCCCATAAGTACACCACCCAACGATGGGTTCACCGCCTAGCGGTAGGTTCGACACTTGTCATCACCTCTCAGCGGTGCCGCTTGAGTGTTGGCCAGAGCATTCCACAAGGGTTCCACCGCCCGACGATGAGGTCGACATTCCACTTCGCCCCTCAGTGGTGCCGCTTGAGCGTCTGGCAGAGAATTCTCTGAAGAGTACACTGCCTAGCGGTGGTTTCATCGTCCAACGGTAGCTACGACTCTTCTCTTCCCCACTTTTCCTCCTTCTCTTAAGTCCAACTCCTATCTTCTTCAATTTCCTTCATTCAATTCCTGAAAAATCCTACCAAATCATGGAAAAACCAAGCATAAAACCAAGAAAACCAACTTTGACTCTCTTATTCTCTAACTTCAGCATATTGCATGATTTCAAGCTAATTCTAAGTCATAAAGGATGTGTTTAATGTCAAAATTAAGTATAAAAATAACGGTTTTTGAACTATTATCTTGTGACAACCTTCTTCATTTGGAGTTAATTAGGCCAATAAAACAAATTTGGAGGGAAGCCAAATTTTTCACTTTCACGGTAAAGCAAAACTCAATCGATTTCAACAGTTTCAGATTTTCATAACAGAGAAAGCCCATAACAGAGAATCATTAATTGATTTTATTAATATCATAGTTGACTTTGTGTATGACAGAATGTTACCAAAATAAAGAAACACATACACAGAACATAATCGACTCTATACATAACACAATCGATTAAAAGTCGTGTAATCAGATTTTCACACAAACAAATGAGTCACATAGACACTCATCAATCATGCATTTAACAATCATTCATATCAACACTTATGATGCATGAGTGTATGAAAATAGTTGTTCCAGTTACCACATTGTAGATACTCAAGAACTTAAGATTTCTTCACTATAGTTCATCCTTGAGTTTTGTTTCTACTATAGCAGCAACTTATTTACCTACAAAAGAATTAAATGCTTTTGTAGCAGGTACCCAGATAAACTTGGGTCCTTTCTTGTCAGTTACAGGGGGTTGTTCCTTAGGAATCCACTTATATTTTCCCTTTGGAACCCCAACCTTTTTGTAGTATCAATTTCTAACATTGTGTCCAATACTATTACAGTAGAAACAAGCATTTGTATTAGGCTTACTGGGATCAATAAACTTCTTGGAATTAATTCTATTACTCTTTGCTTTATAGCTAATACCTTGCCTATTAATTGCTTTACTAGATGATCTTAACACAACATCTAAATTTTCTTTTCCTTAGGTAAATTTAGCTAAAGTGTTGGTTAAGTAATCAATTTTCTCTATGTGCACAGGACAATTGTTTTCAACAATTTGCATTTCTATTTTAACTGTCTTTGCAGCTTTTAAAGCATTTTCTAACTCATGTTTCAGCTTATCATTTTCCTCTACAAGATTGTCAATTCTATATTCATAGTCTTTCCTTTCAGAGGATAATCGATTCACCTTGTATTGCAGTGGCATGACCTCGACATGTATTTCTTGAAATGCATCCAGTAGCATGTCATACTTGACTTCGATCGGCTGACTCTCGAAATCATCATCATTGTCATAATCAGCGTGTGCAGAACATGCCATGAAACATAAATTTGACTCCTCTTCAACACTGCAATCATCATCACTTGAAGAATCACCATCACTGTTTTCCCAAACTATATATGATTTTCTTTGCTTGCTCTTTTTGTCATGAGGGTACTTGGTGGTTGCTTTCTTCTTATTCTTCAAGTTTGGACAGTCAGGCTTTATGTGTCCATCGTTTCCGCATTCATAACATTGCACAGTGTTGTTTCTTGAACTCTTCCTTCCTTTTTAAGAACCTGCATTATCAGTAGCAGAATTTCTATTCTTCATGAATGATAGAAGTGTCTCCAATCTTCAAGAATGGAGTGGCTCCTTGGACAGAATGTGGTAGCGGAATGATGAACGGGTTGATGGAAGCTGGTGCACGTCAAGTGTTTGTGGAAAGGTATGGTGGAGTGTAGGTAGATTCTCTAACTTAGAAGGCCTTCCAAGGGGGAAGGAAGCTAGAGGATAAGTGTGCTAATAAGGCACAAGTCAATGAACTTGAAAGTGAGAATTGGCTGGACAATTCAACAATATTTCTTTATACAATTCAAGTTAATGTGTACAAGTGATGAAACTCTCTTTTATAGGAGAAGAAGAGCTTTCAATCGTGTGATGCAAGCTAACCAATGTGCTTATTGAAAACGTGATGGAAAACTAAAGGAAACTTGTGGAGGAAGCTGTCCAGTTGACCACATGCTCCACATGAACCATGCTAAACACATGCTACAATGAAGAAGAAGATTGTTGTCTCGCCACCGCTGAGCGGTGACAATGTAGCGTTGAGTGCCAGCTGCTCCACTTGGCCTCCTTTGTTCCCTTTGCTTGGTTGCTTCCTAGGATGTGTAGGTGTACGTCCCAACCTTTATTAATGCCCTACAAAACAAGGTAAATGCTATTAAGTAAAGAGAATCATGCTAAGACTTTAAAAAGAAAAGATTAAGTCCTTATTCTACTTCCCTTTCTTTAGTCTTAGTTGAAGTTGATACTTCTTTGTATGGGAAGACCCTAAAGGGGTTGCCATCAATGAATCTATTAAATTTTATCACCATCCTATTCATGATTTCCTTTTCTGATACTTCTACATCTGATTCAGCTTCAGATTAAGTTTTCTTGGAGGATTTCTTGCTTGTGGCTTTGAGAGCAATCGATTTCTTTTCTTCAATTTCTTCTTCCTCTCTCAGGCTTCCGAGTTCTAATTCATGCTCCCTAGGCCTTCCAAAAAGAGTTGCCATATTCATGTTAGTTAAATCTCTAGATTCTGATATAGCAGTTACCTTTGGCTGCCAACTTCTGTTAAAACTCTTCAGGATTTTGATGTTGGTTTCTTCTTTATCAAATACTTTTCCGAGAGTCATAAAGTGATTTACTATGTGTGCAAATCTTTTCTACACCTCATAGATGGTCTCACCAGCCTTCATTCTGAATAACTCATATTCTTGCACAAGGGAGTTCTTCCTAGCATGCTTTACCTCGTCAGTGCCTTCATGTGTCACTTCAAGAACTTCCCATATTTCTTTAGCTGTCTTACATTGGGAAATCCTGAAAAACTCATTCATAGCCAGTGTAGAGGCAATTACATTTCTTGCTTTAACATCAAATTGTTCTTTATGGTTCTCATCCTGAGTTCACTCAGAAAAGTTATTCAAAACAGTTTTCTATTGATAACTTGAGTGGGCTCATATGGACCGTTGATTGTAGCATCCCACACACCTTTATCCATGGATGCAAGAAAAATTTGCATCCTAATTTTCCAAAATGCATAATACTCATCAGCAAATAAAGGTGGTCTATTTGTTGATGAACCTTCACCAAAAGTTTGAGAAGTAAAAGCGATTTTTCAAGATCGAATCGATTAAACAGAAATAGTAGTCGATTTGTTTTTCAAATATTTTATGAAAACCAACTCTGATACCAATTTTTAAAAAAGAAGGGCCTAGTTTCTCACCCGAAGACGGGGGGCGGGGGGGTGAATTCGCGATGCGTAAAAATATAAGCTTTGAAAAAGCTTTTTCGCAAGTTAAAATGTATGTAATGCAACAGTTCACTTAATCAAATACGCAAATAGGTTAATCGATTGAATTGAAAAGTGTAGGGATCAGAGAATTCAAACGCTGGTTTTTATATTGGTTCGGCCAACCTGCCTACATCCAGTGTCCTTCCACTCATAGGAAGCAAATGCACTATAAAGATCAAGGTTTTTACAGCGACCTCACATCAAAATGTAAAATATCTCTAACCCTCTAATCTAATATAGGCAGTAAAAAATGCAGACACGCAACAAGAACACCCTCTTCTGCTGTCAAACCCTTTGAGACACCCTCAAAGTCAAGAACACAGTTCTTCTTCCTGTAATCACAACAGGGAAAACCAGTCAATCTTCAGAGATCGCGACAAATCCTGATCACGCAGATTACACCTTTTTGCGCAGTTAGATCAGACGTTCAAACCCAGTAAACCTTGCTTTGCAAGAAACCTTGAAGTCTTTGATCACCACGATCAATCTTTGGTTCTTGGAGCTTTTCTTTCCTCTGTAAGATCACACAACGTTTTCTGAAAGATATGAAAGTGTTTAATTCACCAATTGTTCTTATAGAATTCAAATCAGCGTCAACTTATAGTATTACACACATCATACGCATTTTAATCGATTTAGCTATTAATCTAGTCGAATACACTTTGTAGTTCTAACAGACTAACAACAATCACAACATTTAATTGAATGCACATTTAATACAATCAACTCAGAATAAATGCTAGGTCAACATATTTAAAAATATGACTGTTATGTCAGTTGTGACAAGCATTTAACAATTTTCAAAGTCTTAACTAACTTAATCGAATACAAGAAGCATACAGTCAATTAAGTAAAAACACTTATAACATTTTTGAAAACTTTTCTCTTCAAAATATCTCACAGCACACTTGAAAAGAATTTGTGCAAACCCACTTGTTTTAATCGATTCATCTCATAATGTAATCGACTTAAAATTGTTGTTTTGGAACACTTTTGTTGGAAAACAGGTAGGCTTCGTTTCGACACCAAGAGGGGGGGTGAATTGGTGAGGTTTCAAAATCAGAGTCTTTTTGAAATCTTTTTTCGCAAAGTGTGTGCCTTTACAAAGTTTCTTGAATCACAAGGAATGAAAATTTCAAGTGCAGCGGAAATTATAAAGTTGACTACAAAATCAGTAAAGTCGACTGAATGTAAAAGAGTAGGATAGAGAATTCAAACGCAAGTTTTTATACTGGTTTGGCCTCAATCCCAACATCCAGTGTCCTTCCACAATCCGGAAGGAAATGCACTATAATAGTCAAGGTTTTTACAACAAGGCTTTTATAGAGACCTCCACGTCAAAAATATAAAACACCTCTCTAACCCTCTAACCAAAATATAGGCAATACACACAACAAAGATCTGCAGCAAGATATCCCCTCTTATGCAATCTTCAACCCACTTTGAACAATCCTCAAAGTGTCTAGACTCCACGAGTCAACCCCCTATAATCACAACAGGAACAACAGCAACAATCTTTACAAAGATTGATAGAAATCTTGATCAGCAAGTGAGCACCACAGTGTGCAGAGTATGATCAGCCAGTAAGCAGAAAAATCTTTCTCCTTCAAAGAACCTCTTCAAAGATAGATCACCACGGTCTTCTTGATGAGTTCATAGAGCAAATTCTCAGAGATCACAATCTGTAAATCACAAATGAAAGCGTTAGATTTTCCAAAGTCTTTGTGATCAACTAAGGCACGTCTATTTATAGTTTTCTATAAATCAGATGCTCCTGTAATCGACTGGGCTACTAATAGAGTCGACTATCCTCAGAGAGTTATAACAGATAATTCAAATAGTAGCATTTAACAACTAACAAATTGATTTTGCAATTAATACAATTGACTATCATTAATGCAATAACTAACTTTTAAAATATAGTCGTTACTGTTCACAACATAACAGAATTTCAAACATAACAACTAACTAAGTCGGATCCACTGCGCATGTAGTCGAGTTAAGCACATCAACATAGTTTGAAAAACTTTTCAATTCAAAATCAATCACAGTACTGCTTTTGAAAGTTTGTGCATAGTCACGAGTTTTAATCGACTTACTTCATAATGAAGTCGACTTAAAACTTGCAATCATGCTACACAATATAAGTTCATAAAAGTGCATGTGGTTTTCTCATCAAAACATATGTAATGCAATCACAGATGATATATCAGAAATAAGCTCAGTGAGTACGCATTCATATATCAAGATCAACACAAAAACATGTTCAATAAGATATCAACCAATAAGGAACATAACATGTAACACATAACAAGACATGTGTTATTAATAATGTGTTGTCATCATCAAAAACCAGAGTGATTAAAGCACTGTGAGATTAAGGTTAGCTAAACCAGTGCATCCCTTATCAACAATCTCAACAATCTTCCCCTTTTTTGATGATGCACAATAAACAACCATGTTTGTACACAAACAACTCATAAAATCAGTATTAGATCAAAAAAACAAAATAAGTGATTTTATCTGTATCAAAGCAAATGTATTAGAGCAAGTTAAAAGTAAATTTCACCCTAATTACTCTGAATAAAGCATTACCAAACAATCACATATCAAGCAAAATAAGCAGATTAACCAATCTTTCACAATATTTCTCCCCCTTTGTGCATTAGCAAAAAAGGTTTGCTTTTAGATATGGATATGTTGATAACAAGAAAAATATAGAGATGCATCAGAGAAAATAAGCAGTTTTAAACATGTAGAAATGCTCCCCCTATCACAGATATTCACATGAGATAGATAAACTCCCCCTAGAATGTAGGCATGTGAAAAATCTATGCAAACAAATAATGCTCCCCTTGTCATTATACCTACAACAAAATCAGATTTAGATGCACAATGCACTCACACAGATAACAGAGTATGCAATCAATTCGTATCAAGATGGTATCAGTGTTATGATTGCACAATTCAATCAAGCAAAGATACAACCATCAACAATCTCAAAATATAATCTCATAGAAAAACAATCATATAAGAGCAGAGATATATTGAAGAAAACTCATAAAAATGATCAAACAACTTGAAAAGCAGTTTCCAATATATGGAATTTATAACCCCTGTATTTGATAAGTCGATTGATCCAATAACCAAGTTGATTTCATTGCTTCTAAGACATATATTATTCCAATTGTTGATTTCCAAGCAATGTTTCCTAGAAAGCCTTTCAAAATCTCTTGAAGATCAAGCAATTTAGTTATGCAAGAAAAATAATCATATAAGAAGTGAATATGTAAAACAGTTTAATGTAACAGTGAAAACATGCATAGTCAACTTCAATTATTACAAAGTCGATTCAGCATTCAATCCAAGCAGATTCAATCAATCAAATTAAAGCAAAATGAATTTGAATCAAAACAACTAATTTCATTTCTTTTTCAAAAGGGTATTGAATAGGTAGACACGAACAAGAACAAGACATAATGGCAATACTAAGCCATATTGTTGATAAGGGAAACACTGGTTTAGCTGAACCTTAATCTCACAGTGCTCTGGTTTTTGATGATGACAACACATTATTAATAACACATGTATTGTTATGTGTTACATATTCTATTCTTTACTGAGATTGTATCTTAATGAACATGTTTGTGTTGATTCTGATATATGTATGCATATTCACTGATTTGATACTTGATACATTTTGTGTGATTACATTACATATGCTTTAGAAAGGAAAACCACATGCACTTTGTTGAGCTTACATTGTGTAGCAAATCTGCAAGTTTTAAGTCGACTTCATTGTGAAGCAAGTCGATTTAAACTTGTGTCTTTGTACAGATTTTCAAAAGCAGTGCTGTGTGTGATTTTGCATTGAAAAGTATTTCAAAACTGATTTGAAGTGTCTAAGTCGACTGCACGCGTAGTGAATTCGAATTAGTTAGTTATTTGATTTGAAATTCTGTTAATGTTGTGATCTATAAAGGCTATATTTCAAATGTTATTTAAAGCATTAAATCAAAGTCAACTATATTAAATGCTAAATAAATTTGGTTGATATGATTGCTGCTAATTGACTTAACTGTTATAACTGTCTGACGATAGTCGACTTTATTAGTAGCACAGTCAACTACAGGAGCGTCTGATTTATAGAAAACTATAAATAGACGTGACTCAGTTGATCACAAGAGACTTTGGATATTCTAACATTTTCATTTGATTTTCAGATTGTGATCTCTGTGTGATAGATCAAAGAACTCATCAAGAAGATGTTGAGATTGTTGACAACACAAACTCTATATCAATCTAGTTTTTGATGATGACAACACAATGCTTAATAACAGAACATATGTTGTATCATTACATGTTCTTATTCTAAATTGTTTGTCATATCTGCTGAACATGTTTTGATGTACTGTGATGGATGTTCCTATGTTAATTTTGTGATATATTTGTGGAACATGCTTATATGATTATGTGCAATATGATCTGTTGTATTGAAAACATTTTACTGCACATTTTTCAAAAGATGACAATCACAAGCACTTTCGTGAACTTATAATTGTGTGACAAAAGTTCTAGTACAGTCGACAACATGATAATGGATTCGACTATTCTAAAACCTTTGTGCAGATTTTGAGAATCAGTGCTGAGTGATGTTTTGGATTGAAAAGAATTTCAAAATGTTGTGATCTTGCTTGAGAGAGATTCAAAGGGAGAAGGTCCATGCGCTGACTGTGTGATCATTATCTGCACAAAGAAAGTGTTTCTTGGTTGATCATTGAAGGCTTGGCATCCTATAAAGACTGTTGTGTTGATTGAAGGCTTGGCATCTTGTGAAGACTGTTGTGTTAAGGCTTGGCATCCTGTGAAGAGTGCTGGTTACACGTTGAGGATTGTTCGACGTGGGTTCAGATTGCAGAAGAGGGGATTCTTGCTACAAGTCTGGTTTTGGTTATTGCAGCTATATTTTGGTTTTGGGTTAGAGAGGAGATTTATATTTTTACGTGAGGCTTCTATAAATTCCTTGTTGTAAAAACCGCAACCATTATAGTGCATTTGCTTCCTGGGTTGGAAGGACACTGAATGTAGGCATTGTTGGCCGAACCAGTATAAAAACCAGTGTTTGAATTTCTCTATCCCTGCACTCTTTATTTCAGTCGACTATATCTGTTACGCAGTCAACTACGTTTTTCCGCTGCAAAGAAATTCTCATTGCTTGCATTTCAAGAAAGATCAAAAAGCTTTATACTTTCATATAAAGATTGCGGAAAGATTTTGTTTTTGAACTAACACCAATTCACCCCCCCCCCTCTTAGTGTAAAAAGAAGCCTACCTGATTTCTAACAATTGGCACCAGAGCTAGTTTTCATAAAATATTTGAAAATTTAGTCGACTCTGTTTTTATCTATTCGACTATAAAACCTGGGGATGGTTCCTGTTTTCAAACTTTTGGTGAAGGTGCTTCAACAAACAGACCACCTCTGTTTGCTGGTGAAAATTATCCTTTTTGTAAAATTCGAATGCAAATCTTTCTTGAATCGCAAGATAAGGGAATTTTGGATGCCACTTTGAATGGTCCATATGTGCCAACAAAAACTATTGATGAAGAAATTGTTTTAAATCCTTTCACTGAGTGGACTCCTAATGAAAATAGAAAAGCTCAGTATGATGTTAAAGCTAGAAATATAATTTCCTCTACACTAACAATTGATGAATTTTTCAGGATATCTCAATGCAAATCTGCAAAGGAAATGTGGGATGTCTTAGAGGTAACTCATGAAGGCATGGATGAACTCAAGAGAGCTAGAAAGAATTCTTTGATACAGGAGTATGAATTGTTCAAAATGAAGCTTGGTGAAAACATCTATGATGTGCAGAAACCATTCACTCACATTGTAAATTATTTAATGGCTCTTGGCAAGGTGTTTGATAAAGAGGAGATCAACATCAAGAGTTTGAAAAGTCTGAACAGAAATTGGCAACCAAAAGTCACTACAATCTCTGAATCCAAAGATCTTACAACGATGAACATGGCTACCTTGTTTGGCAAGTTATGGGAACATGAATTCGAACTTGGTAGATTAAAGGATGAAGAGGAGATTGAAGAAAAGAAGTTCATTGCTCTGAAAGCTTCAAGCAAGAACAACACAGAAACAGACTTGGACGAGAAAGAATTGATGACCTTGATGGTAAGAAAGTTTAGTCGACTTATGCAAAATGATAGTCAATTGTCTAACCATGCAGGTCAAAGCAAAAAGACGAGCTTCAGTACAAATGTTGTCCAGTGCTATGAATGTGGAAAAAAAGGTCACATCAAGCCCGATTGTCCTTACTTACAGCTGAAGCAAAAAGGAAAGAAAAGATTCCCTCAAGGCAGAAATATGAGAAGAAAAGGAGCTTACATTGCTTGGGAGAACTCAGAGTCTGAGAAATCAAGTGATGAAGATTTTGATCAAGAAGAGGAATCAAATATGTGCTACATGACAGGTGTAACATGGGACGACTATGACAATGATGCAGATATATCAATTGAACCAGTAGAAGTCAAGTATGATCTGCTGCAAGATGCATTCAAAGAGTTACATGTTGAAGCCATGCGACTGCAATATAAGGTTAATCGACTAAGCTCTGAAAGAAGAGATTTTGAAAATAGAATTAATAACCTTGTTGTTGAAAATGAAAAATTGGAAAAAAAATTGAATGAAGCTTTGTTATCTGCTAAAGATGTTGAAATTAAAACTGTTACAATAGAAAAAGCTTGTGAAAATTGTCCTGCTCATATTGAAAAGATTAATTACTTGACTAGCACGCTACCTAAGTTTACTAAAGGTAAAGACAATTTAGATGTTGTTTTAAACTCATCTGGTAGAATTACTAATAGACAAGGAATTGGATACAAAGCTCAACCTAACAGAACCAATGCTAGGAAATTCACTGTTTTGAATAAACCTGCTAGAAATGCATGTTTTTATTGCAATTGTATTAGTCATACTGTTAGAAATTGTTATTACAGAAATGTTGTTGTTCCTAAAGGAATATGTGTTTGGATACCAAAGGAACATGTAACAAGGATTAACAATCAAGGACCCAGAGTCAAATGGGTACCAGCAACCAAAACTTAGTTGTTTTGCAGGATACACAGCTGATGCAGAGTGATCTCAAGAATGAATCATCTATGGAACATATCAAAGATCTTGAGTATCTACAACTAGTAAAACTGTATCTATCTGCTGCATCATGCTCATATTGATTGGTTGTTGTTGTATGATTGTTTGTGATGTATGCTTAACTATTTGATTGATTGAATTGTTTGAAAAATGTTTTTCTCGAGTCAAAGTCGACTTGAATATTAATTCAATCGACTGTGTTATATGATTGTGCGAAGTACTCTGTTTTAGAAAGTTAAAATTTAAATTTGTGTCATTTCATAAGTTGGATTCACTCAATCTTCTCTGTAAAACTTTCCTTCATCCTCCCTTTGCTGAGAAAGAAAGGTTCTTGAACCCTCATTCCATGGCATCTTCAAGTCGCTCCATACTCAAAAGCTCCAGAAAAGGTGTCCCCGAATCAAGACTACCTGACCCGACTGGCTGGATAAGTGATGAAACAACTACAAAGAATGTTGTTTCTCCTATGAATATAAATCTGAAGCTATTTGAAAAGGAAGGATTCATGTTTCCTGACTGGTTTGAAATGCAAGGATTGCCAATATTTGTGCAAATGAAGGGATGTTGGTACCCTGACTTAGTAAGGGTATTTTATCACAACCTGAAGATGATTGATGACAACATTTGTTCAAGAGTAAAAGGAATTGACAATCTCATTGATGAATTCACATGGAATATGGTTACAAATCTACCATCACAAGGAGCCTTGCCACATTTATCATCTGCTCAAACCGATACCTCGCTTAACAAGAGAAAAGTATACAGGGACTGGCTGAGGTTTCCTGGAAAATACTCTATTGAAAGGTTCTATGCTAATGAAGGTTTAAGAAAAGAAGAAAAGATAATTGTTGTTCTCTTGGCACGCATCATTTTACCAGGGAGAATTGAAACAAATAGAATGACAAGAGAAGACATTTATCTTCTTCATGCAATCCAGAATAATATTCCAATAAATTGGCTGGAGGTTGTGAAGAATCACATGAAATTTGCTGCTTCAAACAGATCACTGAATCTTTCATATGTCGTATTTGTGAGCAAAATATTAGAATTACAAGGGATTGATGTCAAAAAGGAATAGAAGTCCTTATGGAGCCCATCAAATACATTTGACCTTGACTCAATTGTATCTTTGGGAATTGTGAAAATTGTCAACGGATGGAACTTCATGGGAGAATAAGCAGAGTATAGTAACGGAAGTACCTTTGCTAATATGGGAAATCTTGAAATAAGGCATTAAAATGAAAATTCTTCTGAAGAGGATTTTTCAGGAACTTTCTAACTCAGCTTAAGGAAATGAAAGAAATGTTTTGAGTCTTAGTGTATGGTTTTATTTTGTATATGGCATATAAAGCCATCTTTTATTTCTTTTGCTTATCTTGTTGTGTTCCTTGATTGAATCCCTCAATGTAATATCTGTTTGTTCAAAGAAATAAAATTAAACTCTTTGAATCAATCCAATTACTTTAACCTGTTTGAATAACATCTGATATATTGATTGATTGATTCGACTATGACCTGTTTGAATTCAACTATGCTTATTCTGTCATACATCTTTACATATTGACTTATGTTGTTATTTAGTAATAATTCTTGCTTAACCATTATGCTTGATCTAGAAAAGGTTGTTGAAAGGTTTTGCAGGAAGGACATTTCTTTGGAAATCTACAATTGGAATTCAACATTTGCAAAAGCAATGCATTCGACTGATGATTTAAAGCATTCCACTACGTCAAAATGGGTTAACAATTCCATATCTGGAATCTGGTTCTATCTTTACTGTTTGCTTAAATCATATATAATCTGCTATTATCTTTGATTTTTATGTATTTCAATATTTGAATTGAGATAATATTGTGAGATTGTTGAAATTTGTATCATTGCATATCTATATGATTTGATATTCTGACTTTGATACAACTTTGTGCTTAAACTGATGTTAAATCTGTGATATAATGCATTATGCACTTGAATTAATGTTGTAACACATGCATAATGACACGGGGAGTATCACTTATTGCACAATTCACATCACATGCCTATAATTCAGGGGGAGTTCATATTGTTTTGTGATGAAATTGTGATTTGGAGAGCATCATTGAATTTTTACAAAATTGCATATTTTTCTGATGCATCTCTGATTTTCAAATCTGCATAAATATCTGTAACATTCCTTTTTTGTTAATGCACAAAAGGGGAGAGAGATATATGAGAGTATGAGAGTGAGCATAAATGCTTTATGAAAGGGGGAGAATAATCTGTCTCATACTTTATCTGCTTGATATCTTTGCTTGACTTTTTGCTGCAACTGTACAAACATGGTTAGTTATTAATCATGGTTGTGCATCATCAAAAAATGGGGAGATTGTTGACAACACAAACTCTATATCAATCTAGTTTTTGATGATGACAACACAATGCTTAATAACAGAACATATGTTGCTGCATTACATGTTCTTATTTTAAATTATTTATCATATCTACTGAGCATGTTTTGATGTACTGTGATGGATGTTCCTATGTTAATTGTGTGATATATTTGTGGAACATGCTTATATGATTATGTGCAATATGATCTACTGTATTGAAAACATTTTACTGCACATTTTTCAAAAGATGACAATCACAAGCACTTTCGTGAACTTATAATTGTGTGACAAAAGTTCTAGTACAGTCGACTACATGATAATGGATTCAACTATTCTAAAACCTTTGTGCAGATTTTGAGAATCAGTGCTGAGTGATGTTTTGGACTGAAAAGAATTTCAAAATGTTTTTACATGTGTCAGTCGACTTTGTCCAATGTACATTCGACTGTATCTTTGATCAGTTTTGGAATTCTGTTATGCTTACACGCTCCAACCACTATATTTTTAAATGTTAGTTAAGCATTGATGACTTGGTCAACTATGTTAAATGTTTGTCAGTTATTGGTTGAATAAGGAGCCTCTATGTTAAATGTCTGTTATAATTCTAATAATACATTCGACTGTATTAGTAGCCTATTCGACTGAGAAACAATCTGATTGACAGAAAACTATAAATTGGCTGAACACGATTTGTTCAAGGACTTTTGACGAGCTAACATTTTCACTTTCGTTTCAGATTGAATTCCCTGTGTTAACAACTCCAAGAATTCTCCAAGAAGACGGTGGTGATCTTGCTTGAGAGAGATTCAAAGGGAGAAGGTTCATGTGCTGACTGTGTGATCATTATCTGCGCAAAGAAGGTGTTTCTTGGTTGATCATTGAAGGCTTCGCATCCTGTAAAGACTGTTGTGTTAATTGAAGGTTTGGCATCTTGTGAAGACTGTTGTGTTAAGGCTTGGCATATTGTGAAGAGTGCTGGTTACACGTTGAGGATTGTTCGATGTGGGTTCAGATTGCAGAAGAGGGGATTCTTGTTGCAAGTCTGGTTTTGGTTATTGCAGCTATATTTTGGTTTTGGGTTAGAGAGGAGATTTATATTTTTACGTGAGGCTTCTATAAATTCCTTGTTGTAAAAACCGCAACCATTATAGTGTGCATTTGCTTCCTGGGTTGGAAGGACATTGGATGTAGGCATTGTTGGCCGAACCAGTATAAAAACCAGTGTTTGAATTTCTCTATCCTTGCACTCTTTATTTCAGTCGACTATATTTGTTACGCAGTCAACTACATTTTTCCGGTGCATAAAAATTCTCATTGCTTGCATTTCAAGAAAGATCAAAAAGCTTTATACTTTCATATAAAGATTGCGAAAAGATTTTGTTTTTGAACTAACACCAATTCACCCCCCCTCCCCCCTCTTGGTGTAAAAAGAAGCCTACCTGATTTCTAACAGAAGACGGTAGAGATCTTTCTTGCAAGAGCTTCTTAAGGAGAAAGTGAATTGTGCTTACTATTTTGATCAAGTTCTGCACTGCTGGTGTTCTTTGCATTGATCAAGTTTTCTATCAATCTTTGGAAAGATTGTTGTTGTCCTGTTGGGATTACAGGAAGTGGACTTGTGAAGTTCTCGACACTTTGAGGATTGTTCAAAGAACTTTCTAATTCTTCAAAAAGATTTTAAAAGTGCACGATTTTATTAAACACCAATTCACACCCCCCCTCCCCCTCCTGGTATGGAGAAACAAGCCCCATTATATTTAACAATTGGTACCAGAGCTGGTTTTTCAAAAAGTATTTGAAAAATAATCAATTATCTTTTCTGTGAAATCAATCGAGTGATCCTGATGACTTTTGTTTCTCAAAATTTTGGTGAAGGTGCATCTACAATTTGACCACCACTGTTTGCGAGTGAAAATGACCCTTTCTGGAAAATTAGAATGAGGATCTTTCTTGAGTCAGTAGATAAAGGAGTATGGGATGTTGTTCTTAATGGTCCCTTTGAACCTATTAAGTTAATTGATGGAAAACCCGTTTTAAATTTTTTTTCTGAGTGGAGTAAAAAGGAAAATGGAAGAGCATAGTATGATATTAAGGCTAGAAATGTTATATCCTCTACTCTCACTATTGATGATTTTTTCAGGGTGTATACTTGAAAAAGTGCCAAAGAGATGTGGGAAGTACTTGAAGTTACACATGAAGGCACAGATGAGGTAAAGAGAGCAGGAAAGAATTCCTTGGTGCAGGAGTATGAGATATTCCGAATGAAAGCAGGAGAGATAGTATATGATGTGTAGAAGAGGTTCACACATATTGTAAATCACCTGATAGCTCTTCGAAAAGTATTTGAGAATGAGGGGATCAATATCAATATTCTCAAGAGTCTCAATAGGAGTTGGCAGCCAAAGGTAACAACCATATCTGAGTCCAAAGATTTAACTAACATGAATATGGCTACACTGTTTGGTAAGCTTAGGGAACACGAGCTGGAGCTAGGGAGATTGAAGGAGGAAGAGGAGACTGAGCAGAAACAATCTATAGCCCTCAAAGCTAATAACAAGAAGACCTTTAGAAGGACTAAATCAGATGCAGATTTGGATGCAGACATTTCAGAAAAGGAAGTCATGAACATGATGGTAAAGAAGTTTACCCAGTTTATGAAAAATAGAAATGTTGCAACTGACTTTGTAGGACACTCAAAAGGAGGCAAAAGGAATGAAAAGATCACCACTGTCACGTGTTATGAGTGTGGGAAAGAAGGACACATCAAGCCATATTGTCCAGACTTGAAGCTCAAGCAACAAAGACAGGGGATTCTGTGTTGGTAGTTGTATTCTGTTTCTATATTTGATTGAGAGTTTGAGAGGTGTTTACATTAGAGTGTGCTCTGTAAAGCCTTTATTGTAATACTCTGATCATTATAGTGAATTACTCTCCAATCTAAGGTTGATTGGGAGAGTGACTGGATGTAGGCATTGAGGCCGAACCAGTATAAAAATTGTGTTTGATTTTCTCTCCTTATCTCTTTACATTTTGATTGCATACTTACTTTCCTTACCGTGCAAAAAAGATTCAAATAACTTTCTAATTCTTCAAAAAAGATTTTAAAAGTGCACGTTTTTATTAAACACCAATTCACCCCCTCCCCCCCCCTCTTGGTGTGGGGAAACAAGCCCCGTTATTTCTAAAACATAACGGGTTTTAGCACAACCCTAACGAGGGAGAAGCACGACTCCACTGAGGGAGAAGGAGTGCGAGAACAAGGTTTAAGTGAGGGATAACTGTCAACACCCAATTTCGTCCGGATTGACTAAATAATAGTTTTTTTTTTATTATTTTATTTTTCTTCATATTATTTTCTTTCATTTTTATTTTTTTTTATTTTTAATTTTACTATTAGTTATTTTACTTTATTTGATTTAGTCTTTTTCTAAAAAAAAAAAAAGAGGCAAAACGAAAAAAAAAAAAGAAAGAAAGAATAAAGAAAGAAAAGACAAAAAGGAAAAAAGGAAGAAACGCTGGTCTGAAAAAAAGGAGGACGCAAAACAGCAGAGGCGTTTTGGATTGGCAGATAAATTTGGCAGAGAAAAGCAGTGAGAGGAATTGGTTTTGGGAGGGGATCACCCAGCACGCACATGGTCAGATCACCTTCACCATTTTGCAATCATCATCCATTGATTCAGGGGCTCTAAAATTTTTTTCGGGATCACGCATATGAAGGGGAGGAATTTTCCCCTTACCTCGAAGGGATCCATCATTCACCTTGGACAATTCTCCATGGCCTTCATCACCCATCATCTTCTTCGCCCGAGGCCTCTATAGTCTTGGGGGCACCCCTGTTCTTTAGACACAACATCTTCATCACCACCTTTCACTATCATCAACACACGATTCCACCATCTTCATCAACACTCACCACTACCAAATCAATATTCATTGGCTACTCTCTCACACACACACCCGTAACCACCCAAAAAAACATTTCCCATCCTCTCCCAATTCCTTACCTCCGAAAAAACCATCTTCCAACCCAAAACTTCATGGCCTATCCTTACCAGGTTCAATTAAAAAAACCAAATTCTCACAATCAAAATCACTACTCACTCAACAGAATCACTCTCTCCAAGACCATTTTCTCCGACATAGCAAAATGGGATTCTCCCCACTGGTTCTTCCAGCATCCATCATTCACCTCTTACACTACCCTCACTTCCTATATTCACATACACACACGCTACTACCCATCAACTCAATAGAACCACCCTCTCCGAAACCAATTCCTCCATCACGCCCAACCACAGGAACAGACAACCCCCTTTTTTTGCTAGTCACCACCTCCTCTGTCACAGGTCACAGAAACACAGAATCAAACCAAAACAGAGAGGAACTCAATTTCACCTCTTGGAGATCATTCTATTCGTTCATTCATCTTCGTCGATAGCCTTGATTGGATTCACCAACATCATTCACGGTTGCACTACTCTCTATTTGGATATTTAGAAAAACCTCATCAGAAAGCCATCTCTCCTTCACCAAACAACAGAATCACAAATAACCCAACAAAAAAAAAGGAACAATGAGAAGCACGGTGATATTTGTTTGTTTCTGGTAACGCTTCAGTCACACATCGGAGGAAGCCAGGGCGGTTGTCGGCATCAACCTGTGTACTACCGGCGAGTCTGCGCCATGCGTGAAGAAGAGAAAGAGAGAAAGGGGAAACCCTTTGTCTTGGAGCTGTGCCAAATCGGAAATTGACGAGGGAGATCATCCTGTCTGAGGTTGTTTTCGGAGTAGGCAGTAGAGTGGTTCGATGGGAAAGAAGGCATGACTCCAGTGGTTTTAGCAAGTGGCCGGCGTTGTTCACGACAGTGAAGGCACGTCGTGGAATAAAAGGTTTCCTTCGTCGCGCGCGAAAAGGAAAAATGGAGGGCAAAGTTGCTCCGACTGGCGTGGACGGCGCTATCCGCGACAATCTCGGTCAGCCAAAGGAAGGTGACGATGTTAGGCGGTTGGTGATGATCCTAGCGGCGATTGATGATGTTGGCATAAGGGGGAAGCTTTCACCTCAGCCGGCAATGGCTCAGCGGCGAACGGCATCGCTGGCGGCGCCGTAGAACGTAGTTCCCAACGGTTGATTTCAGTGGTGGTGACAGTGGCGTGCATCCGCGACAGAGGCAAGCCTCCGTGGCTCGAAGGAGACCCTAGGTCTGGGTGGTCGAGCAAGAATGAAGTGAAATGGCTGAACCCCTCTTCTGAGTTGGAAGAAAAAGAGGCGTTGGGCCTGGCTGGTGGGCTAGTCCTTTCTCCTGGCGACGTCAACTGCCATTCACACCCCTCGATTTTGGGTCGACCCCCACTTCCTTTCTATAAACAAAACTTGGGGACTTGGGCCAGCGCGTACCAAATGGCACCCCAATTTTCATCTGCGCACCCATACCTTCAATTGGTCTTGGATTGATATATTCTTGGTTATCTCTACATCTCCATTCTTATTGGTTCCTTTACTTCATTTTATTTTATTTTTTTTTCTTTAGTTTATATATTTGTTTTATTATTGTTTGTTTGTTATTACTATTTTTATAATCTTGTTTTTAAATATTTACATAAACATTACTTTCATATGATAAAATTAAAAAATAAAAATAAAAAAATAAAATAAAAACTAATAAAGATAAAAAGTAAAAAATATAAAGTAAAAAAAAAGGGTAAAAATAAACAAATAAATTATTGTAAAAGGTTTAAGCACACGTGTGACCATTCGCGTCAGCCTTGTGTTAAAAACATTTTTTCTCCTTCTTTTAAAAAAAAATATAAATAAAAAAAAAAATATTTTAAAAAGTTTAAGCACATGTGCGACCATCCGTGTCAGCCTTGTGTTAAAAACTTTTTTCTTCTTCTTAAAACAAAAATTAACAAAAAATTTTTATTTTAAAGGCTTAAGCACACGTGCGACCATTCGCGTCAGCTTTGTGTTAAAAATTATTTTTTTTTCTTCTTTCAAAAAATTAACAAAAAAATATAAAACCTCATGTTTTCAAACAATCATCCAAACATAATGCTAGAACTACGTAACCCTGATTTCTCAGTCTGACTGGGAATACGTAGGAGCAAGGTCAATCCTTGTCGGGCACAAAAAACACAAAAAAATATTTTGTTTTCTTTAGAGTTTTATTTTTCTTTTTAGGGGAAGTTAAACATTTTTTGAAAACCACATTTTATTCGCGTATTGAATTAAAGGTACTGCCTTAGGGCAGGCGTTGTAGGGTGTTAATACCTTCCCTACACGTAACCGACTCCCGAACCCAGAATCTGGTTTTTGTAGACCGTGTCTTTTCTTTATGGTTTTTCCGTAGTTTTCCAGAATAAACTATGGTGGCGACTCCAAATCTCTTTTTCAAAACTCGTCAAATTGTTTCTCTTTTGGATCGTCATCCCGTCGCGATTTCTGGTTGCGACAATAACCATGGTTGTAGTGGGGGAGACAGAGGGTTTGAGTGGTTCGATTAAGGGAGAACCAGCATTGAGTGGCTTGAGTAAGGGAGAAAGAGTGAGAGAGTTATGAGTTATTGCAAAGTCAGCTTCTCAACAACTTATTTTAATTTTTAATTATTAATTATTTTAGAATCAATATGTAAAATCAGTAGGTAAATATTTTTCCACTTACAAATATATCCTTCACAAAGTTCCCACCCAAACACGCCAACATTACATACGGATTTTACATAGAGATAATCTATATGTAAATTTTTTTCCCATTACCTATGGAAAAATTCGTATGTAATGGAATTTCCAACATTCGTATGAAATATTCGTCTGTAACATGTCCATTACCTATGGATCAAAATTCGTATGTAATAATCTGTATGTAAATCACAATTTTCTTGTAGTGTAACTATTATGGAAAAATATTTCCTAGTAGTATATTCCCAACCATACTAGGTATAATTTTACAAAAAATAAGTATAGAATATTATTTTGTTAATTTATCCACCTTCCATATATGCATTCATCACCCTCCTAAAAATCAAATTCTTGATATTTGATCCCTAAAAACATCTTTTCCTACAATATCTATTGTATTTTTCTCTTTTTTTCTCTCTACTATATAATACACATCCCTTTTAATTTTAATTCAAAAAATTGTTCAGAATCATGAAACATTTTAAGTATAGTATAACTTGTTTATCATACATCAAGAGAAAGTGAACAACGAATAACAAACATTCTTGATGATATATTTATACTAGAACGTAGTACAAATATTTTAGTTTGCATGAATCAATTTCAGAATATTGTAAGGAAGGCACAATTGGGTTCCACTAAAACACTCATTTGCATATATTTTATTTGTAGCTTCAGTAGGGTGAGCAAAGTCAAAAAAATAATATTCATTCCGATTTGCACAAGGTTTCCTTCCTTGGATACACGAGTCAAAAATATATTTGAACCCTGAAAATGTAATAAATAAAAGCATCAGCTATGATCATACTGGATTACAAAAAACACACGAACTTCTTAATTCCTTTTTTTCAAGAGATTAATGGGAGACATTGTTTACCAAATTTTCAGGAGAATTTCTTATTTTTTGGGAGAAATTGTAATTATCCAAATTAATAAAGTGTGAATGTGAGAGTTGAGTTTGCAGCTCCTGTAGCTTCCCAAGGAGTTTGTTTGAGTAGTGTTTAACCTTTTGATTTATATCTTCATTGCATTTTTGGGAATATGGTGTCCTTATAACAGATACTGGTGTGCAACCAATTTGACCAATTCTACTTACCACAAACTTTCGAGCTCCAAGAGCATAAATTCTCTAGGGTAAAAGAAAGAATGAAGGAAACACATTTTTCACATTATTTGAGAAAAAATAAATACTTATCATATGTAAAATACTTAATTGAAAGGTGACATTAAAATTTAACAATTACTACATGTGAGAAATCAACGTATAATTCAAAACATTTATTAAAAGATTACCTTAATACGTGAAACTAGTTGTTCAAGTAGGTAACCTGCATATTTTTCTGGATTTATATTGTTATTGGTTCCATTTAGGTACTTGAAATAATTTAACATGTAATCATTAGATCCAATTGATAAGAGATATAAGGAATTGACTAAGTAATGCCTTAAATTTGTTTTGCTATGTATGCTTCTTGGAAGATTGCTGGCCACAGTTGCGGTGAAGTATTCAATTTGTTTGTTTAAAGACAAACAATCCCCCTTCGTCACAAAATAAAAATATGATGAGAAATAAATTGAACAAGAAAGTTTTATTTATGAGACAAATATGTTTCTTATCATGAAGTTACTTTTAAAAATTATATTTTTTTTCCAGATTGAACATATGTTTATTCTGTTCATGTATTTTATAAAAATTATATAAAACATCTTTTCAACAAATAACATTTGAAATATTTATTATATCATAAATGGAGTTCTATTGTGAATTAGAATATAACTTTCATGTCTTGTTTGTTGAAAGGATATTTTATATGAATTTCATAAAATGCGAAGAAATAAATATATAGTTTTTAAAAATGAAACATAATTTTTTAAACAATTTGAGAAAAAAAAAAACACATTAAACTCTATTTACTTATTTTGAATCTTACTGTTCTAGTTGAATTCAAGATTCCACGAGAGTTTGATGCATAGTTAATTCCTCTTATTACTTGATGTCTACAGGACTTGTTCACACCTAAGTATGGAGGTGGAATTGGCAAACCCAATCTAATAGCTACAAGAGGACAAAAAATGTATAATAATCCTTGTAACATTGTTTTTTTTATGTTTGCATGAAAACAATAAATCAAAAAGTTACCAATAAGGTCAGCAAGGGTTTTGCCATTGCTAAACCTTCCTGTAGAACATTTATTGAAGTCAATGCCATAGGGAAATGCATTTGCCTTGGCAAGTGTGTTGAGGTTGTTGTTGTTTCCCGCGTCTATAGTTGAATCGCCAAAAACATGCAAAGCTGGCACAATCCTCTTTCTAGAATGTGAGGCATTGGCCAATAATGCTAATTGTTGAGCTATGATTATGGAAATAACCCAGAGAATTTTTAAGCTTTTTTCCATTTTGTTTTATTTTGGAGCAATTGAACAATGCAGCTAGTGTCTTAAATAATGATTTTTTAAGTAAGCATTACTTATTCATAACGAAAAGTACAACTCAAATGTGTATAGTTATCTCTCAGCATGCTTCATTTTTTAATTCCTATTTTGTTTCCAGATACGATTTTTTTTATTCCTTTCTAAATTACATAGAGGCTAACTCATTCTACTTTATTCTTTCCTTTTCATCTAACTCCTTTTTTGTTTCAAAATACAATTTTTGTTATTCCTTTCTAGATGGAGCTAAATATTCTACTTTATTCTTCCCTTTTCATCTATTTTTAGCTCCACCTTTCTTCATTTTTCTTAACTAATTTTTAAAGTTATATTTCTTATTTTTATTTTTGTGTAAATATAGTTCCTATTAGTTAGAAGGTAGTTAGAATAATTATGTCAAATCAAATTCATTTTTGTAGTATTTTTTATTTTAAAATCTCTTCATTGTAAAACTTTTTACTCTCTAATAAATAATTAATATTAAAAGTTATGTTTTAAGAAAATGAATTGCAAAAGTAAAACGTGTGTAATTAATCCTTATTTTCTTAAATTTATTTCTCTCTTAATTTTGTTTCTTATGCACCTCTACTTTTTAATATATATATTTATTTATTTATTTATTTGTTTTTATCACCAAAGAAAATTATATAATAATAAATTGAGTACTTAAGGTACTTCAATCCTTATACATGACATTTACAATGATGGGCATTGTAATAGTATGTTCTTTAAGTAGATTTTTCTATCAATCCTATACCGAGTATAATATTTTTCAAATGATTTGATTACATAGGAAAAATCTATTTTTGAGATATTTAGCCAAACAATATGCTCAACATGTCCTGAATATTGTAGATAAAAATTCATATTATAAAAGATAAGTCAATCTTTCTACTATGTCAAATAATGCATTATATGTTCATAAGATTGTACCCAAATTTCACAAGACAACATGTATGCAACACCTATTAAAGTATTCTTATATTCCCTTGTTTTCTTCCACTGGGGGTACTTTACTATTTAGCATTTTCTTTGTTATAGTATTGTGTTCTCCATAATACATTAAGCAACTCACGCATAAGATTTTTTCCAAAATACTTCAACTATCTTTTCTAGTACCATCTTTCATATCCCTTTGGACTTCTACACAATGAGTGTAAAGCCCCATTTTCCTTAGTGGTAATTCTAAGACACTTGTACAAAAGCTAAATTAAAAAAGAAACAAGTATTTTAGTATTTTATATACCACTCCCTTTGCTTCCTCTCTTATAGGCTATATTCCTCATCCCACTACTTACTTATACGCTTTATTGTCAAAACCCTTTACTATTTATGAAATCACCAAAAAAACACTAAAGGGTAGTGAGTAATGTTTTAAAAGATATTTTGCAAAGTAGGTGAATAGTGTTTTACCACTTCAGGTTTACAATGATTATTAGTACCACTCCTAGTTTGCATAGTCAACACAAGTAGTCCAAGTTTAACCGCTCTGGTATATAAGTATTCTAACCACTTATGGTATCAACCTTAGAGAATTGTCTAGATTGTCTAACTCAATTGAGCTAAAGACTAAGTGTTCTAATTCTCTTCAGAATGTACAACACAATAAGTGTTATTAGAAAATACAGATTAGCAACTCTAAAAGAGAGGATAAAAACAATACAATGACATAAGAGATTTTTCTAACGTTCTTTCTCTTAGAAAACTTAGCTTCAAACGGTATAGAGCAACAATATGCTTGTATGAGCATTCACGAGTTCACTATGATATCTGTTTTTTCTTGTCTTCTCTTCAAGCTTTCGTCTATTTATAACTTTTCTTGAGAAATGACCGTTCAATAAAGATGTTATGATAGACAGGTCCAAGCCACTTCCAAATCAAGGATCCATTCACCATAGAATGGCCAAAAGGTTACAAAGGATGCATCTCCATAAGGTTAAAGCTGAGTTTATTCACTTAAAAGGGAATCTCAAAGCCAACATGACGGATCACTCCAAGCCATGAAAGGGAATAAAAGCCTTGAAAAGAAGAAACCTGGTGGAGCTTAGCGTCGTCATCCACCGCTCAGCGCCTGCGTTTTAGAGCACGTATTTAAAGTGCTTCTTCTAGATAGCCTTCACACGTCCCACACACTGTTACGTGGCAAGGTGGATCCATTATAAATTCACCTTTGCTCATCTTGTAAAACTTACCTTTGAATATATGACTCTGCTAATGCAATTTCTAGCTTTTTTCTCTAGACCAAGGGTCACTTTCCACTACTTCCTCCCTTACCACTATAGCTTCCTTCTTTGATGGAGGGTCGTCTGAGCTATAGTTGTTCCATTGAAGCACCTCACCCATTCCAAATAGCCACCAATACACTACTTTCGTTGCCAGAAAATCTCCATTCTCTTCCACTGAACCTATTTTGCTACTCTATGCTCGACCAAGCATCTGGACCATGCTATCATGTTAACTTCATGTAAAGTTGTTGGCCTTTTTAGGTGAGAAGTCAGACTCAGTCTACTTTACAAAGGTACAATGCTTTGTCATAGCTTTTATCAAAACATAACTTGTACGATGTGACAGAGCAAATGGCTTCAAGGAAACATTCTCATAATGCTCTTTTTCTTTCACAATGTCTTTTTTTCTTGGGTATCGTGATTTTGATCATATCTTTTTGCTTTATTGATTTACACGGATATCAAGAACAAAGTATACAAGCATCAAAGTACTTTTTGGTACATGCATTAAATGTTTTGAACGTTGATAAGCATTGAGCAATGTAGCGTGTTCAAAACATTTTATGATTTGTCATTTCATTAATAGATGCATCATTTGGTAGGACAATTGTATATTCATTAGATTGTATAAACAAAAGATGCTTTTTTAAGGCTAAAACATTTAGTGGTCACTCATCAGACAATGTTTTCTCTAGAAAGCTTTGTTTGATATAATATTATATTGAATACACATTCTTTTAATGTTAGTGTCATACAAGAGATAGATTTATGTTTTCTTATGAAGTTAGCTTATTTTACTCATATAGTCTATTGAGAGATTTCAATGAGACATAATTTCTTCTAAACACTTATCTTATGAGATTGTTTATATAATTTTGTGTCTATGTTTAAGCGAGCTTAATGCTTAGGTGTTAGATCATACATGTGTTATTTAGTTCAGATATTATGGGGTATAGATACTTTGTCAGGGTTTTATATCATTTAGTGCAAGTTTTTAAGTTAGCATTTTGCTTAATGGGATGACTATCATTTATCCTTATATGTTATGTTCTATATATAGTTTCGATAGCATTTAGAGTATGTATTTGCATTACACACTATTTTCATGGTTAGAATTACTTTAATATTTATCATGTATGTTTTGTCTTAATGATTCAGATAAATGATTTTGTTAGTTAATCATCTACCTTTTGGGTAAACCCAATTGTTTGGACGCTTGTTTTCATAACAATATTTCGTTGAGTATTGTTTAATAAAGTTAGGATTTGTAAAAGTTAGTCAAAATTACCATTAACATCATTATTTAAGAGTGAAAAGTATTACATGCTATGACTTTTGCATCCCAAATGAAGGTCTTTTAAATGTTAAATGGAAAGATAGTCAAAAACACCATCAAAATTGTTAAATAAGAGTTTTGTTCACTTTTATCTTATAATTATAAAAAATAAAAAATTAATTATTCTAATTATTATTAAAATAAAAATCTTATTAAATTTATAAAAGATATATTTTTAAAATATTATTATAATATATATATATATATATATATATATATATATATATATAAGATAAAATAATTCATTTTTAAAAAAATATTATAAAATAGTTATCAAAATCAATCCTCATTTGCATGTGGACTTGGAACATAAAGTATAGATAGTTTCTCTGAGTACACTCAGTAATTACTTGGTCAATTAAGTGCATCAAAATTATATGACAAATTCAGTTATGTAAGGAATTCTATTAAACTGCCTTGCACATATGAATATAGGACATATTTGGTTTTCAAATTGATTAGATAATCAATTTTAACAATGAAAACCATAGTAGACATCAATATTTAAGAGCTAACATGTAGAATACCTGCCAGTTGAAGATGTTATGATGCAGTTGGGATTATTCAAAAAGCCACACAGCTCTTGCAACTCTTTATCAGAATGCACCATAATGGCTCCCCTATTATATACCTCTATTGACAAATTTGGAAAAATAAAGACTCGAACTGATAGAGAAGTATGTCTACGTAAGAACTCTGTAACTGTAGATGGACATAACTCTTTATATCCCTGTCTTCCGTTCTTCATTTGAGACAACTGACTATAAAAAAAAATATAAGGAAAAATAAAAATCAAATGAAAATCCGAGGAAATATTAAGACGATTCATATTATGGAACATCCTTGTAAAAATATAAATTACTAACACCCTGAATAAAAGTCAAGGTTAATGAATATGACACGGGGTTTCTAGACCTTTGTTAAATAGAGAAACAGCGCTGTGTAGGGGTGAGGAGAAAATGAGTGTGTGCTGGGTTGGGTTCACTGCCTAAGAAAAGAGTGTGATGGTTGCTCTTTGCTGTGAATAAGTGAACCGGAATCAAGAGCGGTTTTCAAAGAAAAAAAATGTAAGACAGAACTAGACATGCTTCAAGAAAAATGGTAATCGGTAAGCTTAAAGGAGAATGAGTGTAAATGCATTCCACAAAACTAATTTATGCATTCCCAAAACAAATTTTAAGTAAAAAGGGAATCCAAATAGGAATTCCATTTTTATAACTCACTGAGATGTAACTCCAACAATATTCCTATGTCAAATTGTACATGAATGCAATTCCAATTGTTTTATTTACCAATTAGGTACAATTTGACTGGTCGAATAGATAAAATCAATCGATCCTAAATGTTGACATCTTAATTTGACAGCTATGGTTTACAATGTCCTGACAGAATTAGATGGACAATCACATAAAAAGAGCCACAAATATCTTGATCGCAGTAAAAAGGTTTTCGGAGTTGAACCTAGTAGTTTAATCTACTTCTAGTGTTAATATCTACTATTACATCGGAACAAACCTTCAGGTGAACATCCATTGACAACAGACCGCCTAGCACATTGTGTTTCCTGTAAAGGCCGATACATTCGAGGATATAATATTAGAACCAGAACATGTCCAGGATCACTATTTTATATCTTTCTCAGCAAGCAAGCTCATAGAAAGAAATCACGGTTACATAGAGAAGCATGTACTACTTGACTTTATCATTCGTCCAAAATAAATAACTTGATGAGCGGAGTTAGATCTGTTGTTGCAATATGGAACCATTCCAAAGCCAGAACCTTCCTTTGGCATTAAAAAGAAAAAGAACAATCATCCAGAAATTGAGCACTGATGTAGCAGTCAATTTTCTTGCATTTGGACCATGCAACCAAAAAAGTATAAAAGTACACAAGCATTCTTCCTCTCATGTTTTCCAAGAATGCTCACTTTCTTGCACCTATGGAAGCAGACACAATATCAATCACAAAGGTAAAACGGAAGCAATTTTAATCTAGAATATAAGAAAGTTTATTTTTATTTTTCCGAACACTAATGGTGTGTTTGGTAGGAGAGAAATTGGCGGGGAAGGAAAGATGGAAACTATTTAGAGTGCCAGGAGGAGGAGACATAAGGTGGAAATAATTTTAAAAATTATGCAACTCAACTTACTAAACTATTTTTCATCGCTTCTTTTTTCTCTGCAGCCAAACATCTTTAACTTCCACATTTTTTTTCTCACCCGTCCTCTTCATTTCCCTTTACCTTATTTCAATTCTCTCTACCAAACAAGTCCTAACTACAACGACATTAGATTTCTAGTCTATTGAATATTTTACCCAGCATGACTTGTTCTGTCATGGAAGTGAGCGTCACGTAAAAGCCTAACTGTTAATAGCCGAAACAAGGCTGAGCAAGAGTGTCACGGCCCAAAGACCGGTGATGTGTTGGGACTCAGTAGGAATTGGGTCATTATGACATTTGACAACCCAACACACAAGCCGAGATGGACAAAAATGTGAGATGTTTAGTTAGAGCAAAATGGGGAGGTTTCTAAGGAACCATAAATCACATGATTTGGGGATATAAGGGTCGTAGATAAAGGGTATCAAGTATCCATTGAGCATGGGGGAGTAGCTGTTATTGAATATAAAAGTAGGTATAAGACTAATCTCCCTAGTATCTAAAACACACAGGGTAATATATTTATAATGAAGAATGATACAAGTATATATGGCAACCAAACATAAATATGATAAATAGAAGATATTGTTAAAAAACAATATCTACCAATATCAAAAGTTTATGTTTTCCTAATTAACAAAAAATGAAATATATCTAACAACTATAGAAGAAAAGAACCTGGGGCTGAAAAGGGGGGGGGGAACTTGATTGTTCTAGATAAAGGAAACCTTTAGACCGGAAAAAAAGGCTTGTGTTTCAGGTGTGATGAGAAATTTGGTCCCAATCATACCTGCAGGAACAAACAGCTTAATATGTTGTTGCTTTATGACGAGGACATAAAGGCTTTGGAAGGTAGCCCAGACCTCATTCCCTTGCCAGCGGAAGAAGGGGAGGACAATACACAAACTTTGCAATTATCCCAATGTGCAATGGCTGACCTCACTACAAAAAAATCATGGAAATTGTGGGGAACAATTGGCACGGAAAAAGTGGTGATCTTGATTGATTGTGGTGCATCTCACAACTTCATTTCACAAGAATTGATTATTAAATGTGGGCTGCACCAGCAACCCACCCTACCATATATGGTTGAAGTAGGGGATGGGCACAAGGTTCCTTGCCAAGGGAAGTGCCAGAGGGTGATTCTGGAGGTTCAGGGGTTGAAGATTCAACAAGATTTCTTTGTTTTCTCATTGGGAGGTGCTGATATTGTGTTGGGGTTGGAATGGTTGGCATCTCTTGGGGAAGTTCGGGCTGATTTTGGCAACTTAAGTTTATCTATACGGAAAGGACAGCAGGAACATGTTTTAAGGGGAGATCCCACCTTGTCTAGATCAGAATCCTCTTTAAAATCTTTGTGGCAAGATTTTAGGCAGCAAGGGGAGTGTTTTGTTATCAAGTGGGAAGAAATTAAGGACTCTGGCACTGTTCCAGTACCACCACAGGTTTTATCAGTTTTGGCAGCCAATGAGGAAATTTTTCAGGAGATAGAAGGCTTACCCCCTAGCAGAGAACATGATCATTCTATCCATTTACAAGAGGGTGCTGCTATTCCTACTTTGCGGCCCTACAAGTACTATCAGCAAAAAAATGAGATTGAGAGGTTGGTTTGGGAAATGTTACAAGCGGGAATTATTAGGCTTAGTATTAGTCCTTATTCTAGCCCCATTATTTTGGTCAAAAAGAAAGATGGAGATGGAGGTTTTCCGTCGATTATAGGGCTCTAAACAAGGTCACCATTCCCAACAAGTTTCTTATTCCGGTTATAGAGGAGTTGTTGGATGAATTGGCCGGAGCAACTATTTTTTCTAAGCTAGATTTAAAATCTGGTTACCACCAGATTTTGATGCGTAAGGAGGATATTGAGAAAACTGTTTTCCGCACTCATGAAGGCCATTATGAATTCCTAGTCATGCTTTTTGGACTAACCAATGCGCCAGCAACCTTTCAGGCTTTGATGAATCAAATACGCCATCCTTTTCTGAGGAAATTTGTCCTTGTCTTCTTTGATGATATTTTGATCTACAGTCCACACTTAGTTGCTCATGTGACCCACTTAAATGAGGTTTTGGGGGTGCTGCATCAACACAAATTGAAGCTTAACAGGAAGAAGTGTCTTTGGCCAACTGCAGCTGGAATATCTGGGCCATATTATATCACAGTAAGGGGTGGCAGCAGACCCACAAAAGGTTGAGGCCATGGAGAAGTGGCCAGTTCCACGAAATCCTAAGGCTTTAAGGGGATTTTTGGGTCTCACAGGTTATTATGGATGTTTTGTCAAAGGTTATGGTAAGATTGCCAAACCTTTAACTCAATTGTTATCTAAAGAGGGGTTCAATTGGACAGCAGAGGCGCAGCAGGCTTTGAGGAGTTGAAGAAGGTTGTTTCCTAGTTACCGGTTTTGGCAATCCCTGATTTTTCTAAATCATTCACCTTGGAAACAGATGCTTCCAGCAAAGGTCTAGGGGCTGTTTTGTTACAAAAAGGGAGGCCTTTAGCTTTTTGGAGTCAAGCTTTATCGGAAAGGGGACAACAAAAGTCTGTCTATGAAAGGGAATTAATGGCCATAGTCCAGGCCGTTAAAAAGTGCAAACATTATCTCATGGGCAGCCATTTCATCATACTCACAGACCAGAAAAACCTTACGTTTCTCGCAGACTGATAGGTTCTTGTGATCAAGAACCTATGGGAAAACATTCAAGAACACACAAAGACAAGTTCTCTGGAATATACAGCCTCCTTTTATTGCAAAAAATCAACAAGAATGGTGTTTACAACGTAACCCGAGAGCTTAACCTCTCTCCAAAGAACTACAAGAGTTCCCGTAAAACAATATTACTCCAAAAACTAACCCAAACAACAACTAATTCCCCCCTTTTATATCACTTACTACCAGCACTAACAGAAATTATTCCTAACTGCCTTGGCAGTTAGGCTCTGTGACTTTACCCCTCCTCCTATATACAATCAACTCCCTAACATTACTCCCCTCTCCTCCAACAACCTTGTCCCCAAGGTTGAACTCCGGGTATTGCTCTCGTATAGTCACCTCATCTTCCCACGTGGCACTCTCTTGTCCCCCTTCTTGCCATTCTATCAAAACTTGGGGTATTTCCTCTGTTCCCAGTTGTCGTGTTCTCCTGTCCAGCACCTTCGCTGGCCTAAACATAGGTCCATTTGCTTGTAACTCAGTTGGAAGCTCTTTTTCAACTCTCTTCTCCCCCATAGCTTTCTTCAGTTCGGAAACGTGGAATATTGGATGGATTCTGGCCGCCTCCGGTAATTGCAACCTAAACGCAACTTTTCCGATCTGCTGTATTACCTCAAAAGGTCCATAATACCTTGCCGATAACTTCGGATGTAATCGAGTTGGCATGGATGATTGCCTATGGGGTCTAATCTTTAAATAGACCCAATCTCCTATCTTAATGTTTGATTCTTTCCTTTTTTTATTCGCCTGATTGCTCATCGCCTCTTGTGCTTTCCTTAAATGCATCTTGAGCTGTTTCAAAGCCTCATCCCTTGTCATCAAATCTTGAACCACCGACTCCACCGCTGTCTCCCCAGGAATAAACCGACTCAAAGCTGGAGGTGCTCTTCCATAAACTATTTCAAAAGGGGAACATCTTGCTACACTTTGATAACTGGTATTATACCAGTACTCAGCCCAAGGAAGCATCAACTTCCAACTCCTCGGCTGCTCTGAGCAAAAACACCTCAAATACCCCTCCAAAATTCTGTTCACCACTTCAGTTTGGTCATCCGACTCAGGATGGTATGCCGTGCTCATACTAAGCTGAGTACCCTGCATCCTGAAGAGCTCTTTCCAAAATACACTCACAAACAGGGGATCTCTATCACTGACTACTGACATAGGTATCCCATGTAACCTCACTATTTCTTGAACGAACCTCTCTACAACCGTGCGAGCTGAATAAGGATGTTTCAAAGCAATAAAGTGACTATACTTACTCAACCTGTCAACTACCACCAGTATTGCATCAAACCCGTGTGATTTGGGTAGCTTAACAATGAAATCAAGGCTTATTTCTTCCCAAATGGCTTGTGGAATCGGTAATGGCTGCAAAAGACCCTGAGGAGAAGCAGCCAGGTACTTGTGCTGTTGACAGATGACACAACCCGTGACAAACTCAGTCACCGTTCTCTTCATTCCTGGCCAATATAATGATTGGACAATCTTCCGGTAAGTACGAAACACACCCGAATGGCCTCCTGTGCTCGTCACATGAAACTCCACTAGAAGCTTGGGAATCCAACTCGATTTAGCTGATAAAACCAACCTTCCTTTATAATGAAGGCGATCATTCTCCATCGTGTATGCTTCATGGCTCGTTGGGTCCTCCTTGAGATCATTCATAATCTTTCGCAGCATGTCATCTTCTTCTACTTCTTTTAAAACCTCTTGAAAATCATGCCAATAAGGCCTGGAAAGTGCCCGTAGTTCTCCCTCCTCCATACCCCCTTCTTCTTTACGAGACAAGGCGTCTGCTACCTTGTTGGAGCTTCCTAATTTATAAACTATCTCGAAATCATACCCCATCAACTTGGCTATCCAATTCTACTGTCTATGCGTCGTTATTCTTTGCTCCAACAGATATTTGAGGCTACGCTGATCCGTATAAACCACAAACCTCCTCCCCAATAGATAGGGTCTCCAATGCTGGATGGCCATGACCAACGCCATTAACTCCTTCTCATAAATTGACTTAGACCGAGACCCCTCAGACAATGCCCTGCTGAAGAAAGCAATGGGTTTCTTATGTTGCATCAATACAACGCCCACTCCACTCCCAGAAGCATCACACTCCACATGAAATTCCTGTGTAAAGTCGGGCAGTGTTAGCACCGGTGCCGTTGTCATTGCCCTTTTTAGAGATTCCATGGCTACCCCGGCTTCCTCAGACCACTCAAACTTTCCTTTTTTCAACAGCTCCGTGAGAGGTTTAGCTAGCTCCCCATACTTTGACACAAACCTCCTATAATACCCCGTTAAACCCAAAAAACCTCTCAATGCTTTCAAATTTCGGGGTTCTTCCCACTCCAGCATGGCCCTTACCTTATCCCGATCCATCTCCACTCCTTTCTCCGAAATCTGGTGGCCCAAGTATTGAACCCTCCTTTTCCCAAACTCACATTTCTTTTGATTTGCTACCCACACATTCTCTTCCAGCAACTGTAGTACCAATGTTAAGTGGTGGATATGCTCTTCCAAGGTTGGGCTGTACACCAATATGTCATCAAAACAAACCAGTACCCATTTCCTCAAATAAGGTGCCATTAATCTGTTCATGGCGCTTTGAAACGTTGCCGGGGCGTTCATTAGCCCGAAAGGCATCACCATAAATTCGAACAAGCCTTGGTGGGTTTTGAAAGCAGTCTTGTGGATGTCCTCCTCTCTCATTCGTATCTGGTGGTAACCCGCCTTCAAGTCCAGCTTAGAGAAAAATCTAGCACCCTTGAGCTCATCCAATAGTTCTTCAATTATCGGAATAGGAAATTTATCCGGTACAGTAGCCTTGTTCAATGCCCGGTAATCCACACAAAATCTCCAGCTTCCATCTTTCTTTTTCACTAAAATTACCGGACTGGAAAACGGGCTTTGACTGGGTCGAATAATGCCAGCCCGAAGCATATCTGAAACCTATTTCTCGAGCTCCTCTTTCATGAAGAAAGGATACCTATAAGGCCTTACATTTATAGGATCCTTACCCTCCTTAAGCACTATTCGGTGCTGTGAATCACGTGAAGGAGGTAGTCCCTCTCTCTCCATAAACACCTTGCAGTGGGCCCTCAAAACTTTTCTGATGTCTGTCTTCTGCTGCACCGTTAAATCATCCATCACGTCACCGTCTCCCCTGGCCTCCACTATGCACAGTTCCCACACCAAGAACCATGACTCAGCGTCTGTGATTTTTGTGAGTGCACCTGGCTCCACCAGTTGTCTTGCCAAGACTGGGTCACCGCAGATTTTCTTCTTCTCTCCATCCACCACATACTGCATAGGCATCTCTTTCCAGTTAATAACCACCTCACCCAGTTTTGCCAACCATGCAATACCCAATATTAAATCCACTCCACCGAGATCAAACACATACATGTCCTCCTCTACCTTCACATTACCCAGCTTCAATTCCACCTTTTCACATCGCCCACTGGTCCACTTCTTACACCCGTCACCCAAACTCACCGCGTAGGTGGCCGTCTCTGTTATCGGAAGCCTCATTTCCTCCACCACCTTCCGGCTGATGAAATTATGGCTGGCTCCACTATCGATGAAGACGACCACACGTTTTTCTCCTATCAACCCGGTCAGCTTCATGGTTTTGGGAGGCGTTAGACCCTCCGCCGAGCACGCTGAGAGCTCCATGGGTTTCGCCTCCAAGCCAGCGTTTTCCTCCAACTCGCCCTCCTCGTCCTCCGCCAGAAGCAGTACTCTCAAGCCCTTCTCCGCACACCGGTGACCCGGTGCGAACGACCCTCCGCATCGGAAGCACCTCCCTTCTTCCCTCCTCTTCAGAAACTCTGGATAAGGTAAGTTTCTGACCATTCGATTCTTATTTTCTCCTCCGGCCGAGCCATTGCCCCTCGCATTGGTACTATTAACCACCGTCGCACTTTCTCTCCTGGCCGTACCCGCTCCTTCTAACCCACAAGCCTTCGTCGCGACGTGCGATCTCCATCAACCCTCACTATCGCCATCACAGTTCGATTACCCGCGTGGGTCATCTTGAGCCCGTTCCAACCTCCTCCACATGCACGGTTTATGGAGTCCTCCACGTCTCTCGCAACCCTGATTGCGACCATCAAATCAAGGGGACTCTGAATTCTGACCTGGCCTTTAATATCTTCACGTAACCCCGCCAGAAAGAACCCCAAAATCAGCTCCTCCGATAGGCCCTGGGTCTGACCCAGTAGCATCTCAAAACTTCTTACAAACTCTTCCAGCGCTCCTTCTTGCCTCAGGGTGGCCATCTGTTCGTAAACCGTTCCCCGGAACCCACCACCGAATCGATTGATCAGCCCGTCCTTCAAACCCATCCATGTCTGATTCTTGGTTTTCTCCCGCCAATACTTGAACCTATAACTCGCGCTTCCCTCCATACTAATGTAAGCGAGTTTGACCTTATCCTCCTCTGCTACCTTCTGAATGTCAAAAAATCTCTCAGCCCGATTAATCCAAATGTATGGGTCTCCGCCTTCAAATGATGGCAGTTCCACCTTCTTCCTTCAATTGAGTGTGATTCCCCCAGTATCACCCCTCCCTGGGTTCTCGTTCACCGAACTACTGCTCCCTTCAGAACCACCCCCTTGATTGTTCGAACCTCCACCCATCATTTTCATCAATTGTTGCACGTCGCGTCTGATTGTCGCGGTCTCATCCTTAATTCTCTCAACCGTGATCTCCAAGTTATCCAATCTCCCCTCCGTCTCACTCCCCATCGCTGGCTCTTCTCCTTCGTGATCTGGCAGGTCGGACCAAATGATAGGTTCTTGTGATCAAGAACCTATGGGAAAACACTCAAGAACACACAAAGACAAGTTCTCTGGAATATACAGCCTCCTTTTATTGCAAAGAAACAACAAGAATGGTGTTTACAACGTAACCCGAGAGCTTAACCTCTCTCCAAAGAACTACAAGAGTTCCCGTAAAACAATATTACTCCAAACACTAACCCAAACAACAACTAATTCCCCCCTTTTATATCACTTACTAACAACACTAACAGAAACTATTCCTAACTGCCTTGGCAGTTAGGCTCTGTGACTTTACCCCTCCTCCTATATACAATCAACTCCCTAACACAGACCAAAGGTTGTTGACAAAGGAGCAGTTTAAGTGGGCTTCCAAGCTTCTCGGGTTTGACTTTGAGATCAGATTCAGACCTGGAAAAGACAATCAAGTTGCAGATGCTTTGTCTCGCAGGGACTGTTTTAAGGCCATTTCTATCCTCTAGCCAGAGCAATGGGGCTCTTGGGAGGAAGAATCACAACAGGATGCAAGTTTGATGGCCCTGATTCAGGATTTATTCCTGGACCCTTCATCTCATGAGGGTTATGAGTTACGGAAGGGTAGATTGTTCTACAAAGGAAAATTGGTGTTACCAAAAAATTCTTCCAGTTTGTCTGCTATAATTAAAGAGATGCATGAGTCTCCTACAGGCGGCCATAGTGGTTATTTTCGGACATTTAAAAGGATCGTGGGGGTCCTTTATTGGGAGGGTATGAAAAAAGATATTAAAGAGTGGGTCCAACAGTGTGAAGTTTGTCAACGAAACAAAGCTGAAACACTTGCTCCAGCAGGCTTATTACAGCCTCTACCCATTCCCACTCAAGTCTGGTCTGACATCTCTGTGGATTTCATTGGGGGCCTTCCTAAAGTCCAAGGGAAAGACACCATCCTTGTGGTGGTGGATAGACTCACGAAGTATGCTCACTTCCTAAATGGCAACAATTACCATCCATTGAAAACAGTTGGGAATCTGCAGCAGCCATTAATAGAGTTTCCTGCTTTTCACCTTGAGGACAAGGTGAAACTTCATGGAGGGGGTATTGATAGGTACATAGGGAAGGTTTACAGCAGAAGAAAAAGTGCATGAGTCATTTTTTTGTATGACATGAGTCAGTTTACAGCAGAAGAAAAAGTGCATGAGTCAGAAAAACTTCATGGAGGGGGTATTGGTGTTTATATTGATAGTTTGTATTGCTGTTAAGTTCTGTGGTGCAGAATCCATCTCAGATATCTTATTCATTTGAGGTAGCATCTTTAGGAAGTGGAGTTGAATCAGAATCTAGATGGACTAGGGAATTTTCAGCCAGCTGCAGGTGTTTACTTCGGCAGAAGAGATCCGTGAGTTTTGTGAAAGCACTTCATTCAGAGTGAATTCCTACCATTCCAGCGCTGCAGTGTGAAACTTTGTTAGGTTCCTTTGTTCAGGAGACCAAACAGAACATTCTCTCCTCACAATAACACTCGAAACAGCAAAAGATGAAAGTATGTTTATGTATATTATTGAATCTGTAATGTAATATAAAGAGAAATACAATTATACGTCCCAAGGAAGCCTCCCTTCCTCCACTGGAATATGTCCAGTCTATTCCAAAAGTAAAATATCTGATAATCCTCTCTCCACCTATTCTGTTATTATTTATACCCTCTCTCTACTAACAACTAACTTCTTTTATTCCTAACATTACTCTACCCCTCAAAATCAACCTTGTTTTCAAGGTTGAAGTCAGGGAACTGTTATTTGAGGTAATGCTCCTCTTTCTAGGTGGTGCCCTCCAAATTCTGGTCTGGAGGCTTGGGTGGTGGTAAATGCTCCTCCAATGTCTTCCATTCTTCTTTCATTCTATTAACTTCCCACATTCGGATCACCTCTTTTTCAAAACTATAAGCCCGGAGAAGATGATCTTTGATGTCTTTCAATGCTTCCAGCAACTCTCTCCCCTCTGCAGGTCCCTCTTTATTGGGAGTTAAGTCACTCTCTTCTGTCTTCCCCTCCACAAATTCCGCTTGGCTCAAGCTCCAAGCCTGAGTCATGGTTTCAATCTCTTGTAGTATATAAGCAAACTCTTTGGATTCAGAAATGTTTTCTCTGCCTATTGGCTTGTGTTCTTCAGAGGACTGATTCAGGTCTGGCATTACAACCTGCAAGAAGCAGAAACAACCAATTATATTCCCACCAACATCAATTCTCTTGTTTGCTGTTATATAACTCTCAACAAATTCTCCATTTCTATCAAAAAATCCAAATGGTAACTTCTCAGAATCTTGACCACTTATTCCACAATATATTAAAATCATAAAATTCGTCAAGGTATCTTGACGTTTTAGTCAACAAAAATTCCAAATATTTCACCAGGAAGCAATTTTCCTATGACTTCATCTCTTTTCCAACCAGTTAGCCTTTCCATGGCTGCATTCCATTCAGAACAGCAGGCACTCTCATCAAAAGAAAATATGGGTGGAATCAGTGGACTGAGACTCTGCACGATTGCTTTTTAATCACCTCCAGCAATTTCATCTGCCACTGAGCGAGTCCCAACACACGGGAAAAAAATTGCATACTTGCTATGTCCAACAAAAGATTCTAACTTATCCACATATGTGGCATACATTATGTGAATGTCGCCAAAATGTAAACCTGGATTTCTGTAGACCAACACATCCCCGGTAATTTGGCCATTCCATGTATTATACAATCTTGATCCTTCTCTAGGCATCCAGTGGGATCTACAGTCCCCATTAAATAGAAACATTCAGGCATATATAGCTTCCCTCCTCTAAGCTTCTTGTGTTCCTCCCTTGCAAGTATAGACAGATGATACTGCAAAAATGGCTCATCCACAGGAATTCCACATAAAATCATTTCTACCGCAATGTATTCATCCATGGTGCCATTATTAATGGATGCTCTGAGTGCAACACACTTGTTGGAGAAAACATGATTTGCATCTTCCAAATTACTCTCTAGTAAAGCCTTGAAGAATTCATTTGGCACTCCTCCATAACTCAAAAGTGTAATCAGATTTTTAGATAAATAAGTTCTATTTGGCTTGATGCTTGTGTTCACTACCTCCAATGAATTTATGCTTTGCATATTCAGACTAAGGTCTTTCTCAACTTTAATCATTGAATGCCTAACTTGTATTGTCCTAGGAAGAAGCTTTCTGTTAACCAAAAGAGTGCCCTTAATTGTGCGATCCATGTGAAAGAGACAGCACTGAATCAGCAAAGGCGGTTGATGTGTGCTCAGCTTCAGCTCCGTTTCTCCCATTCCCTTACCCATATCCTCCAGATCCAAGAGATTGTTAATTTCCTCATCTTCATCGTCTTCCTGCCTTCTGCCGGTGTTGACAGATCCCTCCTGTCGCACCTCTGCCATCTTCTCACAAACAGTGCCCCGATTTACTCCGCCAAATCTCCGCGTCAGAGCGTCGGTGAACATCTTCCAATTCGGATGCTTGGTTTTCTCCCGCCAGAATCGGAACCAATAGCTCACCAAACCTCCCTCCATGCATCTATGGACGAGCTTCATCTTCTCCTTCTCCGTCATGCTCTAGAGATCGAAGAATTTCTCTGCTTGTGCGATCCAGCCCATGGGATCCACACCTTCAAATGTAGGTAGTTTAACGCGTTTCCTCCAACTGCGTCGAACTTCTCCTCTGTTTTTGTGGAAAATAAGACTGATTTATTATTCAAATCATGAAAAATATATTCTCAAACCTTCTATTTGTAATAATCTAGTTCTCCTAAAAAGGGAAATAGGAAAACTAAGAAACCTAGGAAAAAATAAAATAAAATAAAATATTATGTATCTATTTCCTCTAATTAGGAAGATTCTACAGATATTATCCCAGATTACAACACTCCCCCTTAAGCTGGATCATACGAGATTGTATGAACCAAGTTTGGAATAGACAAACTCAATTGTAGCGAACGTCAATAAACCAACTTGGATTGCAACGGACGAAGGCGAACTAGCACAATGAAACTTCAACTTGGACAACAATGGACGAGGGCAAACTTCAACTTGGACAGCAATGGACGAGGGCAAACTTCAAGGGACTTAACTGCCCTAAACAACGACAAGCCTTCAGGAAACATTTCTCCTGCAGAGGCAAACAGCAACAGACCTGCAGGGACTACACTACCCTGCAGCGACTGGAATTAAAAAGCTAACAGCCATAAATCTGTAGGGACTTAACCACCCTAAACAGCAACAAACCTTCAAGGGACTTAACTGCCCTGAACATATGGGAGGCCTTCAGGAAACAACTGTCCTGCAGAGGCAAATAGCAACAAACCTGCGAAGACTACACTACCCTGCAGCGGCTGGAACTTTCTCCTCCTCACGACTGAACAGCAGAACGTGAAGGTGGAAGAACTGGTGAGAACCGATCCGTACGAGGGACAAACTTGAATCCCATAACTTTGAAAGAGTCAATTCAGCAGTCAGTCTCAAAGAACAACTCTCAGTGAGTTCTTATAACAAAGCATTGGCAGAAACAAAAAACACCATGGCATCAAAAAGGCCAAATACAGGTTGGTGGTCCAAAGTTCTCTGCTGGATTACTCCTAAATAGTGATACTTAACACTATATCACAAAAAATACGGGCTAAACTCTAGCCCAAGAAGGAAGTTCTCTACAGGGGCTGAAAAATATTATGGCTTCTTCAGATTCCGAGGAACACACAAAAACATCTTCTCCCCAACATGGAAAAGAAAAGGAAGAAGCTTCGTCAGAAGAAGAGGATGAAGAATCCTCCGGAGAAGAGGCAGAAGATGACAATCTTCCATCACCCATCACCAAAACCAACGACTAGTGCACTTAACAGAAATAGACTCCCCTTTATGCCACAGGCCAACGAGACATCACACTTGCAAGAAAGAATCACATAATTGTAACAAGATGGAGGAGACAGGCTTGGCCACAGGTGTCGATGCATTCGGCAGCACAAGCGGTGGATACGTCGGCAAGAACACCCATCAGTGCCACACAAGAAAGAGGAAGAAGAAATCCATTGGTGGTGGCAGAAATCCCGTGAAGGCAGAGAAACCCATCAAAAACGAATTTGATGAGGGAGAAACCCAATGGAGGAGGAAAGGTCCTGGTCATGAAACGTGAGACGAAACCCATTAATGGAGGCATAAACCGAAACACAGAAGGACCAAATCAGAACCCAGACACGAGAGAGAGGTCCGACGGAAGTGTGCGTCGAGATGACGGAGATGGTGTGAAGACAACGAAGATGACAGCAATGGCTGTTATGGATGGTCAGAACAGCGAGAGGAAGGTCCGTAGAGTGGGTCACACCAAGGAGCAGAGACTAAAACTCAGATATACTAAAATATAGCCCAAACGAGTCGTCATTAACCCTAGGAATGGGCTCAGGAGGCTCCGGCGACACTGTCTGTGGCGGTGGCGGCGAGTGGGTCTCGCCGGAGGTAGGCGTGTGGGTTGCACGCGTCGGCAACGTTGGCTGCGCGTGGAGGTGCGTTGAGCGGAGTCGGGTCCTGACTCCAGCGGGGTTGGCCGTCGCTTGAAGAGACGATCCAGACCGCTGGTCACAGGTCGGAGTTGTGACGGTGGCCGGTGGCCGGCGGTGGACGGTGGTCGGCGACGTACGGAGGCCGGCGGCGGACGGTGGACAGCGGCGATACACAGCAAAAAAAGCAGCGAAGGCAGTAGCCTTAACCTTTCTTGGATTATTCGAAGAAGAGACTTTCGGTCCCAAAGTAAATGGGTTTGAATCCCACTCTAATGATACTCAAACAAACTCTATATTTGGCAATACTGAAAAAAAGGCCAGAATTCTAAGGCAGGCAGAACTTGACTAGGGCAATTGAAGCCCATTAAAAACACAGGTTAAAGAAGAGACTTTTAGGGGCTGCCAGCGGCCATGGCAGTCGGTCGCCGACAGACAACAAAGATAGCGGAAGCGAATCAGACAAGCTCTGATACCATGTGAAAAATAAGACTGATTTATTATTCAAATCATGAAAAATACATTCTCAAACCTTCTATTTGTAATAATCTAGTTCTCCTAAAAAGGGAAATAGGAAAACTAAGAAACCTAGGAAAAAATAAAATAAAATAAAATATTATGTATCTATTTCCTCTAATTAGGAAGATTCTACAGATATTATCCCAGATTACAACAGTTTTCTTCTGATTTCTCCTCCGAGTTTTCCGACGGTCGTCGTTCGCGTCCAGCATTGACAAAATCACCTCTTCCTTCCGAGCTCCGATGCTGGTTCCTGGTTTGTCGTTTTCGAGCGCCGCCAAACGCTTGGAATTCGCGTGTTACCGCTGTCATCTCCGCTTTCAACTCTTCTACTGTCGATTCAATCGCGATCAACCTTCTCTCCATTCATCTTCTTCATCGCACTCCATTTGCTCCTCCGATACAGATCCGGCAGGTCGGACCAAACTTGTTAGTTTCCTTTGTTCAGGAGACCAAACAGAACACTCTCTCCTCACAATAACACTCGACAGCAAAAGATGAAAGTATGTGTATGTATATTATTGAATATGTAATGTAATATAAAGAGAAATACAATTATACGTCCCAAGGAAGCCTCCCTTCCTCCACTGGAATATGTCCAGTTTATTCCAAAAGTAAAATATCTGATAATCCTCTCTCCACCTATTCTGTTATTATTTATACCCTCTCTCTACTAACAACTAACTTCTTTTATTTCTAACAGACTTGAAGGCTGTTCTTGGCCTACTCCTTGCCTTGATTGAAAGAAAAGAGTGCGAATTCATCAAAATCTGCAGCAGCTTTTGTTAGCCCAAAGGTTTAATTTGTTGTGTTAAAAGGATTCATAAATGTTCTTCTTATTACTTGCCATTTGCCTATAATTGTTCAAGATTCTAAAATGGGCTAGACAGGGGAGTGTTTCTTGAAACCAGAGTTTCAAGCCTCACTTAGGAAATTTCACCTTTGTCCTTGCTTAATCGTTTAGAGTGAGTAAGAATAGACTAAACTCTAAATTCTTCTCACAACCTAGGGAGTCCGAAATTAAGATCTAGTTTTGTTTGCCTTTTTGCTTGATTGAGTCTAAATTTTGTGAATTTCAAAGTAATTTTGACTTAAGAGATTTAAGCAAGTAGCTTAGAGCATATTTGGCAAAGCAAGACTTAATATTTAAACAACCCTTGTGGTTCACCTCTCTTACCTATAATTTGATCTTTAGTGAAACCTAGTATTCTTTGTTTCAAGAAAACTTTTAAGTTCACAAAATGTCTAGACGTCATTCCCTAGGGTCAGTGATGCTGAGCAGCAACTTTCCCTTCAAACCATAGTAACCAAACTTGGTGAAATAGAAAGAAGAATGAGTCAAGAGCAAGTCAATAGGAAGTTGCAAAATGCCTTAATCAAAGATGAGCTAAAAATCTTGAGAGAAGAGCAAGCCCAAAGTAGGGAAAAATATAGGGGAAGTAGAAGTGGAGATTCCCAATTTGAAAGAGAAACCTTAAGGGTGGGAGAGTATTATCAACATCCTTCTTCTTCAAGAAGACATAGGAGAGATTCTCAATAACCCCTTCCCTCTAGGGAAGTCAACATAGTATCGCCTCATTAGCATGGAAAAGTTAATGTTGAGGCTTATAAGATTGGAAAATGAAGATGGAGCAAATCTTTGCTTGCCACCAAGTTAGTAAGGAGAGAAAAGTCTCTTTGACAACCCTAAGCTTTCAATGGTATGCCATATATTGGTGGACTGCAGTAGTCCAAAAGAGGCTGAGACATAATGATCCTCCAATTGAATATTGGAATGACCTCAGAAATGCCCTTAGGAGGAGACATATTCCCTCCTACTATAATAGAGAACTCATGGATAAGCTTCAAAGATTGCAACAAAGGTCTATGACTGTGGAAGAGTATAGACAAAAGATGGAGCTATATATGATTAGGGCAGGAATAGTAGAGGCAGAGGAAATCACCTTGGCCAGATTTTTGAGTGGGATAAATTTTAATATAAGAGATAGGGTTGAACTACTACCTTATAGAGATTTGAATGACCTTGTTCAAATGTGTATAAAGGTAGAACAACAAAGTTTGAGAAAATTCTCTTCAAAAAGAGCTCAAGTTCAACCCACTTTTGAAAAGAAAAGTTTTAAAGAAAAAGAGTCCTTCAAAGCTCTAGCTAAGATTGTGGAAAAACCTAGTGACATTAAGTGCTTCAAGTGTCTAGGAAGGGGTCACAGTTGCTCAATGCCCCACCAAGAGATCCATTATCATGAGGGGCATTGACACTTACAACAGTGAAATTGATACTTACAGCAGTGAAAGTGAAACCCCTTCTAGTGAGAGTGAGAGTGAAAATGAAAATTCCAATGGTGAGGAAGTGTATCCTTGTGAGGGTCAACTTTTCATGGTGAGAAGTGTGCTAAACAACCAACCAAATGTAGAACACTTGTCACAAAGAGAGAACATCTTTCACACAAGATGTCAAATTCAAAATAAAACAAGTTCTCTCATTGTTGACAGTGGATCTTGCTGCAGTTGTTGTAGCACTAGGTTGGTTGAGAAATTGAATCTTGCTGTGATACCCCATTCAAGACCTTACAAACTTCATTGGCTAAATGAAGATAGGGATACAACAGTCTAAGAATCAAGTAAAATTGACAATTTCCATAGGTAATTTTCGAGATGAAGTTATTTGTGATATAGTTCTTATGGAAGTTTGTCATGTGCTACTGGAGAGACCATGGCAATTTGACCATAAAACCATTCATCATGGTCCCACCAATGCCATAACTGTGCACAAAAATGATAAGAAATTTGTGCTTCATCCCTTGTCACCTTCCCAAGTTGCTAAGGATCAAGCACAAATGAGGCTCAACAAGGAACAAGAAAAAAAAAAGAAAAAAAAGAATTCAAAATCAAAAGGAGACAAAAGTAGTCCTTAGGGATGAAAATGAGGTGTGGGAGAATGGTGTTCCCTCCCACAAGGTCACTCAACATGAAGCTCTTTTAAATAAAAAAGCTTTAGAAAACCTTTTTCGTGAAGAGCAACCTTCTTATCTCCTCATGCGTCAAGGAACACTCACATGCACATGTAGTGAGTCCAAAACCTCTACTCTATCTTCTCCTATCCAAAAAATTTTGAAAAAATTTGATGACGTATTTCCCAAGAAAGGCCCAATTGGACTTCCACCTTTGAGAAGAATATAATATCAAATTGATTTTGTACTTGGGGCAAAATCTTCCTAATAGGCCTGCCTATAGGACAAAATCCCCAAGAGACAAAGGAGATAGAGTCACAAGTCCAAGACTTGCTAGACAAGGGCTGGGTTCAAAAGAGCTTAAGCCCATGTGTTGTCGGTGCCCAAAAAGGATGGAAAATGGTGCATGTGCTGTGATTGTAGAGCAATCAATAACATCACAATAAAATATAGACATCTCATCCCTAGACTTGATGATATGTTGGATGAATTGCATGGAGCCCAAATAATCTCCAAAATAGATCTTAAGAGTGGTTATCACCAGATAAGAATCAAAGATAAGAATCAAAGTAGGTGATGAGTGGAAAACTGCTTTTAAAACTAAATTTGGTTTATATGAATGGCTAGTGATGTCTTTTGGCCTTACTAATGCTCCAAACACTTTCATGAGACTTATGAATCATGTCTTAAGGGATGGCATTGGGAAATTTGTTGTAGTTTATTTTGATAACATTTTTGTGTATAGTCAAGGTTTGCAAGAACATGAAAAGCATTTGAGAATTGTCTTAACAATTCTTAAAGTTAATCAATTATTTGCAAACATTGACAAATGCACCTTTTGTGTAGACAGTGTCATTCTTTTAGGGTTTGTTGTCAATAAAAATGGGGTTATTGTTGATCTTGAGAAAATAAAGGCCATCCAAGAATGGCCCACCTCCAAGAATGTTGGAGAAGTTAGGAGCTTTCATGGATTGGCAAATTTTTATAAAAGATTTGTTCCAAATTTCTCTAGTCTTGCTTCACCTCTCAATGAGTTGGTGAAAAAGGATGTTACATTCCATTAGGAAAAACAACAAAAATCTTTTGACATCCTCAAGGAGAAGCTTACCCAAACACCCATTCTGACCTTACCCAATTTTGCTAAAACTTTTGAACTAGAATGTGATGCTTTGAGTCTTGGCATAGGTGCTATATTATTACAAGAAGGTCACATCATTACTTATTTCAGTGAAAAACTTCATGAGGTCACTTAAAATTATCCCACCTATGATAAAGAACTATATGCTCTTGTGAGGGCTCTTCAAACTTGAGAACATTACCTTGTTTCCAAGGAGTTCATCATTCATAGTGATCATGAATCACTAAAATATTTGAAGAGTCAACACAAGTTCCAAAAGAGACATGTCAAATGGTTGGAGTTTCTTGAACAATTGTCCTATGTTATCAAATACAAGAAAAGAAAATCTAACACTGTGATGCTTTTATCAAGAAGAAACAACTTGTTAGCCACTTTAGGTGCTCAAATTCTTGGCTTTGATAACATAGTTGAATTGTATGCTTAAGACAATGAGTTTGCTAATATCAGAGGAATGTTTGAACAAAGCACAAGGTTGTTTTTATGTGAGAGATAGGTATCTCTTCAAAGAAGGCAAAATTTGTATTTGTCAAAGAGATGCATGAGGGAGGCTTACTTAGATGGTTAGAATTATGCTGGTTAGACTTTTTAGCAACATGAAATATAAGCATGTATATGTTTTCATTCTCCTCAATTCAAACAACCCCAAAATATGAGTTTTCTCTCATTTTATATCTTTTACCAACTAGTTTCATTGCTCCAAGAATCCTTTGATCCATTTCACCCTCCAACTCTAAAGAAACAATAACATAAAACCTACTCACAAATAAAGAAAAAATCATGCATTACTATTTCTCAAATGAGAAAGGAAAAACCTCACACATATGAAAACCCAAACATACTTGACTGAAAAGAAACATTTAGGATCATGTGATATGGAGGTAATAATAGATTGCTTGTTAAGAAGTGGATTTTAAGCCCAATTCAACCCCACAAAACTAGCTTATAAGGTAAGGTTTGCATCCAGTTATATACTCTAAATTGGTCTTTTCTCTAGTCGACGTGGGACTTCCAACGCACCCCCTCACATCAAGGTATATACATCTCAAGTTAATCCTAAATTCTCACAAAACTATATTTGAGGAGGGAAGTTGATTTGAAAGACAAGTGGAGAAATATGACGCGGTATGGGTGCAAATAAATCGTAGAGGTTAAGTTTATTTTGATTAAAGTTGAATGACATTGTAACTAGAACGGACAAAATCATGGAAAATTAGTCAATAGACTTTTAGGATTATTAGCTTTTGTAGAAGGAAGTGTAGTCAATAGTTGTTGGTAAATGCAAATTCTTAACTGCAACACTGCTACACTTCTGAACTCCACCTTCTTGCTTTTCTCCTCTTTATAATGTTTGTTGGTTTATAGGTCTTCAATGAAAAAGTTTTCTCCTCTTGGAAAACTTTCTCCATTGAAGCTCTATAAACCAACAGACATTACAAAGAGGAGAAAAGCAAAAAAGTGGAGTTCATAAGTGTAGCAGTGTTGCGGCTGAGAATTTGCATTTACTAACAACTATTGACTACACTTCCTTCTACAAAAACTAATAATCCTAAAAGTCTATTGACTAATTTTCATTGATTTTACCCGTTCTAGTTACAATGTCATTCAGCTTTATTCAAAATAAACTTAAAATCTACGATTTATTTACACCCATATTGCGTCATATTCCTCCACTTGTCCTTCAAATCAACTTTCATTCTCTCTTCAAATATATCTTTGTGAGAATTTAGGATTAACTCGAAATGTAAATACCTCAGCTTGAAGCGGGTGTATTAGAAGTCTCATATCAATTATATAAAAGGTCAATTTAAAGTATAAGTGGGTGCAAACATATATGTACAAGCCGGTTTTATGGGATTAAGTTAAACTTAAACTCTATTTCTTAACATTGCTCTTACAAGATCATAAGAGGAATGCTATTATTACATTACCCATCACACTCTTAATCATATGTAGAATTTATCCGTATCTCACTCAAAAAGAAAGAATAAATATACAATTTAAAATCAAAATGGGAAACCTATGTTGATTTTGTCCGTGAAAGTTTCTTTCTACAATCTACCCAAGTTAGTCTCGAAATCAGTAAACTTATATCACATTCTCTAGCAATTTTATCTCCCAACCCTTTACCAAAATTACTTTAGTCTTCCAACCATTCAACTTCATGAAAATTTAGGCTTGAAATTTGCTTTAGACTACATTCAGGCATGGCCCAACACAACATGTTCAGTTGATGACTCATCTGATAGGATCGTGTCACTGATGCCAAAATGGCTTACCTTAGAAGTAATCCCACCATATCATATGTCCACAAAGGCATCCCAACATCTAAATGCACCCCAGTAGACCCAACCATTATCATACTAACCATTGTTGGCAATCATTGTTGACACTCATAGTGATTAGTAATTATAATTACATTTTGATGATGACTTACCGTTAATTGTTTTATGTTAAATATCTTATGCTAATTACAATATTATGTGGATTTGGATTTAGTCCATATTTTCCTTATACATATATTATCTATTTGTATTTTTCTACATGAATTAATCCTATATATAATTTTTATGATTTTCAACATTTTTGAGTGATTAACTATCATAAGAGACTCACTAGCTTACGGCTTCAGACGTCTATTATCACTCACCAAAAACTCATAACAAATCTAATGTTATAGTAGTAGTAGACTAAATTTGATTAATTTTGCAAAAGTAAACGAAGTGTAGAGTTAAATTTTTTTAATAAACCAAAATTGTATATTCCAAGAACTAAAAGTGGATTTAAACCTAAAAGGTAAGTAACAAAAGGCTCAAGATAAAACAGAGTAAACAATGACTGACCTCATCGACAACGGCGTCGTAAAAGCGAATGTCTTCTTTATTGAAGAAATGACAAGCACAAACCCTAGTTCCGATAATGAGTAAACCACACTCTTCATCTTGAAGCTGTTTGGAAAGGGTCTGAAACGGCGCTTGGAGTGAGTAAACCCTAACACTTCTGGTCACCATTTTTTCTCCTCACACTTTTCTTTTTCTTCCGTTCCGTCCAGTTTCCTAATTTTTATATGCCATTCAGAAAATGTTGATTTTCTTTTCTCAGAGTTATTTTGCTATCATATTTTAATATTAAAATATAATATTTATCTTATTTCTGTCACAATAAATGTAACCTAGGCTGTTGCGCTAGCCGTAAAACAAACTTGAGACCTTTTTATTTATTAATAAAATAATTTAGAAAGAAATTTAATTTTTTTTATGATATAAAATTGTATATTAATTGGTTGTAATTAATTTTATTTAATATTTTTTCAATAAATAATAAATCTAATTTGTTTAATTTTTGTTAAGATATTATTGATCTTAATTAAGTTTTTATTATTTTTAGTTTTGAAAAGTTATTTTCGTCTCTCAGAATTGTTAAAATTATTTTATATATTTATATATATATATATATATATAACAAAAATATATATTTTATATAATTAAGAATGTTAATTGTTTATTATTTTTAAATCATATAATTTTTTTAAGATGTTTAATTTTAAAAATAGATTCAATCCATTAAAATTTAATAAATTATATGTTTTATAGGTTTTTCAAAGTTTAAGCAGTTTTTTTTTCAGAAAAAAAAATACAATTTAGTGACTTTTAAAATTTTTCACACTAAATTAAAAATAAAAAGTATCTTCATTTATTTTAAATTTTCATATCTACTGTGGTTTGTTTTATCACAATATAAAGAATTCTAAACTATTTTTGAAGAGATTTTAGAATTTCATTCTCATCATTTTCATCAAATTATCTTTTTTATGACTAATATGTTTTTCATGAAATTTAGACTCTATATTCATCTCAAAAAGTAATTTCTTTAATAGTAATCAATGCCTTTTCAAGTTTATTTTCTATGTACTTTTCAAGAAATGAAAGAAGACATTTTAGTTGTTAAATAACTTCATCAATTCACATATCTTTTAATTATAAATTGAGTTAACCGGCAAAAATAAAATGTCATACCAAATATTCATGCTTAACAAAAATTTAATATTTTTTTAGTTCATAAGTTACTAAACAAATCAATTTTACTTTTTATTTTAAGATCATACCTTCAACTATTTCAAACAAAGTATGTCAAAAGTTTAAAATCTTCGAACATTTACACTTTTCTAAACTTGTTTATCACAACGACTTAATAGTTATATATATATATATATATATATATATATATATATATATATAAATAAGGAATTACAAAATAATATAAAAAAATATTTAAAGAAATAACATCTAAAAAAATAAACACTTTATAACGACTGAAAGTTGAGGTTATAAATAACATTTTTTAAACCAAGTTGTCTAATGAATTATAAAATCATAAACAAAGTCCAACATTTCTTTGAAATCATTTAATGGACTATATAAACAAAACAAGCTAGTGTCTCATGATCATGAAAGTTTGTCTCTTATATCATTAAGGTTAAAAGAAATTTTTTGTGTTATATCCAGAAAAGTATTTAAAGAAAACATCATCTAATGAATGACTGCTAAAGAGATAGCCTTTGAAAAAGTGTCTTATGTTCATACCATCTGATTATTAAACATGCACTTAAACATGCAATACAGACTAACGCTTATCAACGTTCAAAACATGTAATGCATGTACTATAAAGTACCTTAATGCTTATAGACTTTGTTCTTGATATTTATGCATATTACTAAAACAAAAAGATATGATCATAATCACTACACCTAAGAAAAAGACATTGTGGGAGAAGAAGAACATTATGGAAATATTTCTCTTGAAGCCTTCTACTCTATAATTAATTTGAAGAACATTATGGAAATTTGAATTTTTTATGATATAAAATTATTTATTACATTTTTGTAATTAATTTTATTTAATACTTTTTTTCCAATAAATAATAAAACATTTTAGTTATTATATAACTTCATCAATGTAGAAATCTTTTGATTGTAAATTGATTTAACTGCAAAAATAAAATTTCATACCAAATTCATGCCTAATAAAAATTTAATGTTTTTTAGCTAATAAATTAATAAACAATCAATTTCACTTTTTATTTTTGAATCATCATTACCTTTAATTAATGCAAGTAAAGTATCTCTTATTTGAAAAGTTTGAAATCTTTCAGCTCACATTTTTCTTTGTTTGTGACAACGACTTAATAATTAATAAATAAATAAATAAATAAATAAATATATATATATATATATATATATAAATATATATATATATATATATATATATATATATTATAAGACAACAAAAATATTTAGTTTTAGGACAAGTTAGTCATATTACAAAGTATTAAGTTTAAATTATGATAGTTAAAACTAACCGATTAGAATTGTGAAGTCACTAAAAGAGAAAAGAAGATAGAAATAAAAAACGATTATCAAAGAATAGAGATAAGTAATCAATCTTTTTTTCCTAAAAAAAAGTTAAACTATGTCTTTGGTCTACATTTTTCGTTGGAAAATCTTTTATGTATTTTATTTTGGTCTTTATTTTGGGAAATTTTGTGCAATCATGTCCTTTCCTATAGTATTGTACTAACAACTATCATATATTGGTTCATGATTTTTTTATTTTTCTTTCTACTTTTTATTATTAATTTTATATTTTATAATTTTCTTAAAATAAAAGTTTTTCACGGTCAAATTGACATCGTAACAGATGGTAGTGGCAGTGTCATGTGCCACCATCATGCGGAGTGACAATATCTTAATTTCAATTTGGTCTATATCTTTATCTTGTTTTAATTTTCTCTTTGTGTAAATTGTTAAAATAGAATGGCTCAATTTCTCACACCAAGAGGGGCGTGAATTAGTGAAACGTAAAAACAAAGTCTTTTAAAATCTTTTTCGCAAAAGGTGATGCCTTTAAAGCTTTCTTGAAACGCAAAGAAAAAGATTTTCTAATGCAGTGGAAATAAAGTCGAATGACTACAGAACAAAGTCTACTAAAATGTAAAAGAGTAGGGATTAGAAAATTCAAAAACTGCATTTTTATACTGGTTCGTCCAACCTACCTACATCTAGTGTCCTTCAAACCACAGGAAGCAAATGCACTATAATGATCAAGGTTTTTACAACAAGGCTTTTATAGAGACCTCACGTCAAAAATATAAAACACCTCTTTAACCCTCTAATTAAAATATAGGCAATACAATAACTAGACCAGCAACAAGAATCCCCTCTTCTACTATCCAAACCCTTTGAGAAACCCCTCAGAGTCAAGAACGCAACACGTTCTTCTACCTGTAGTCACAATAGGGTACACAACCCAATCTTCAGTAAATTGTAGAGCCTGATCTTACAGTAGACACCCAAATGTGTAGACAGATCAGACTTTGAATGCACAATAACCTTGCTCTTCAAGAAATCACAAGCAGATGATCACCATGGTCACTTCTTGATTCTTGGAGCTTTTTCCTCTTTCTGTAAGACAACACTTTTCTGAAAAGATATCACAAAAACTGTTAGATTCACAAAAGTTCTTACAGAGATCAAATTCACATCAATTTTTAGAATAACACAACTCTGACGCATTTTAGTCGACTAGGCTACTAATGCAGTCGAATATAATAAATCGGTTATAACAGTTAGCAACAATCAAAACAATTAATTGAATTTGAAATTAATGTAGTCGATTTCATTTAATGTTTGGTCAACATATTTAAAAATATGACCGTTAGACAATTATATCAAGCATTAATAGAATTTCAAAATAGCAACAGACTTAGTCGAATGCAACACACATATAATCGATTATGTAACAGTGTAAATCATAGTTTTGAAAATTTTCTCTTTGAAAAATCTCACAGCATACTTTGAAAAAGGTTTGTGAAAAGACACGGGTTTTAATCGACTCACCCCATAATGAAGTCGACTTACAACTGTTGTTTTGCCACACAATTAAAATTCAACATTAGTGCATGTGGTTTTTCTTTTCCAAAAATATGTGTCATGCATTCATGTATAAAATCACATATATATCACAATTAAATGCAATGAACAACACATCAACAACATAATCATGTTCTCATATAATCATATAACATGTAAGCATAGAACATGTAACACATAGTACACATGTGTTATTAATTATGGTTTGTCATCATAAAAAACTTAGATATTACTAAGATTGTGGGTTCAACTAAACTAGTGCTCCCCCTATCAACAATCTCCCTTTTTGTTAGGATGCACAACAATGATTAATAATCAACCATGTTGCACAACTCAATACATATTATCAATCAATTACCAATCAACATAATTTTCCCCCTTTTGTGCATTAGCAAAAGAGGTAAGCACAATGGTATTGATATGCAGATAATCAAGCATATAGAGATGCATCAGATAATCATCAAAAACAAATAATGATGCTCCCCTTGTCAAAGATATTCATATGATATAATATATACTTTCCCCCTTAAATGTAGGCATGTGAAACATCTCAATGAATATGCAATGCTCCCCCTATCATTATGCAAGTCTTAATCTCAAAACATAGATGCACAATGCAGTATACACATAATATATCAGAGCATATAACAACATATGTCAATATTGTATCAGATCATGAATAGTACAAAAATATCAATGCAACAATGATACAATATCATTCATCAAAAGCAATATAATCTCTTAATCATCTCAAGACATGTATAACAAAGAGATATTAGTAGAATAAACAGTTCATAACATAAATATCAAGAGTTAAAGATATCAGATATACCAATTTTTGGAATCTTTAAACCCCTGTTGATACACAGTCGATTTGCTCTCAGTCATAATCGACTTCATTGCTTCTCTTGTGAGTTGAATCCCCAGTTTTATCCATCTAGTAAGCAATGCTCCTGCAAAACCTTTCAAGATCTTTCTAGATCAAGAATTTTATAATCATTATGATACATGAATTTTCATAGGTATAATTGTTAGGACTCCGACAAGTGTACCGAATCGTATCAAGTAATAATAAATGGTAAGACCAAATATCGTTTCCCTAGAGACTCATAGGCCTAGACTTTCGTGTGATTTGTTGATTATTTGAGACTTGAATAACAAAAAGTAAGGTTTATAATGCTAAAACGAAAATTAAACATGCACATGCAAAAGTTGATCAATTGGCAGTTGAATGATATGGATGAATTGTGTTGTTGGGGGTTTCCGACTTATCTTAATCCACTCTCATATATTAATGAATTCTACTTTTTCATTAATGTTAATTCGACTTTCTAATTTACCTTAATCCCAATGTCTTGGTGAAGAGGGACTACTCATAATTACTAGTTTACAATGTCTTGTCTCCCTAGTAAATATTCATGCATTACATTCGCACAGAAGCTTAAAGGCAATCGGTCCTCCTATCCCTGTGTCTAGGTAATATTGCTCCCGAGAGAATTCCCTCATGTCTAGATCTACCCACATGTGTCCATATAGTTAAAATCAAAGACTATGATATTGAATAATGTCTTAAACAAAGCATGCAAAGATAATGGAGGAAAAACTCTAACAATTAATAAAAGAAAGCATATGAATAAAGCATCAATTCAATATATGAGAGTTTCAATAGGATTACATTGTTTCCCCAACAACAATGGAGGTTTAGTTCACCATAGACATAGTGAAACTAGATGAAAACAATGAAAAGAATGAAAAGATAAACCCTAGATTTGATAAATTGGAGCTCCCACATCCAAAATCCCCCTCCAAGGAGTGAGAAGTGTATTTCTGCGTCTTTTCTGCCAAAAGATGGACCATCTAGATCGTCCAGATCTATTTATAATTCATTAAAATGTAGCAGAAACTGGCCCATGCCCAAAAGTACAGCGCTCAGCGTTGGGCCACCGCTCAGCGGTGGTTACGGTACTCAAGATGGACGCTCAGCGTTGACGCCCTGTGTTTGGCAGTGACTTCACTGAAGAAGCCAACGCTCAGCGGTGAGGTAGCGCTCAGCGGTGGGCGCGATACTCATTTTCTCCCCTCAGCGTTGGCGCTTGAGCGTTTCATAGAGATCCAATCAGCTAAGTTGGCGCTCAGTGCTGTCCTAACGCTCAGTGGTGGCTGCGATTCTTCATTTGTGCTTTTTTCCATCTCTTTTTGAGTCCAACTCCTTCCTACTTCAACTTCCTTCATTCAATTCATGGTAAATCCTGCCAAAACAAGGAAAACCAAGCATAATACCACTAAAACCACCTTTGACTCTCTTATTCCTTAACTTAAGCAAAATGTATGATTTTCAAGCTAGTTTCTTAGTAATAAAAGGTGTGTTTTGTATAAAATTTAAGTATAAAAATATTGGTTTTTGAACCGTTATTAATAATATGAATATGCAAATGTATGAATGCAACAGTAATCAGTAGTACATTCGCATACAAGCACAGCATAATCGATTTCAATAAGATTAAATCACATTTTCAACGCCGATAGATTTAAGCAAACTTCTAATTTCATTGATATTAAACTTGGATACAATCATAGATCACCAAAACAAAAAATGGCATGTCAAGCCGTCTACAAAAGAAACCATTAAACAATAGACACTAAAACAAAACAGACAAATGACTTTAAACTGTAATCACAAGACCCCTATTCGGTTTCAGATGACTCTATATAATCCTCTTCACTGGTCTCATCATCATCGGTTGATTCCTCTGTAGATGTGGAGCTTTCCAAATAATTCTTGATAATTTCATCCATTTTCTCATTCATTTGCATTAGAGATTTCTTCATCTTGTTGGCTCACTTGGATGTTTTCTCAAATTTATTCACCACAAGTTCTTCAAATTCTAATTTGGGAGATAACGAGGTTGGTTCACTGTCAGTATAAGAAACTTCATCATGGTTCTTTGTTGCAGTTTGTACATCACTGAATATCCCTCCCAAAATAGTTTTCTTCAACCCAATGCATGTTAACGTTGCTTTCCCGATCTCATTAGTTTTGTCACAAGTGATTTTGTTTTCGCCGGTAAGAACAATTTGACTGAGTGACAGAACTTTACTGATGAACACACCATAGGGTAGATTACACCAATCATTGATACAAACATCAATGATATGTTTCTTGAATACAACTACCCAGTTGGTTGGAATCTTGAACATTATTGCATTTAGCAGATATAGATCTTCTGATGTCAGCTTGTCATAATGAAACCTTCCTGGTAACAAAAGTCAATCAATGATGTAAGAAATTATTTTCTCTTCTTTATCCAACCACCTATGGAGAAAACCTTTTTCGTTCTTGTATCTTCCTGGATATTTCATACAATCTTTAAACATTTGCGTCTTTTTAGTCCACCTGTTTTGCAAATAGTAGGTGTGACATGCGTCCTTCATCCTTGAGTCCAGCAACCTGTAGCCAAGTATCATTTTTGATAATTATGTCTACCCCTTTTACTCGCGAGTGGATATAACCATTTACAACCTTCAGATTTGTTGGAAAACAGGTAGGCTTTATTTTACACCAAGAGGGGGGTGAATTAGTGGTTTCTCAAAATTAAAGTCTTTTCGTAATTTTGAAATCAAAGTATGAAACTTTACAAACTTTCTTAAAATGCAAGTAATGAAAATTCGTGTGCAGCGGAAAAACGTAGTTGACTTCGTAAACAGTAAAGTCGACGGTAAGTAAAAGTGCACGAATAGAGAAAATCAAACATTGGTTTTTATACTGGTTCGGCCAACAAAGCCTACAATTAGTGTCCTTCCAACCCAGGAAGCAAATGCATTATAATGGTTCGGTTTTTACAACAAGGAATTTATAGAAGACCTCCAAGTCAAAAATATAAATCTCCTCTCTAACCCTCCAACCAAAATATAGGCAGAAACACAACAAGACTTGGAGCAAGATGTCCCCTCTCCTGCAATCCGCCAATCACCACTTTGAACAATCCTCAAAGTGAACCAAACTTCACAAGTCTATCCCCTGTAATCACAATAGGTCCACAATGAAACAGTCTTCAAGGATGCCAAGCCAATTCTTGATCAAACCAGATGCACCTTCACTGTGCAGAATATGATCAATCAATGAGTGCGCAATCAATCTCCTTTTAAATCTCTTTCAAGAAAGATCACCACCGTCTTTTTGGAGAATTCTTGGAGCTTCTAAAAACCAGAGATATCAATCTGAAACAGAATATGAAATTGTTAGATCATCAAAAGTCTCTAAACAAATTGTGTTCAGACTATTTATAGAATTCTGTTAAACAGATGTTCTCATAGTCGAATAAGCTACTAATACAGTCGATTATGTCAAGACAGTTATAACAGTTAAGTCAGACCAGTAGCATTCAGTCAACCAAAATAAATTCTCATTCAATACAGTTGACCAACTATTCAATTCTCAACTAACTTTTGAAAATATAGTCGTTACTGTACAAGAGCATAACAAAATTTCAAATCAAACAACTAACTTAGTCGAGTATGTGGCGCACACAGTCGACTTCGACATGTCAGAGCATTTTGAAATTCTTTTCTTCTCAAAGTCTCACAAAGCACTGATTCTCAAAATATGTACAAAGAATTTAGCATAGTCGATTCAATTAATATTGGAGTCGACTTTACTGCAGCTTTGTCACACAGTTATAAGTTCACAAAAGTGCTTGTGGTTTTCGTGCATTAAAACATGTGTAATACATCCAAAAATGATGTAACAAGTACAAGCTTAATATGTATGCATTCACATAGCAATATAGCACATAAACATGTTCAACAAATATATCAAACATTCAGCATAAGAACATGTAACACAACAACAACATATGTGTGTTATTAAGCAATGTGTTGTAATCATCAAAAACTAGAGTGATATAGATATTGTGTTGTCAACAATCTCAACAAGATTGTGATAAAAGTCACCCTTCATCTGAAAGAAGGTAGATAGGCCTTGATAAGCAAGCTTTTCTAGAAAAACGAAGCTTACATTTCGGAATAGAGATAATTCAATTGATTTGTGTGGAGCGACATCCTTTAAATTTTTCCAACCCATGAACCTTTCTTTAGCGATGCTGTCGCTGATCGACCCTGAACGACTAGCATTTCTTTCAGATAGGGGAACTCTCTTGGTACGTTTAGATGAGGAAGAATATGCCATATTTCAAAGGATTTACATAAACACCTTTCACAACCTTTCTATAGGGTTTTGCGTATGACATTTATGGAATAAAGTCAGGGCGTACAAACATATATAAGGGCGCGAACCAAACACATTCAAATAGGCCCATTTAGTTTTTCAAACAAAGAAAGCTCATTACAGAGATTGTTAATTAGTTTTATTAAGTCCAAAGTCGACTCATGTATGACAGAGCATTTTCAGAAACAGAGATACACATACTCCAAACATATTCGACTTCATACTGAATATAATCGGTTAAAACTAGGGTAAACAGATTTTCACAAAAAACAATCTCAATCAATCATTCAACAGACATGCATTCAACAATAAATCATTCAAACAATTTGTTGAGATTGTTGATAAGGGAAGCAGTGGTTTAACTAACCTTAATCTCACAGTGCTTTAGTTACTCTGGTTTTTTATGATGACAACACATTATTAATAACACATGTATTGTTAAGTGTTATATGTTATATTCTTTATTATGGTTAATATCTAAATGAACATATCTGTGTTGATTCTGATATATGTATGCTTAATCATTGATCTTATAGATGATACATCACCTGTGATTGCATTACATATGTTTATGAAAAGGAAAACCACATGCACTTTATGAACTTATATTGTGTGGCATAACTACATGTTTTAAGTCGACTTCATTATGAAGTAAGTCGATTAAAACTCGTGACTATGTACAGATTTTCAAAAGCAGTGCGATGTGAGATTTTGCATTGAAAAGATTTTCAAATTGAGCTGAAATGCCTAAGTCGACTACATGTGCGGTGGATCCGACTTAGTTAATTATTTGATTTGAAATTCTATTAATTGTGTGAATAATAACAACTATATTTCAAATGTTTGTTAAGACATTGATGTTAGTCAACTGTATTAATTGCAAAAATCAATTTGGTTGTTGTTGACTGCTACTATTTGACTTAACTATTATAACTGTCATAAGACAATCGACTTTATTAGTAGCCCAGTCGACTACAGAAGCGTCTGATTTATAGAAAGCTATAAATGGACGTGACTCAATTGATCATAGAGGACTTTGGATATTCTAACACTTTTATTTTGATTTACAGATTGTGATCTCTTAGAATTCTCTCCAAGAACTCATCAAGAAGATCGTGGTGATCCATCTTTGAGGAGGTTCTTTGAAGGAGAAGTGTATTGAGCTTACTGTTTGATCAGATACTGCACAACTGGTGTGTTCTTGTTGATCAAGACTGCTTTCAATCTACTCATGATTGTTTTTTTTTCCTATTGTGATTACAAGAGGTTGACTCGTGGAGTCTGCACACTTTGAGGATTGTTCAAAGTGGGGTAAAGATTGCAGAAGAGGGGATATCTTGCTGCAGATCTTTGTATTGTTGCTTCCTATATTTTGGTTAGAGGGTTAGAGAGGTGTTTTATATTTTTGACGTGGAGGTCTCTATAAAAGCCTTGTTGGAAAAACCTTGACCATTATAGTGCATTTGCTTCTGGATTACGGAAGGACACTGGATGTAGGCATTGAGGCCGAACCAATATAAAAATTTGCATTTGATTTCTCTATCCCTACACTTTTACATTAAGTCGACTTTACTACTTTCGTAGTCTACTTTGTAATTTCCACTGCACTTAGAATTTTCATTCCTTGCGATTCAAGAAACTTTGTAAAGGCTCATACTTTGCAAAAAAGATTTTGAAAAGACTCTAATTTTTTAACATCACCAATTCACCCCCCTCTTGGTGTTGAAATTGAGCCATCCTGTTTCCAACAATTGGCACCAGAGCTGGTTTTCATAAGATATTTGAAAAACTAGTCGACTTCTATTTTCTTTGAATCGACCATTCCTGGGAATGGCTTCTGTTTCTCGAACAAAAAGGATATGTGAATCTAAGTTTGAATTAATATTAGCTATTTGCAATGAAAAGTCAAATTCTATTACTAATGGGTTCTATGAAACTCTTGAAACAAGAATCTTGCAAGTCAAGGCAACGCATGGTGGGAAATTTGATTCTGGATCACAAAGATTAAATCTGTTTGCTGGTAAATTCACAAGATTTCTAAATGAAAAAGATAGACAAAAGAGTCAAGGTGATGACAAGAGTATCACAACTAAAGATGATCTAATCATGATGGCAAAGTCCAAAGTAGTAGAACCTGATCTGAAACAAGAAATGAAAAGCTCCACATGGTACTTGGACAGTGGATGCTCGAGACACATGACAGGAGATCCTACAAAATCATCAAACATCTCTTACAAAACTACTTGCCATGTTACATACGGTGACAACAACAAAGGAAAGATCATCGATATAGGTAAAATTAAAACTCCTTAATCTTATGAAATTAAAAATGTTCTTGTTGTTGAAAGGTTAAAGCATAATCTACTCAACATCAGTTAGCTATGTGATAGAGGATTAAAGATTACTTTTGAACCGAAGTATTGTTTGATTAGCAACGAGTCAACAGATGAATTGTTACTTGTGGGAAAAAGACTTAACAACATTTTGTAAACGACTTCAAGGAAACATCATTCAAATCAGTAGTATGCTTGATGACTAAAGAAGATGATGCGTGGCTGTGGCACAAGAGACTTGCTCACATCAGCATGGGTCAATTAAACAAATTTGTTTTAAAGGATCTAGTGATTGGCCTCCCCAAAATTCGCTATGCTTCAGAAAGACTATGTGATGCGTGTAAAAAAGGAAAACAAACAAGGCAATCCTTCAAGAACAAAAGAGAAATGTCGACTTCAAGACCTCTGCAGCTACTGCACATGGACTTATTTGGACCTTTTAGAGTAAAAAGCCTTGGTAGAAATTCTTATGGACTTGTTATAGTTGATGACTATTCCCGGTATACATGGACATACTTCATTGCTGCAAAGAGTGACACACTTAAAGTATTCAAAAGATTTGTTGTTGTTATTCAGAATGAGATGGAGCTCAGAATTAAATCAATCAGAAGTGACCACGGGAGAGAATTTCAAAATGAAGCATTTGATGAATACCTTGCTGAAATAGGAATATCACACAACTTCTCTGCTCCTAGAACTCCTCAACAAAATGGAGTGGTAGAAAGGAAAAATAGGGCTCTAGAAGAGCTTGCCAGGACTGTGTTGAATGAAAGCAGAATGCCTAAGTATTTCTAGGCAAATGCTGTTAGCACAACCTGCTATGTGCTGAACAGAACCATCATTAGATCAATACTGAAGTTAACTCCTTATGAGCTGCTGAAGGGAAGGAAACCAAATATCTCTCATCTTAGAGTCTTTGGAAGCAAATGCTTTGTGTTGAACAATGGAAAGGAAAATCTTGGCAAGTTTGATTCTAAGGCTAATGAAGCAATCTTCATAGGATACTCTCTAACCAGTAAAGCATATCGTGTCTACAATAGGATAAACAATCATATAAGATCAGAGATATATTGATGAAAACTAATATAAAATGATCAAACAACTTAGTAAGTAAATTCCAATTTATGGAATTTATAACCCCCTGTAGTTGATAAGTCGAATGAGCAAATTCTCAAGTCGATTCCATTGCTTTCTAGATAGTCGTGATTTCAGCAGTAAGTTCCAAAGCAATGTTTCCTGCAAAACCTTTTATAGTCTTTTGAAGACCAAGCATTTTAGAATAACAGTAATGCAAGAAAATACATAGTTAAGAAGTGATTATGCAACATAGTTAATGTAATAGTGAGTATATGCATAGTCAACTTCAATGATCACATAGTCGATGCATCATTCATTTTAACATATTCATTTAAGCAATTTGAGCAATCCCAACTCTAATCACTAGAACACACACATTCTCTTCTTGGCTCACAGCACCAGGGAAACACAACCCTCTTGATTGTAGAGTTAACATTGATCTTCAAGAACACACCTCTTGTGCAGAATATGATCAGCAATGTGTAAGAACAACTTCTTTGTGAGAATCTTAATGAATTTCCTTCCAATTAAACCATCTTGATTCTCCAAGAAGATTAGAACGCTCCTGCAATTAATTATCAACAAACAAATTAGTTATGGAAGTGTAAGATCATAAAATCATGTTGAGGTAGCTAGCAATGCGTTTATTTATAAAATTTTCAAACTCTGATACAGTTTAATCGATTAAGCACATAATGTAATTTGTTAAGCGTTTCCTTCTGCTTTAATAGTTTTACATCTGTATCAGATTTAACAGATTAAAAGTGCATGCAATCGATTAAAGAAATCATATAAGCTAACAATATTCAAATATGACCGTTATTGACAATTATGGCTTTTCAAGAAAATGATTTTCACAAGAAACGCATTTTAACTGATTAGGAAAATAATGTAATCGGTTAAGTTCCATACTTAAGCAAATTTGAAAAGATTTTCCATTCTAAACACTTTAATGCAGTCAACAAACATATACTAGCATAACAATGTTTTTTAATCGATTATACAATTAATGTAATCGGTTAAAACATAGTTGTTTTGCCCCTGATAAGCATGTACTGAAAACTGAAGAAATTTAACAGACTAGGTAAACAGTGTAATAAATTATTTCTATCAGATATACAAACATGCTGATATGATCAAGCAACTGGTTTGACATTTATTGTGCAAGAAACTATAAAACATTTCTTTTGTTCATCATCAAAAACTCATATGTGAGATGGGTTTAACTAAACATAGCTCCCCTTATCAACAAAATGCATTTAACAACTTCACTACATCAAGATGTGTCCAAAAGAGGTAACTAAAAACCTCATATTCGTCGACACACCTACTTATATTAATGTAGTTATCACAATCCAACATCATCATAAGTTGTTGTAGTTTAGTTCTCGACCCTCTCAATGATAGTTGTTATAGATTTGTTTAATCATTGTGTCATTACGATCATTATTTTCTTTCAAAGTTAATAAAATATTTGCAGACGTAACTTTAGTTTTAGTCATATCATTCAGTAATGATTCTTTACTCAGATTTTCCTGTCCAACTTATTTTATCAAAAAAGAAAACTCTGATATAAAACTAGAATGTACTTGAGAACCCATATCATAAGGATATCCTTCCATTTTAAACAATATTCACCTATAACATAATATTCATTTTCAATAACATAATCCATACTTAATTAAAAATATAAAAAATTTAATCAAAATAATCTAAATAATTATTAAACAATAAAAATACACATAACTAATCATCCATAAATAATAAAATTAATAATAACTTATTTGAATATAATAAACAAATAATTCTAAAAAAACACAAAAACACATTTCAAAATTTTTTTAAAATCTTAACGGTTTTCGAAATTTATTGAAGTCTTCATTTGAATAATTCACACCTGAAAGAAGCTCCTCAATATCACATACCACCACCGAACCACCTTCACCAACCTCCTTCTAAAGTCTTGCACCACAAGACCACCTTCCACCACAAACACACACAAACTCGAAATTTGTTGAAGTCTTCGTTTGAACAATTCACACATGATAGAAGCTCCTCAATATCACATACCACCACCGAACCACCTTCACTAACCTCCTTCTAAAGCCTTGCACCACAAGACCACCTTCCACCACAAACACACACAAACTCGAAATTTGTTGAAGTCTTCGTTTGAACAATTCACACATGATAAAGGCTCCTCAATATCACATACCACCACCGAACCACCTTTACCAACCTCCTTCTAAAGCCTTGCACCACAAGACCACCTTCCACCACAAACACACAAAACACACACAAGCCCGCTCTAGGATCATATACATAGATAGGAGAAGCTCAATTAGGTAAATATATACTAAGATAGTTTTCTAGGTATTTTTATTTTATTAGGATTTGTTGTGGAAAAAAAATTCTTATTTGGCCATTGGATAATTCTATTCATATTAGGCTATTACTTTCGGTCACTCCATAATTACTAGCTACACCGACAAATAATAAAAAAAACTCAAATACTCTTTGTCATTGTATCACACCACCATTATCACTATCTTTCCATCATGGCCACTACTAAGATAGTTTTCCATCATGCCAAAACCTATTTCATGTAAGAGTGTTATTATTTATATTTTGAAAACTTTATTCTGAAAAGAATGTTCCGAAGTACATTTCACATGTTTCAAAAGCTGTTATGAAAATATTATTCCAAAAATTCTGTATTAAAAATTTTATAAAATTTCAGAAAAAAGTTTTCAGAAAGTTTCCAGAACATTTAAAATTTGTGAGTGCACTAAGAAATTGTTGGATGCAAGAAGTAAAAGCCTTCATATTTTCTCGTTTCTCTATCAGAAAATGATATGTGAACAACAGATTTTGACAACATTTAGACACGGGACACGTGTCTAAATGCTATTGGCCCACGCGGAAATTAAATTTAAAATGAAATGTTGACGTGGCAAGAAGAGAAAGGCGCACAATTTGAAATTGGGTTTCTTTCGTTTGAAATCTGAAGGAGAGAGTCCCATATGAATTAACGAGAGAGAAGCTCGCGATCGTGCCACTATCGTCGCCTAGTTCTCTTAGTAACCAGTCACCACCGTCGCCGGAGAGCTACCGTCCATCGGAAGAGGTGTCTTCCCTCCACCCAGCCACCCAGTTTCGCCGCAGTGTCGCCTCATTGCCGGCGTAAAAAGGGCAAACCCTAGATGCCTTTGGTCCGCCGTGTTCTGTCCTCCCATCCCACCGTGCCGTCGCCGTTCGAAGATAAAATATTCAGATTTTCTTCAGTCCTCCCAACCACCCAGTACCGTCGGAGTGTCGCCGGAGTGCCGCCGGAGCTCCGCCGCAGTGCCGCCGGAGTACCTTGATAAAAAGGTATTTTCTTCACTATTTTCCTCAGGTAGATGATGAATAATTGTGTTTTGCTTTCTCTATGGTGATGTTGTTGGTAGCACGATTGTCTTGCAACACTCCTGCTTGATCTGCATGTCAAATTTTATATTATGCATTTGGTTCAACCTTTGTCTGCATTGTTGATGAAGAGACAAGCCAAAATAGAACACCTTACCCCTTTAATTGAAGAGAAGCCCTTGTTTGAGGAATAGGGGTCTGCATCCGAAGATAACCTGGTCTCGGGTTTCCTTGGTTTCCTTTCTTGTTTCTCTTATAAAAGAGCATTTGGAAGGCAAATTTGGAGACACTTAGTGCAGAATACGATACACTTAGGTGACATTGAGTGACATAGTGTAACCTAGTGATATTCGGGTTGGTTAACATGCTTTGGCTTTGGTTGACAGACAGATATTCTAGAGAAGTACATAGTTTTCTCACATAATTGGAATTTTGGTGTTTAAGACCAATAATTCAGATTTGGAAGACATCTTCTTCTTCCCGGAGTTCTTATAGAAAATAGGTAGACTAGGTGAAGTTCTTCATCTTCTTTCCCCTTGAGGGGCATTTTGTAAGAGATTTGCTAAGGTTCTTTTCCAATTTCAATTCTGGTTAAAATTTCTTTTCCTTTCTCTTGTAATTTAAGATCTTTGATTGATGAATAATAGATTGATGTTTTGTTTCTGCTGTAATTTAAATTTTTGCTGGTACAATTTAATTTTTGCTGCTGATTTCATTTTGAATTTCTATTTTTTGCAATCTGTTTTCTGTATTTTTGTATTCTGTTTTTCTGTTTCTGTCAAAAGTTGATATTGCCTCAAGTCACGATAGTGACTTTGTTGTAGCATCATTTCAATTAATTAAATAAACTCCATTATGCATGATTACCTGGTGATGTTTGATTGAATATATGTTTCTGCTCATGTTGTTATTGCTATACGGTAGTTTCACTTCCAGATTTACATTTCATCTTATCCTATATATATATATATATATATATATATATATATATATATATATATATATATATATATATCCTCTTTTACCATATGTGTGAAAGTTTGCCATGAGTAGTTGCCGTGAGTTATGCTTGTTGTCAACCTCGGACTATATAGAACAAGTTTGAATTTGGATGCCAATATTAATTAAGCTTTAAGGCCTTTACGGTATAATGCATTATTTTTTTGAGCCGTGAGTCTTGTTCTGGAATATAAATTTTAGTGGATTCAATTATTTATTAAACTACTTCCTTTTTATGTATATGGTTTTGTGGAATCGTTCCACTCATTGCAAGTTGCATTAGATTAGTAAAGGATATTGTTCTAAACCATGTTTTACCTTCTAGGAAAACATAGTAAATTGTGTGGAATGACTGAATTAAATCACTTTATTCCATCTCTTTTAATTATTTTAAAACTACAACCAAATAAAAGCCACCTCTTCATAAATGAATTTTTATTTAAGATGAGATGAGATTTCATGACACTTAATGGAATTAGTTTTGGTGTATTCATATCTAATGTAAAATTAATTTTAATGTACTTGCAATTTTACTTTATTTTTAATGGGAAAACCTTTTCTCAGGATCATGCTACAATTAGACCTGGTTAGGATGTTTCTTGAAGCCAAAACCTTTTATCCATTCCATTTTAGGAAGACTATGACGTTGTAAAATGTTATAAGAATACATTTTGGGCCTAAGATAGCTAAGCCATCTCAATGTGCAACTTTTTCCACATCTCCTTAGACCTACAAACATATATCAGAGTCAAAGTATTGCAGACATAGAAAGAAAAAGAGAATACATGCATATGAAAGGATATATATCTAGGTTTAGAGTGTAACACTGTGTTTTTTACCAGCTTTCTGAGGAAGAGCAATCCAATTCCCTCCAGTTCCATGCTTGTCTATGTAATCCTTCAGCTTTGAGTCTTCTTATGGTGACCACGATCCTCTCTTCACATTTGCCTTGTCACAACAAGGAGCTCTTCCCATATTCTCTCCTCTCTACAAGAATTTCACAAAACCTGTCTCATGATCCGAATTCCAAACCCTGACTCTTTGTAATGAAACTTTGGTGGGGACTGCTTAGCCTTATAATAAGAGACCTAGCTCTTGAACAGTTAAAATATTACGATTTTATTCTCCCAGTAAGAGGACTCATTATATATATATATATATATGAGTGACAAAGGCGCACCTCTATAAATATATATATATATATATATATATATATATTATATTAAAGATATTGATGGACTTGATTATATGGTGTATTATTTAACTTGTCAGAAAATCATTATGTAGCAGTAGGTGTATCTTTTGGAACTGCACACGACCACCTCCTTAAACTTTACAACAAAAGAACCAGAAAATGAAATATAGCTGGATATGCATTAGTAGATGCTAAATTACACAACTTTGTGATGCATAAAGAGTTGTCTCGCCTTACACTCTTTCCCTAGCAATACAACCTTATTTTCGTTTCTTCGTGTAGTCTCATGTTGAATCTTGGTTATCCGTTTGAATGTTTATGAAATATGCAATTTCGTTGAATCATTTAGAATTGATAGGTCCATTTGAAATTGCATATAGTGAAGAGAATTCTCTTTGAAGTGCTTTCATTATAATAAAATTTCTAAATTTATGATTTTAAGCATATTAGGATACTCAGTTATGCATTTCGTTTATTTTTGTTGTTTTCTTTGCATTAAGCCATTCATACACATCCATTTAAGGTTGTTTTCCAACTTTCATCATGGCTTGTTGACTAAGTCAATTTAGTTAATCAATTTCGTTGGATTCACAGTGATGGATTGCACAACATATGAAGGTTATAAAAATGTAAGTAGATTTAATGTTTTGAAAATTGATATCTTTGATTGAAAAGAATTTGTTGATGGTTTTTTGATTTCATAATGCTTTGTAGTTGCGAGTGCGGGCATGGAGCGACACAAATGTAAGTTGCAAAAATTTCCATCTTGTGGACCTTTGATATAAATGTTGCATTTTATTCAAATGTTGTGCATTTTTGTTTTTGCAGGATGAACTCCAACAGTTTAGGGAGCAATATGTTTTTCAATGGATTTTGGATGTTGCGAATGTGCGAAGGAATCAAGTGTTACAAGATTTAGGCATCTTGTAAATATTTTGGACAATAATGATTTATTGTTTGTTTAGAACTTTTTGAATATGTATTGATGCTGAATCTGCATTTATTTTCTTAGGAATGTTGAAGGAGAAGTACTTGTTATATTTATTGGTAAAAAAATTAGAAGATGAAAATTATCCATGTTTTAAATCTTTGCATTGCAGTCCACACAAAATTTGGATGTCAGGATTGAAGAAATGTTTGTAGAAAGACATATGAAAATTAATTCGTTTAATTTTTAATGATGATAAATTGTTTGGAAATTGGTTCCAAATTACTTTCAATTGGAAAAAAAGGTTGAAAATTAAATTAGGCTATCCTTAATGACCATAATGTTTACAGTCTACCTATAGGTACAAAAACCTGACCTGAAGTACCCACTTATTCAGGCTTGGGTACCACTTTTTTCTTGCACAAAGGGTTTTAATAAATATGGATGTTTGGTCACGTGTTTGTTCATAAATTATTTGGAAATTGGTTCCAAATTACTTTCAATTGGAAAAAAAGGTTGAAAAACAAATTACGCTGTCCTTAATGACCATCATGTTTATAGTCTACCTCTCGGTACAAAAATCTCACGTGAAGTACCCACTTATTCAGCCTTGGGTACCACTTGTTTTCCTGCACAAAGGGTTTTAATAAATATGGATCTTTGCCCACGTGTTTGTTCATAAATTGTTTGGAAATTGGTTCCAAATTACTTTCAATTGGAAAAAAGGGTTGAAAAACAAATTACGCTGTCCTTAATTACCATCATGTTTACAGTTTACCTCTTGGTACAAAAACCTCACTTGAAGTACCCACTTATGCAGCCTTTGGTACCACTTGTTTTCCTGCACAAAGGGTTTTAATAAATATGGATCTTTGGCCACGTGTTTGTTCATAAATTGTTTTGAAATTGGTTCCAAATTACTTTCAATTGGGAAAAAAGGTTAAAAAACAAATTAGGCTATCCTTAATGACCATCATATTTACAGTCTACCTCTCGGTACAAAAACCTCACCTGAAGTACCCACTTATGCAGCCTTTGGTACCACTTGTTTTCCTGCACAAAGGGTTTTAATAAATATGGATCTTTGCCCACGTGTTTGTTCATAAATTGTTTGGAAATTGATTCCAAATTACTTTCAATTGGAAAAAAGGGTTGAAAAACAAATTACGCTGTCCTTAATTACCATCATGTTTACAGTTTACCTCTTGGTACAAAAACCTCACCTGAAGTACCCACTTATGCAGCCTTTGGTACCACTTGTTTTCCTGCACAAAGGGTTTTAATAAGTATGGATCTTTGGCCACGTGTTTGTTCATAAATTGTTTTGAAATTGGTTCCAAATTACTTTCAATTGGGAAAAAAGGTTGAAAAACAAATTAGGCTGTCCTTAATGACCGTCATGTTTACAGTCTACCTCTCGGTACAAAAACCTCACCTGAAGTACCCACTTATGCAGCCTTTGATACCACTTGTTTTCCTGCGCAAATGGTTTTAATAAATATAGATCTTTGCCCACGTTTTTGTTCATAAATTGTTTGGAAATTGGTTCCAAATTACTTTCAATTGGAAAAAAGGGTTGAAAAACAAATTACGTTGTCCTTAATGACCATCATGTTTACAGTCTAACTCTCGGTACCAAAACCTCACCCGAAGTACCCACTTATGCAGCCTTTGGTACCACTTGTTTTCCTGCACAAAGGGTTTTAATAAATATAGATCTTTGGCCACCTGTTTGTTCATAAATTGTTTTGAAATTGGTTCCAAATTACATTCAATTGGTAAAAAAGGTTGAAAAAAAAATTAGGCTATCCTTAATGACCATCATGATTACAATCTACGTCTCGGTACAAAAACCTCACCTTAAGTACCCACTTATGCAGCCTTTGGTACCACTTGTTTTCCTGCACAAAGGGTTTTAATAAATATGGATCTTTGGCCACGTGTTTGTTCATAAATTATTTTGAAATTGGTTCCAAATTACTTTCAATTGGAAAAAAAGGTTGAAAAACAAATTAGGCTATCCTTAATGACCATCATGATTACAGTCTACCTCTCGGTACAAAAACCTCACCCGAAGTACGCACTTATGCAGCCTTTGGTACCACTTGTTTTCCTGCACAAAGGGTTTTAATAAATATGGATCTTTGCCCACGTGTTTGTTCATAAATTGTTTTGAAATTGGTTCCGAATTACTTTCAATTGTAAAAAAGGTTGAAAAAAAAATTAAGCAGTCCTTAATGACCATCATGTTTACAGTCTACCTCTCGGTACAATAACCTCATCTGAAGGACCCACTTATGCAGCCTTTGGTACCACCTATTTTCCTACACAAAGGGTTTCAATAAATATGAATCTTTGGCCACGTGTTTGTTCATAAATTGTTTGGAAATTGGTTCCAAATTACTTTCAATTGGAAAAAAAAGGTTGAAAAACAAATTAGGCAGTCCTTAATGACCATCATGTTTACAGTCTATCTCTCGGTACAAAAACCTCACGTGTAGTACCCACTTATTCAGCCTTGGGTACCACTTGTTTTCCTACTCAAATGGTTTTAATAAATATGGATCATTGGCCACTTGTTTGTTCATAAATTGGTTCCAAATTACTTTCAACTGGAAAAAAAGGTTGAAAAACAAATTTGGCAATCCTTAATAACCATGATGTTCACAGTCTACCTCTTTGTTCAAAAACCTCACTTGAAGTACCCACTTATTTAGCCTTTGGTACCACTAGTTGTTCTGCATCAAGTGTTCTAATAAATATGGATCTTACGTGCTTGTTCATAAATGGAATTCCAAATCTTTATTTTGTCCAGTAACGACACATTACAATATAATAGTAATAATATATTATAATATTGAAAGACTTACATGACGATATTTTAAATAAAATACTAAAAAAAATTCATAAATATAGCAACTTTATTTTTTTAGTCAATATTATGTTGTTGCACGTTAAGTTGGAACACTTGGTCACTTAGAATGGTTTGAAAGAGAATGTTGGTGTGAGAGATTGACAAGTTTCCTTAGTATGTCTTGTATTTTGTTGGCATCAATGGTGTACAATGGAATGAACGTTTTGTACTCAGTTTCTTTGACATCAAGGATCTGCGATGGATCCAATTCCAAATCCTGTAACCAAAGGAAGGTAAGCCTTCTATTCAGTATTCAAGCGTTGATTCAAAGCACCTATGAAGTTGGTCTTGCAAAAGTGTCTAAACACTAACTGCATAAAAAAACATAATTACTATTTAAATACATTACAATACAACACTAATTGTATGCAAATCAAATGCAACCCTACATACCTTCTTCCTAGTATCAGAAGCTTTACTGTGTTCACCTAGTTCCTCCATGACACTGAACTAAAACCAAACAATGATAACAACAAACAATTCAAAAGTACAAAGCATACTAGAATGTTTTTGCAACAATGAAGTTGGACTGAATAAGGATTATTATAAAACCAACATAACAAAAACAACATACATGGACAAATCAATGCTAATCAATGCGTCACTTTCATGTTAGCACTATCTTTTTTTACAGAAATTATTATTGCAAATAAGATCATTGTAGACCACTTATTACAATTTTCTTTTAATTTCCTCGTCCAAACAACTTATTTTATTCCAAGAAATTTTAAATTCATTAAATAAATAAATTAATCTCTTAAATTATCTCATTCAAGCATACTATCAAAATATTCCTACCATCAATCCAATCAACTTACCACAAAAACAACGTCAAAAGCTTCTCGATAGCATGTGAGTGAGTTCTCAATGTTGTGGTTCCTACAACAATAATTTTATACAGTAGAGCATCTGTATTAACTACAATTTATCATACTACTTCAAGAACTAGAGAAAGAAAGATGTATGTTTTCAGATAACGCAAGAAGTTAAAAGCTAAAGATCATGGAAGGAGATGGGAGGGACATAAAAAATACAATTACCATAACTGGAAAACTGCTATGGTAATAGGTGCAATTACAAATTTCCAATTCCCTTCTATTGTATAAGCATTTCTTTACTTAATGAAAAATTAACAAAGTAATTAAAAAATCAATAAAACTAAATACACACTTACATATGTGCCGGCAAAAAGTAACATACTCAAGTCAACTAATCCTCTTTTCTCACAAGTCCCTCTAGAAGAGAAAAATATGAAAAATTTAAAATGAGTTCGATTATTAGTATCAGAGCCAAGGTCATCCATTAAGGAGTACGAAAAGATATTCATGGCTCACACAAACTCATTTCTCCCGGTCATAGTTTTGGTTTTCAAATCACATGAAAAGTTTATATTGGATAAAGGAAAGAAATAGAATAGATGGTAAATATAAATATAAATAGATAAAAAAAATGAAAAATAAAGTAATAGTTAAATGTGTTTAAGTGAAAAAAAGGACAAAAATATTAATACAAGTATTTAACAAATAAAATAGTAAATACTGGTGAATCTCGTTTCTTTAGAATATATATATTTTTAATTCTCTTCAGTCTAACTTCCTTATTTTTATTTACTCATGTACTTTATTTTCACCAACCAAAGAAAAACTTAAGGTAGACCTGACTATATCACTTCTTTTATTTGTATAGTTATCTTCACAGCCATTGAAAGCTAACTAGTTTTGTTATCTTTTCTCTCTCTTTTTATATATATATTTTCATAACCAGCAAGTCAAAAATAATTCAAAATCGTCGAGTGAAGTGTGGGTAGAGGTGGAAGAAACAAGTCTTTGTAATATGCAACATTTATGTATTATTGGTTATTGTGTTTTCCATCATAACAAAATGTTAGAACAAAAATGAGAAGATGAAGAGGACTAGAACATTGAATAATAGATCACACGGACAAAACTTGGCGAGTTAAAAACGACCACTCCTAAAGTTGGAATTTAATTTCATTAATACACAGAGCATGTTTGGAAATCCATTGAGAATGAGAAAATTTGCATTCAGAATGTGGATAGTTTTTTTTTTTTATATCGCATTCAATACGTGAAAAATCACATCCAATATGTGAATCCAAACATGCTAATGCATAATGAGATAGAAGAACCACCACAGAAAACAGTTATTGCAGGCAAACATATGGAAAATAGAAATAGAAATGGTGATCTTAGCCGTGTTAACCTGTTCTGCGGCGAGCCTTTAAAAAATTGACCTTAAACCCTCTCATAGATGAGGCTACTTAATGAATTAAACCTCACTCGACTATGCGTGTGCATTATCATATGTACCAGTATAGGATAATGGTAATACCTGCCTCGTGTAGCCAACAAATAAACCCAGACTAAGCCTACTGGATTATTTCAAAACAGGAGAACGGCAAATTTTCTTTGCCATATGCTACAAATCTGTTCGATGTGCCTATATAACCAGAAATTAAAAAATTCTACCACATCAAAACTTGATTATTCTAATTCAAACCATGCGGTATCCTTTCAAGAAAATCAAGTGGCAAATAGAGAGAATTTTTCTAAAAGCAGTGCCTAAGTAACTTGATCAATAATTTTTTTCACAAAACAGTTTTACACTACAAACAACAATGACCAAATTCTAAATTACTTTTGATAGAAAAATTGAAGTAAAACGATGGACAAGGTCTGATCTTACAAGGAATCTGGGATAAGTTCAATCAATGTTCAAGAATATTGAAGGGGTAACAAAAAACATATTTCAGATTCAGTACAACACTCTCGTCATCGAGTTTCACAAAAGAGCATGATTCCTAAAATCATCTATGATACCCATGTGGTTAAGGCATTACTATTAATACCCTTCGGTAGAAAACATTAAAACACATACATATGCTCGACAAAATCATGTATTAAAACAGGCCAAGCACCTGCAATCAGTTCATTGGTAAATGATACAAAAACTATTTTTATTTTTATTTTTTGCAACAAATTAAGCTTTGCTTCTAACCATACAACAACCACAACAGTGCTTCAAAACACAATCAATGAAAGGAGATACTCATGCAAATCTAAGGAAAAAAAAAGGGAAGAAAATACCTTTTAATCAAGGTACTCCAGCGGCACTACGGTGGAGTTCCGGAGGCACTACGGTGGAGTTCCGGAGGCACTACAATGGAGTTTCGGCGGCACTCCGACGGTATTGGGTGCTTGGGAGGACTAAAGAAAATGTCAATATTTTGTCTTGGGACGGCAGCGGAACGGTGGGCTGGGAGGAGACAACACGACGACGGACCAACAGCGTCTAGGGTTTTCCCTTTTAACGCCGACAATGAGGCGACACTGCGTCGGGACTGGGTCGCTGGGTGGAGGGAAGACACCTCTTCCGATGGACGGTGGCTCTCCAACAACGTTGGTGGGTCGTTAGCATGAGAACTAGCCGATGGTGGTGGCTCGGTCGCAAGCTTTTTCTCTCGTTCGTCCAGATGGGACTCTCCTTCAGATTTCGCAAATGAAAGAAACCCAATTTCAAATTGTACGTCTTTCTTTCTTTGCCACGTCAACATTTCATTTTAAATTTAATTTCCGCATGAGCCAATAGCATTTAGACACGTGTCCCATGTCTAAATGTTGTCAAAATCTGTTGTTCACATATCATTTTCCTTTCTCTATCCGCACATCTCACTATTTTTCTTTACGTTCCTGAAAATTAGGTTTTAGAATATAAAAATAAACTTTAAAAACTAATTTCTGGACCGATCAACATTTTCTTAACGCTTTAATACCAACAATTTTTGAAGAAAAGAAAAAGTAGGTCATAGGCTTGCAGTAGTTGCATTTACATATGAGCACAAAAAACAGTAAGAAGTGAAGGACAAACATTTAAGCTAATTGTTCATTAGCTGCAAATATCCTTCTCTCCTCAAGTGCAAGCCTCTTCTGTAAGCGTTCTTGGTGCTCAGAAAATGCCCAAAACAAATCCCTCATAATACTAGCTATCTTGAATTCTTTACTTCCTGAATGTACAACCTTCAAATTATTCATCTGTCTTCTCTGTTTTTCCTGCAATATATTCTACAGAAGAAAACAATGAAAACACATAGCCTGTGAGGATTATTATTACCGTATGTAAACAACTTTCTGAAGTAAAATTCTGGATACAAACCTACCTCTGATATATGCACCCAGGCTCCTATTGATGCTTTAATATTTTTTAATCCCACTAGTTTTTCAAGTATCACCAAAGGCCTAAAAACGACAATGAATAGATTAATTTTAAATAGTATAAAAACAGTTTTACTAAATCAGTCTATATAAAATTTTGGTAAGAATTGATGCTTCAATTTAAAACAATTACTGAAAAAAAAACAAAAAAAAAAAACAGAAATTGACAAGCCTGGTTTCAACGTTAAATTGAAACAACATAGTAACAATGAAAACCATAGTAGACATTAATATTTAAGAGCTAACATGTGGAATACCTGCCAGTTGAAGATGTTATGATGCAGTTGGGATTATTCAAAAAGCCACACAGCTCTTGAAACTCTTTTTCAGAATGCACCATAATGGCTCCCCTATTATATACCTCCATTGACAAATTTGGAAAAATAAAGACTCGGACTGATAGAGAAGTATGTCTCCGTAAGAACTCTGTAATTGTAGATGGACATAACTCTTTATCCATATTTGTAATCAATATCATACACACATTTTTCGGTCCCCCAAGATCCCTGTCTTCCGTTCTTCGTTTGAGACAACTGACTGTAAAAGAAAATATAAGAAAAAATAAAAATCAAATGAAATCCGAGGAAAAGGTAAGAGGATTCATATTATGGAACATCCTTGTAAAAATATAAATAACTACCACCCTAAATAAAAGTCAAGGTTGATGAATATGACACGGGGGTGTCTAGACCTCTGTTAAATAGAGAAAAAGATGTGTGGGGGATGAGGAAAAAATGAGTGTGTGCTGGGTTGGGTTCACTGCCTAAGAAAAGAGTGTTATGGTTGTTCTTTGCTGTGAATAAGTGAACAAACAGGAAACAAGAGCGGTTTTCAAAGAAAAAAATGTAAGACAGAAGTAGACATGCTTCAGAAAAAATGGTACTCGGTAAGCTTAAAGGAAAATGATTGTAAATGCATTCCACAAAACTAATTTATGCTTTCCCAAAACAAATTTTAAGTAAAAAGGAATCCAAATAGCAATTCCATTTTTATAAGTCACTGAGATGTAACTCCAACAATATTACCATGTCAAATTGTACATGAATGCAATTCCAATTGTTTTATTTACCAATTAGGTACAATTTGACTGGTCGAATAAATAAAATCAATCGATCCTAAATGTTGACATCTTAATTTGACAGCTATGGTTTACAATGTCCTGACAGAATTAGATGGACAATCACATAAAAAGAGCCACAAATATCTTGATCGCAGTAAAAAGGTTTTCGGAGTTGAACCTAGTAGTTTAATCTACTTCTAGTGTTAACATCTACTATTACATCGGAACAAACCTTCAGGTGAACATGCATTGACAACCGACCACCTAGCACATTGTGTTTCCTGTAAAGGCCGATACATTCGAGGATATAATATTAGAACCAGAACATGTCCAGTATCAGTATTTTATATCTTTCTCAGCAAGCAAGGTCATAGAAGAAATCACGGTTACATAGAGAGGCATGTACTACTTGCCTTTATCATTCGTCCAAAATAAGTAATTTGACGAGCGGAGTTAGATCTGTTGTTGCAATATGGAACCATTCCAAAGGCAGAATCTTCCTTTGGCATTAAAAAAGAAGAACAATTATCCAGAAATGAAGCCACTACAGGATCTAGCTCCCATCTAGGTTGAACTACACAAATGTTCTCAATTGATGTAGCAGTCAATTTTCTTTCATTTGGTCCATGCAACCAAAAAAGTATAAAAGTACACAAGCATTCTTCCTCTCCTGTTTTCCAAGAATGCTCACTTTCTTGCACCTATTGAAGCAGACACAATATCAAGCATAAAGGTAAAACGGAAGCAATTTTAATCTAGAATATAAGAAAGTTTATTTTTATTTTCTGAACACTAATGATGTGTCTGGTAGGTAAGAAATTGGCGGGGAAGGAAAGATGGAAACTATTTAGAGTGCCAGGAGAAGGAGAAATAAGGTGGAAATAATTTTAAAAATTATGCAACTCAACTTACTAAACTATTTTTCATCGCTCCTTTTTTTTCTCTTCAGCCAAACAGTCTCATTATCATTTATACCATGTGAGCAAGATACATCTGTCACTATAGTCTGCCACATTGTATAAATGATAATGAGGTTGATCTAGTAGAAATGGGTCAAGCTTCTATCCCTCAGAATTGTAACCAAAGACCTAGTTTGATGAAAAAGAATAGTACCACACATTTTTATAAGTGGAATTCTGTAGATGGCTTGGAGGGTGGAAAATCAAACTGGGCAAGTAGATTTAATTTTCCATGTTCCAAGAGGAGAAAACTTTCTCCATTGAAAACCTATAAACCAACTGACATTACAAAGAGGAGAAAAGCAAGAAGGTGGAGTTCAGAAATGTAGCAGTGATACGGCTGAAAATTTGCATTTACCAACAACTATTGACTACACTATCTTCTACAAAAGCTAATAATCCTAAAAAGCTAATAATTCTAAAAGTCTATTGACTAATTTTCATTGATTTTACCTGTTCTAGTTAGAATGTCATTCAGTTTGAATCAAAATAAACTTAACATATACTATTTATTTATACCTATATCGTGTCATATTCCTCCATTTGTCCTTCAAATCAACTTTCATTCTCTCCTCAAATATATTTTTGTGAGAATTTAGGATTAACTTGAGATGTATATACCTCGAATTAAAGCGGGTGTGTTGGAAGTCTCACATATAAGGTCAATTTAAAGTATAAGTGGGTGAAGCCGATTTTATGGAATTAAGTTAAATATATTATGCTAATTACAATATTATGCATTTGGGTTTAACCCATATTTTCCTTATACATATACTATTTACAAGGAATTAATCCTATATATAATTTTTAGGATTTTCAACATTTTAGAGTGATTAACTATAATAAGACATTCACTAGCTTATGGCCTCAGACGTCTATTATCACTCACCAAAAACTCATTACAAATCTAATGTTACAGTAGTAGTAGTAGACTAAATTCAATTAATTTTGCAAAAGTAAACCAAGTGTAGAGTTAAATTTTTTTAATAACACAGAATTGCATATTCCAAGAACTGAAAGTGGATTTAAACATGAAAAGTCAGTATCAAAAGGCTCAAGATAAAACAGAGTAAACAATGACTGACCCCATCGACAACGGCGTCGTAAAAGTGAATGTCTTCATTATTGAAGAAATGACAAGCACAAACCCTAGTTCCGGGAGTGAGTAAACCACACTCTTCATCTTGAAGCTGTTTGGAGAGAGGTCTGAAACGACGCTTAAAGGCTTCGAGGTCCTTCAAGTTTTGAAAATTCGAAGACTGAAACACGACGTCGTTTTCAGTAGGAAAACCCAAGAACTTCACCGTGAGAGTATCTCCATGGAATAAAACACAAACCGAATACCATGCATCATCTTCGTAAGCTCTAAACTCCGTCGAGTAATTCATTACGGGATTCACAACCCTTCTCTGCACCATGAGACCTTTTTATTTATTTATAAAATAATTCATATTTAAAAAGAAATTTGAATTTTTTTTATGATATAAAATTATTTATTAATTGTTTGTAATTAATTTTATTTAATATTTTTTCAATAAATAATAAAACTAATTTGTTTAATTTTTGTTAAGATATTATTGATCTTAATTAAATTTTTATTATTTTTAGTAATGTGGTCAAAATGATTTAAAACTCGCGGCTAACCTAATCCACCATAAGTTCGGGTTCAATTGGGTTTAAAAAAAACAAATTTTTTTTATACGGGTCAATTTTCAACCTGGTTCACTTAGAACTCGGCTCACCTGGGTTGAACTCATGATAAGTCGGGTTAGTACCAACCCACCTAGTTTAATTTAATTATTTATTATTATGTGTTTCAATATTATTATTAGTTAATATTTTTTATTGTATTATAAATGGAAACAAAGAAAAAGATGTTTCAAAATAGTAAAATATTATAAATTTATCATTTCAAAACTCTAATCTTATAAGTCGATAATTGACACAAAAATTATCAATATTATAAACTTATTTATTCGTTTTTTGAGTTTGTTTTTGGATTATATTTGATTTGTATGTTAATTTTTTCATTTTGGATAGCCTTTCGTGTGTAACATCATTTTAGAGTGAAATTATTTAAATTTGAATTACAAAAGAATTCTAATTTTTCTTATTTAAAAAAACTTATAATTAAGTGAGTCAATAAGTCAACTTGTTTAACTCACAACCTGTAGTAGATCAGACCGAGTTCAAATTTTTTTATTTGCTAATAAATGAATAGGATTGGATTGACTCAGTAAGTGACCCACCCGTGGTCAATCTTTTGAAAAGTTACTTTCGTCCGTTAGAATTGTTAAAATTATTATATATATATATATATATATATATATATATATATATATATATATATATATATGGAACAAAAATATATATTTTATATAATTTCAATCATATAATTTTTTTAAGATGTTTAATTTTAAAAATAAATTCAACCCATTAAAATTTAATAAATTATCATGTTTTATAGGTTTTTCAAAGTTTAAGTAGTTTTTTTTTTCAGGAAAAATACAATTTAGTGACTTTAAAATTTTTCACACAAAATAAAAAATCAAAAATATCTTCATGTATTTTAAATTTTCATATCTATTTTAAAGTGTGGTGTATCTACAATATAAAGAAATTATTTTTAAAGAGATTCTAAAATTTCATTCTCAAGATTTTCATCAAATTATTTTTTTTCATGACTAATATGTTTTTCATGAAACTTAAGTTATATATTATTCATTTCAAAAAGTAATTTCCTTAATAGAAACCAATGCACTTTCATGTTTATTTTCTATATTCTTTTCAAAAAATGAAAGAAGAAATTGTAATTGTTAAATAACTTAATCAATGCATATAATGTTATACCAAATATTCATGCCTAATAAAAATATAATGTTTTTTAATTTATAGGTTGTTAAACAATCAATTTTACTTTTTATTTTAGGATCATCATTACCTTCAACTAACTAAAATAAAGTATCTCTTATTTAAAAAGTTTAAAATCTTCTAATTTTTACACTTTTTTCAACATGTTTGTGGGAACGACTTAATAGTTAATATATATATATATATATATATATATATATATATATATGATCATAGCAAAATTTTTTATCTTTTTGTTGTAGAATGAGAAAATAAAGTATGTTACATTCTGATTTTTAGGATGTCCGATTACGAGTGAAATTTAACATTTTTAATATATAATTCCAAAATTAATAAAATAAAAACAAAATAAAGTAAGTCCAATTATATTATTTCTAAAATTTATAATACAAAAACTCTAAATAATTCAAGTCTTTTTTTCAGTTCGGTGTCTTTATCATGCAAGCAATCATACAATAACATGTGTTGCACTTATATCAACAAAATAAATAAATAATATAAAAATTTATGTTCTATCCAAAACTTGCATACCAACTGAGTTATACCACCTTGTGAACTCATGCATATTCTAATTAAAGATACCCAAGTGCTATTTATAAAAATTGCACTCATGAAACAACATATATCATGCAAACATTTATAATTATCACGTCACTATAACATAATAAATTACTTTTGTTGCACCCATTATTTAATAACTACAAATTATTTTATTTAATATGGCATATAATATAATTTTCTAAAACCACATATACTACCACTTATTATTATAAAATAAAGTAGGTAACATATTCAACTTTGATATCAAAATTCACTAATAAAAGTTTATCTCGATAAAATAATATTTATTTATTAGCATAACACTCCATACTAATTTTCATTTATATATCACTTGTTATAATCACTTATAATACACAATTAAATAAAATAAACAAATCTCAAAATCTTTAGTTATAGAAAATATTTTCACGTATACTCAACAAATCACATAAAAAAACACAACTGCCGAAAAATAAAATTTAAAACTACCAATTTAGAGTGCCAGGAGAAGGAGAAATAAGGTGGAAATAATTTTAAAAATTATGCAACTCAACTTACTAAATTATTTTTCATCGCTCCTTTTTTTCTCTTCAGCCAAACATCTTTAACTTCCACATTTTTTTCTCACCTATTCTCACTCGTCCTCTTCATTTCCCTTTACCTTATTTCTATTCTCTCTACCAAACAGGCCTAACTGAAACGACATTAGATTTCCAATCTATTGAACATTGTACCCAGCATGACTTGTTTAGCTTCTGGTCTATCATGGAAGTGAGGGTCAGGTAAAAGCCTAACGGTTAATAGCCGAAACATGGCTGAGCAAGAGTGTCACAGACCAAAGACCGGTGATGTGTTGGGACTCAGTAGGAATTAGGTCATTATGACATTTGACAACCCAACACACAAGCCGAGATGGACATAAAAATGTGAGATGTTTAGTTAGAGAAAAATGGGGAGGTTTCTAAATAACCATAAAATCACATGATTTGGGGATATCAGGGTCGTAGATAAAGGGTATCAAGTATCCGTTGAGTAGGGGGAGTAGCTGTTATTGAATATAAAAGTAGGTATAAGACTAATCTCCCTAGTATCTAAAACACACATAATAGTGTAATATATTTATAATGAAGAATCATACAAGTATATATGACAACCAAACATAAATATGATAAATAAAAGATATTGCTAAAAAAAATATAAACAATATCTACCAATATCAAAAGTTTATGTTTTCCTAATTAACAAAAAATGCATATATCTAACAGTTATAAAAGAAAAGAACCTGGGGCTGAAAAACCATTAATCATGAAGTGACCAAAAGGAACAACCAAGATGAGTTGACATCTAGAAAACCTTGCAATCAAGATACCATGACTAGAGGAATGCTTAGAAGACTTTAAGAGGACCTAGAAGACACTTCCAAGTAAGCAACCTTGAAGAATTATTTCATTTGGAGCAAAACATGAAAGCCTCTTCCGGATTGGGTGTTAGGTTCCTGAATTGGAAACCTAATTGCAACTCCAAGAAACACAGAAAGATTGGGAAAACTGAATGGTATTCACAGTATAATGTCTGTACAAATAGAACGCAGAGGCATAACCCTCTTCAACAGGTATGTACCCGTTAACAACTAAACAATCAACAACCATCCCTTCTACCCAGCCTTTATTTATACAATCTCACACACCCACCACTAACTGTCCTAGACAGTTAGTTTGTTATATTCAGTTACGCTTATTCCTCCTCTCATAAACTAGCCACCTTTTCTTATTCCTATCAATATCCTCCCCTTGATCATCAACCTTGTCCCCAAGGTTGAAATCCGGGTACTGTTCCTGGATGGTTATTTCATCTTCCCAGGTGGCCCCTTCTGGTCCTCCTTGTTGCCACTCGACTAGCAGCTACGACACACTTCTTCCTTCTTCGGTCCGCTACCTCCTTTCCAGAATATTCACGGGCCCCTCTGCCTATAGGTCCGGCGACAACTCTCTCTCCACCCGGTGCTCTCCTATCGCCTTCTTCACCTGTGAAACATGAAACACAAGATGGATTCGAGTTGTCTCTGACAGCTGCAGCATACAAGCTGTCTCCCCCACCTTCTGAATCACCCGGAATAGCCCAAAATATCTGGCTGACAGCTTTGGGTGGAGTCTGGTAGCCATCGAGGTTTGCCTATGGGGTCGTATCTTCAAATACACCCAGTCCCCACTTCCACGTTTGCAGCCCTTCTCTTTTTATTAGCTTGTCGCACCATAAGCTCTTGCGCTCGCTCAAGATGGAACCTCAATTGTTTCAGAGCTTCGTCTCTGGTTTGAAGTTCTTGATTCACGGCTTCCACTAGAGATTCACCAGGAATGAATCTGTGTAAAGAGGGAGGCGCTTGCCCGTAAACAGCCTCAAAAGGGGTGCACCGGATTGCCCCTTGGTAGCTCGTATTATACCAAAACTTCGCCCACGATAGCACATTCATCCACCCCTTAGGCTGCTCTGAACAGAAACACCTGAGATAACCTTCTAACACACGGTTCACAACCTCCGTCTGCCCGTCCGTCTCAGGGTGATAGGCGGTGCTCATTTTCAACTGCGTCCCCTGGCTCTTGAACAATTCATTCCAAAACATGCTCAGGAACAATGGATCCCTGTTTGTCACGATGGATTTTGGAATCCCATGCAATTGTACTACTTCTCTTAAGAAAATCTCAGCCACCGTCCTCGCCGAGTAAGGATGCTTGAGCAGTATGAAATGGGCATACTTGCTCAACCGGTCCACCACCACCAAGATAGCATCGTACCCTTGGGACTTAGGCAACCTCACCACAAAATCCATGCTAAGCTCTTCCCATACTGCGTTCGGAACTGGTAAGGGCTGTAATAATCCTTGCGGTGATGATGCTAAATACTTGTGTTGTTGGCACACAAGACATTTAGCCACAAACTCTGTTATGTCCTTTTTCATCCCAATCCAAAATAAGGACTGAGCTATCCTCTTGTACGTCCGGTAAACTCCCGAATGGCCCCCCGTTTGCGTTAGGTGGAACTCTGCCATCAATCTAGGTAACCACGAAGACTGCGCCGACAACACCAACCTTCCCTTGTAGTGCAGTCTTCCATGTTCCATCGTGTACGCTGGGTGAGAATTTGGGTCCGCTTTAATCTCTTCCATCACCTTTCGTAGTTTCTCGTCCTCTGCGACTTCCTTCGTGACTTCTTCGAAATCTTGCCAGTAAGGCCTGGCTATCACCAACAACTCCTTATCTTCGTCGTTCTCACCCTCATCTCTTTGAGACAACGCATCAATAGCTCGGTTGGTCGTCCCCGTCTTATACACAATTTCAAAATCGTATCCCATCAATTTAGCTATCCAATTTTGTTGGTTCTACATCGTGATTCGCTGCTCCAAGAGATACCGGAGGCTCCTCTGGTCAGTGTGTACTATGAATCTTTGTCCTAGGAGATAAGGACGCCAGTGCTGGATAGCTAACACCAGAGCCATCAGCTCTTTTTCGTAAATGGATTTGTTGAGAGTTCCTTCGGATAATGCCTTGTTGAAGAAGGCTATTGGTTTCTTCCCCTGCATCAATACAGCACCAACCCCTTTGCCCGACGCGTCACACACAATGTGAAAGGGTTGCTGAAAATTGGGTAGGGACAACACTTGGGCTGTCGTGACGACTGTATTCAGAGTTTGCCATGCCTCCTCTGCTCTTTCATTCCAAGCAAATCCCCCCTTTTTCAATAGTTCCGTTAGAGGTCTGGCAATTTTGCCATAGTCCCTAATGAACCTTTGATAATACCCCGACAAACCCAAAAATCCCCTCAAACTCTTCACTGATTTTGGCCGTTCCCAGTCCATCACTGCTTTTATCTTTTCATCGTCCATCTCCACGCCTTTGTGCGAGATGATGTGCCCCAAGTATTTGACTTGGGTTTGCCCGAACTCACACTTCCTCCGATTGGCCACCCACTGGTCCCGCCGCAGTGTTGACAAGACTTTCCTCACATGCTCCAGCTGCTCATCCTAGGTTCGACTGTAAACCAGAATATCGTCGAAGAAGACGAGCACAAACTTTCGTAGATAGGGCTTGAAAAGATGGTTCATAGTGCTCTGAAAAGTCGCCGACTCGTTGGTGAGCCCGAAAGGCATCACTACGAACTCGTAATGCCCTTGGTGTATGCGGAACGCCGTCTTCTCGATGTCCTTCTCGGCCATGCGGATTTGGTGGTACTCGACTTTCAAATCCACCTTAGAAAAATAGGAAGCCCCCCTAACTCGTCCAGCAGCTCCTCTATCACCGGTATGGGGAACTTATCCGGCACCGTTGCACGATTCAGGGCTCTGTAGTCGATGCAGAAGCGCCAGCTGCCATCTTTCTTCTTGACTAAAATCACTGGGCTCGAGTACGGGCTATGGCTAGGTCGGACCACCCCCGATCAGAGCATCTCCGAAACTTGCTACTCGATTTCATCCTTCATTACGTGTGGGTATCGGTATGGCCTGGGTCTGTTCCTTCTTTAAGGGGTATCTGATGCAACCCCACAAGCTCAGTGAACACCACGTCATGTCGTTTTAGTAAGTCCTCCATCTGTTGCTTTTGTCTTTCAATGAGGACCGAACAATTTGGGCTGCTTGCATGGGTCTCGCACGAGCCCAACTCCCAGACCAATAACCACGCTGCCACCTCATCTATTTTTTGTAAAGCTCTAGGCCCCACCACTCTCCATTCTAAAGTGGGATCCCCCTTCACTGTTATTCTCCTATCTCCTTGTCGGTATGTCATTGTCGACTCCCTCCAGTCCGCCATCACTTTCCCAAGCTTCTCTAGCCATTCCACCCCCAGGACAACCTCTACTCCGCTCAACTCAAAAATGTAGAAGCGTTCAACCACTTCGGCTTCCCCCATCTCCAATGGAACCTGTTCACAGCACCCGCTAATTCTCTTCCTCTGTCCGTCCCCTAAGCTCACCATATACGGTAGGGTCTCCACCACCGCCATCCCTAATTCCTCCACCACCCGTCGACTTATAAAATTGTGACTAGCGCCGCTGTCAATTAGAACTAATACCTCACGACGACCAATTCTCCCTTGTAGCTTCATCGTTCTGGGCGACATGAGACCGCCGGCCGAAAGGACCGATAACTCCATCGTGGCGATGTCCAATTCATGCCCCCCTTCATTTTCAGATTCTTCCTCCTCTTCAGCCAAAATCAACATCCTTATCCCCCTCTCCAGACAACGATGACCTGGCCTAAAAGGTCTGCCGCACCTGAAACATTTCCCCTCCTCCCTCCGTTTGACGTATTTCGAGTAAGGAAGATTGCAGACCTTCCGTTCGTTTCCGCTACCACTTGCTCTCACATTATTTCCCCCCTGGGTCGTGCCTTTCTTTATGGACCCGACACTTTCAGCTGGTCCCCCTCGCTCCGTCGGTTCGCGATTCGACTCTACCCGCATCACTGACCCTAAGGTTTTTCCCCAAGAATTTTGATTCTTGGATACCCATCCTCCACCTGTTTTCGAAATAGTGCACAAGTTCTCCGCATCTCTCGCCACTCTCATGGCGGTCATCAAGTCCGGTGGGTCATGTGGCCGAACATGATCGCCCATCTCTTTCCTTAAGCCTGACAAGAAATACCCCAAAATCTGCTCCTCGGGTATCTGGGTCGTTTGCCCAACCAGTACTTCAAAGTCGCGTATATACTCCTCCACTCCTCCACCGGCCCCGCCTGTCTAATAGTCGAGAGCCTCTCGTACACCATCCCACGCGTTCCTCCCCCAAATCGTATTCCTAGCGCCCTCTTCAACCCATGCCAAGAAAGATTCTTGGTCTTCTCTCGCCAAAATCGGAACCAGCTTCCGGCGTACCCCTCCATGCTAATAAAGGCCAATTCCAGATTTTCCTCCTCAGCCACCCTCTGTACCTCAAAGAACTTCTCAGCTCTACCTATCCATACCCATGGTTCGCCTCCTTCAAATACAAGTAACTCGACCCGCTTCTTCCAATGGATCACCCCTCCTTGATTACCTTCTCCGCCTTTTCCGCCTCCGCCGTTAGGTCCTCCCCTATTATTGTTCACCGACGATTGACTATCATCCCGTTGCTGGCCTTTGTGGTTTTGGTTTCGTTCTCCAAGCGCTTTCAAGATTGCCTGAATGTCCTGTCGTACCGCCGTCATCTCCTGTCCCAGAGCCCTTGTGTCTGCTTTCGTCTCGGCGATAGCAATCTCAACCGCCTCCAAGTGCCCTTCGACTGCCGCCACTCTTCCCTCCATCACAACTCGCGTCTCCTCTCCGATCGGGGATCTGGCAGGTCGGACCAAATGTTAGGTTCCTGAATTGGGAACCTAATTCAGTGCAACTCCAAGAAACACAGAAAGATTGGGAAAACTGAATGGTATTCACAGTATAATGTCTGTACAGATAGAACGCAGAGGCATAACCCTCTTCAACATGTATGTACCCGTTAACAACTAAACAATCAACAACCATCCCTTCTACCCAGCCTTTATTTATACAATCTCACACGCCCACCACTAACTGTCTTAGACAGTTAGTTTGTTATATTCAGTTACGCTTATTCCTCCTCTCATAAACTAGCCACCTTTTCTTATTCCTATCATTGGGCCACTGTTAGGCTTCTTTAGACAAGAAGTCTAATTATCACTTAAAACAGCACACACTCACTCACCAGATTACTGGAACCAGAACTGTATTATTACTGTAACCAAAGAATACAAGAATAGGAGAGCACTCCCTCCTCCAAGGGTTTCCCCTTCACAAAGAGTCAAAGCTCAATCTACAAGATTATCCAAAGTACCCTGACACAAGACCTCACTGCCTTCTTATAAAGGCCCCCCTAACCAACTAACCAACTAACAACTAATTCCAAATCTATTTCCTTTTATTCTGCACACATTATATCCTAACATTACATCCCGCTGCAAAACAACCTTGTCTTCAAGGTTGGAACCCTAAACTGTTTCCTCTGAACGTTATATTGCAGCCCTGCAAAGAAATATTCCTACCATTGGTCTTGATTTTTATATGTTTGTGACAACCATATCTTGAATTTTTGGATGAAATTTTTCCCACTCCCAGTCCCTGTTATTGCTGTCAAACCATCCAATACCACTGATACTGTTTGCAATTTTAATTCTAGGGGCTTCGGTGGTGGTTGCTACCCTCCAATTAAGTCTGAAGGCTTGGGTGGTGGCAAATCCTCCTCTAATAAGCTGTGAAATTTTGGTTTAATAAGCTGTTTGAAGCTAAATTCTGAATCTGTTTTGTGTTTAAATTCTGAATCTGTTTTGCGTTTAAATTCTGAGTTGGAATGCTTAGATGATTAGTAGCAAAGTGCAGACCAGATAAGCAGTGATATGTTCAGCATAAGCTTGGTTGGCATTGTGAAATTCACAACAGAAAACATTTGCAAGCAGTAGATCATTGCATACTCCTTGTTTGAGTCCTTTTGATTTGTTTTTACTCATTTCAGCATTAGATCATTACTAGAATTCTGTTTAATCAATCTTAGAGTCATTCCAAACCTTTTCTTAACTTTCTAAACAGTAGAACTAAGTTGTCTAAGTTCTTGTTATTCACTGTTTTGGTCAAAAAACGAAATTAAGGCACATGAGTTGAGTAAATCAGATAAAGAAAAGGCAAATCTGAAAGGAAAAGAACGAACTGAACATGAGAATTTGTTGAGTAAAAGCCTATGGAATTGTGCAAACTGACTTTGAGTGATTATAACAAGCATAAATAAACTTGCTCGAGTGGATTTCATGATGCAATTGTGTACAGAATTGAAAATGAGAAAAATAGCTATTGGACAAGTCCAATTTGCATATGAAACCTGAGTTCAAAATCCAGTTTCTGCATTTTCTTGCTGCAACCTTTTCTTTGCTTTCTAAATCTGATCTAGCAGTTTTCCTAGGATCAATTTGAGTCCGTACTTGATTCAGAACCCTTGTTGCTTGTTTATATCAGTTTTTGGCCTCTTAAGTGCCAATTTACCCGTTTCAAATTGGTGCTTTCTGAATTAGCTCACTGGTGCAGTGTGAGATCTGAAATTGGTGTTTATATTGATAGTTTGTGTTGCTGTTAAGTTCTGTGGTGCAGAATCCATCTCAGATACCTTATTCATTTGAGGTAGCATCTTTAGGAAGTGGATTTGAATCAGAATCTGGATGGACTAGGGAATTTTCAGCCAGCCGCAGGTGTTTACTTCGGCAGAAGAGATCTGTAACCCGTGAGTTTTGTGAAAGCACTTCATTCAGAGTGAATTCCTATCATTCCAGCGCTGCAGTGTGAGAATTGAAGGCTGTTCTTGGCCTACTCCTTGCCTTGATCGAAAGAAAAGAGTGTGAATTCAGCAAAATCTGCAGCAGCTTTTGTCAGCCCAAAGCTTTAATTTGTTGTATTGAAAAGCCTTTAAGCCAAGTGATTTGGAAGGATTCATAAGTGTTCTTCCTATCACTTGCCATTTGCTTGTAATTGTTCAAGATTCTAAAATTGGGCTAGACAGTGAGTGTGTCTTGAAACCAAAGTTTCAAGCCTCACTTAGGAAATTTCACCTTTATCCTTGCTTTATCGTTTAGAGTGAGTAAGACTAGAATAGACTAAACTCTAAATGGGGAGATTTCTAAGTAACCATAAAATCCCATGATTTTGGGATATTGTGGCCATAGATAAAGGGTATCAAGTATCTGTTGAGCCTAGGGGGCAATAGCTATAAAGGAAAATTACTTGGGGCTGAAAAGTAGGGGGGAAGGGGTAGGAACTTGATTATTCTAGATAAAGGCAACTTTTAGACTAAAATAGTTTCCATTGATAAAAATAGCTAGTTATTAGTTGTGAACTATGAACATATCAATTACTTAGATGGTTAGAATTATACTTGTTAGGTTTTTCGGCAACATGAAATATAAGCATGTATATATTTTTATTCTTGTCAATTCAAACAACCCCAAAATATGTGTTTTCTCTCTTTTTATATCTTCATCTACCAATTAGTTTCATTGCTACAAGAATCCTTTGATCCATTTCATCCTCCAACTCTAAAGAAACAATAACATAAAACCTTCTCACAAATAAAGAAAAAATCATGCATTACTATTTCTCAAATGAGAAAGGAAAAACCTCACACATATGAAAATCCAAACATACTTGACTGAAAAGAAACATTTAGAATTATGTGATATGGAGCTAATAATAGATTCTTTGTTAAGAAGTGGATTTTAAGCCTAACTCAACCCCACAAAACTGGCTTGAAAGTTAAGGTTTGCATCCACTTATATACTCTAAATTTGGCTTTATCTCTAGTCAATATGAGACTTTCAATGCACCCCCCTCACACCAAGGTATATACATCTCAAGTTAATCCTAAATTCTCACAAAATTATATTTGAGTAGAGAACAAAAGTTGAGTGCAAATAAATCGTGGAGGTTAAGTTTATTTTAATTAAAGTTGAATGACATTGTAACTAGAAAGGACAAAATCATGAAAAATTAGTCAATAGACTTTTAGGATTATTAGTTTTTTGTAGAAGGTAGTGTAGTCAATAGTTGTTGGTAAATGCAAATTCTCAATCGTAGCACTGCTACACTTTTGAACTCCACCTTCTTGCTTTTCACCTCTTTGTAATGTCGGTTGGTTTATAGGTCTTCAATGGAAAAAGTTTTCTCCACTTGGAACATGGAAAATTAAATCTACTTGCACAGTTTGATGTTCCACCCTTCGAGCCATCTACGGAATTCCACTTATAAACATGTGTGGTACTATTCTTTTCCATCAAACTTGGCCTTTGGTCACAATTCTGAGGGATAGAAGCTTGACCATTTTCCACTTGATCAGTCTCATTATCATTTATACCATGTGAGCAAGATACATCTGCCTCTATAGTCTCATTATCACACTACAATCCCCCTGCATCTCAGATTTTTCTTTTTCTTAAGGAACTTTTTCAAAAACTCTGCATATTCATGGATCTGTTGCAGAGTCTCAGTCACAGGAATTTCTATCACCAATTCTTTGGAGATCTCATCAAAACATCCTGCTTGCATATCTTTTGTGGAACATTCCTCAAGGTGGTGGACATTTTTCTCAATTTTTTTCTTTTTTTTTCTTTTTTCTCTCTCAACCTCTTCTTCTTTTCTTTTCTTTTCAATCTCACCTCTTTCCTCAATCTCATTCTTTTTTTCCTTTTCCTCCTCTTTCTCTAATTCTTTCTCTTTTTCACTCAATCCTTCTTTTTCTCTTCCCTTTTTTTTTCTTCTTTGTTTTTCTTTTCGTCTTTCTCAGGCACTGCACATTGACCATTAATATGGTCACCCCCACATAGTTCACAGAGTTTTTGCGAACCTGTGCCACACTCTAAGGTTCCTTTTGTGGCTGCATCACCTTCTTAGTCAAAAGCTCCAATTATTGAGTAATGATCTTATTTTGAGCAAGCAAGGCATCATAAGGCTGTAGTTGAAAAAATCCTTTAGGTTGGGATGAAGCTCCTCTTTCACTGTGCATCTCATTGTCATTGGTAGCCATGTTCTCAATTAATTCATAGGCTTCTTCTAGGGTCTTGCATTTGATATTACCTCCAGTTGAGGCATCCAGAATCAATTTGGTTTGTGAGCCAAGACCTCCAAGGAAAAGAATGACTACCGTTCCTTCATCCAAACCATGGGTAGGCATCTTTCTCAGCAGGCTTTTGTATCTATCCCATGCCTGTCCCAAGGTTTCTTCCATGCCTTGCCTAAAAGAAGAGTTCTCTTGCTTCCCTTTGTTGATCTTCGATTGTGGGAAGTATTTGTTGAGGAACTTTGTAACCACATCTTCCCACCGAGTGAAACTGTTCTCAGGAAAAGAGGTCAACCACAATTTAGTATTGCCTCTAAGAGAAAAGGGGAACATGCTCATTTTTATAGCCTCATCTGGTACCCCATTTATTTTCACAGTGTTGTATATCTCATTGAAGGTGGGTAGGTGCTCATATGGACTTTCATGAGACAGTCCATTAAATTGGTGTCTCTTTACAAGGTGGATCAAAGCAGGCTTCATCTCCATGTTTGCAGCGTTGACCCTTGACTTTGCAATGCTGTTAAAATGATGAGGGCGAACAACTGTTGTGTAATCTGCCAAGAGGCGCTTGCTAACATTGTTCTCCGCACCTCCTTCACCAGTTTGGGAATCCATTGCAATTTTCTCTAGAGAAGGTTTTCTAGATAATATATTCCCTCTTGGCTTCTTGCTGGTCTCAAGTCCTTCAAGAAAAGGTTCAGAATTTTTGCTCCTTCTAGTCCTCACACTATCCTACATAAATAAAACACAAAACCTTGTTAGCACAAAAATATAAATAAAGAATGTAACCCTTAATTAAAATTTAAAATTAAAAATAAAAAAATAAAATTCAAATTAGAGATTAAAAAAAATAAAAATTAAGAAAAATAAAATAAGAAAATAAAATAAAAATAAAATAAAGTCAAAATTAATAAAGGACCACCCAAATAGAATAGCTTAAACCGTGAGTCCTCGACAACGGCGCCAAAAACTTGTTGGGACAAATCGGCAAGTGTACCGAGTCGCACAAGTAATATAAAATGGTAAGACCAAGTATCGTAACCCAGAGGACTCACGGTGCTGAACAGTTGTGTGAAAACAAGATTAATTAAGACTTAAAAGTAAAAAGAGATCATTGAGTTTGGCAAAAGAATAATAAAATAAAATTGATCAGTGGCAAAGGAGCACAAAGATTAATGGAGGTTGATTTATACGAGATGGGTATGTTTTTGGAGTTAGATTTCACCAAGTTCCCTCTCATGTATATAAGAATTCTTCTTTATGCATTAATGCCAACGTCTCTCACTAAATTACCTAAACCCGATCCCTCGATGAATAAGTCTGTCCCTAATTACCAGTTCATACAATTCATAGCATTCTTGGTAAAAAGATGTGAAGAACAAGAGATTAAGATGACCAAGACTCATACCCTCATCCCTGAGAAATATAACCCTTAGGAGTAATTCAATAAGAACCTGAATTGAAAGGAACCTCCCGGCACTCATGCAATTCATAAATCATGCTATTGTATAAGCAAGAATAAAAATAGATGAATTACTCTAACAATTAATGAAAAAACATATGGAATTAAGAATCATTTCAAATACATGAAAGTTTACAAGGTTACATCATTCCCCAACAACAAATAGAAATTAGTTCCCCACAGACATGGGGGAACTCTATGAATAATGGAAGAAAGAATGAGAATGGAAGCGTGAGAATTAGGAAAAGAGTGTATTGCTATGCTCTTCTCTGCCAGGGATACAAAACCTAGAGCCCCAGGGTCCTTTAAATAGTGTCAGAGGCGTGCCAAAGCAGGGTCTGGTCCAAAAGAATCGAAACAGAGCAGAAACAGGGTCCAGTCCACGAAAGTTCTCGCCCAGGCACCTAGGGGAGTCGCCAAGGCGAGAAGAGAGCTTCATGTTTGGCCCGGGCTACGAATATGATCGCCCAAGCTACGAGGCCTCGTCGCCCAGGCGACAAGGATTCTCGCCCGGGCGACTGATGTCGATACAACTCGCTTGAGCTTCGCTTCTGGTCGCCCAGGCGACTGATGTCGATGCAATCTCCTTTTAAATCTATTTCAAGAAAGATCACCACCGTCTTCTTGGAGAATTCTTGGAGCTTCTAAAAACCAGAGATATCAATCTGAAACAGAATATGAAATTGTTAGATCATCAAAAGTATCTGAACAAATTGTGTTCAGACTATTTATAGAATTCTGTTAAACAGATGTTCTCATAGTCGAATAAGCTACTAATACAGTCGACTATGTCAAGCTAATTATAACAGTTAAGTCAGACCAGTAGCATTCAGTCAAACCAGTTAAGTCAGACCAGTTAAGTCGACATGTCAGAGCATTTTGAAATTCTTTTCTTCTCAAAGTCTCACAAAGCACTGATTCTCAAAATCTGTACAAAGAATTTAGCATAGTCGATTCAATTAATATTGTAGTCGACTTTACTGCAGCTTTGTCACACAGTTATAAGTTCACAAAAGTGCTTGTGGTTTTCGTGCATTAAAACATGTGCAATGCATCCAGAAATGATGTAACAAGTACAAGTTTAATATTTATGCATTCACATAGCAATATAGCACATAAACATGTTCAATAGATATATCAAACATTCAACATTAGAACATGTAACACAACAACAACATATGTGTGTTATTAAGCAATGTGTTGTCATCATAAAAAACTAGAGTGATATAGATATTGTGTTGTCAACAAACTCAACAATCTCCCCTTTTTTTGATGATGCACAACCATGATTAATAACCAACCATGTTTGTACAGTCAAATGCAAAACAAAGTAACAAAAGATATAACACAGTTCAAATACTCTACATTTAGCATAACCAATCAGCAATATCATGCAAAATATGAGACAGAAAAAAATATTCTCCCCCTTTCATAAATTATATCCCCATTTGTGCATTAACAAAAAAGGAATGCTCTGTTGATATTCCAGACAAAGATGCATCAGAAAAACGTGTGCAATTTTATGAAATACAATGATGCTCCCCCTATCAAATTTAATCACATGTAAAAGATAACTCCCCTGAAATGCAGGCATGTGATGAAAAATGTGTAAAAATATAATACTCCCTCAGTCATTATGCATAGATATCAAAACCAGATCAGATGCACAATGCAACAGAGATAGTCAGAGTATACAATAAGTATAGCAAAGAGTTGTGTCAAAGATAAGATATCAAATAGTTCAATCATGCAATGATACAAACTTCAACATTCTCACAATTTTATCTCAATCAAGATATGTATAATCAATTTAGATTAGAGATAATTGCAGATAATCAAGATAAAGTAATCAATCAACAAAAGATAACCAAATTCTAGAATTGGAATTTATAACCCTATTATGATGCAGTTGATTGAATTCTTTTCTTAGTCGAATACATTGCTTGCCAATGTTGTTGAATTCCTCTTGTAGTTTCCAAAACAATGTTTTCCCTACAAAACCTTTCAAAGATCTTCTACAGATCAAGCATTTTAGTTATGCAAAAAAATATAATAAAAAAGAAGTCAATATGTAAAGATGTGTAACAGATCAAGCATAATCGACTTCAATCATATCACATTCGAATGAATCATCACTCAGCACATCAGATTTCAATTAATCAAATTTAAGCAACTGAAATTGATTTAAACACTGATTTTATTTCCTTATTAAAAGAGATATTACATTGATAGGAGCAAGCAATGAACAAAACAATAAGATAGAAATCTAAGCCAAAAGAGAATAAAGTATTCCTAGAGACACCAACACTTCAGAGCAGTCAAAACTTTATTCAGATTGAGAAGACCCTGCGGAACTTTCTTCACTTATGTCATCAACATCTTCTCTAATAGATTCTTCTGAGGAGGAGGAAATATCAATATAGTGCTTGAAGATTTCATCCATTTTCTCATTCAGATTAGATAAAGTTCTCTTCAGTTAGTTTATTCTTTTGTTTGTACTATCAAGTCTATTTCCTACATGCTTTTCAAACTCAGAGTTTAAAGTAGGAATTTCTTGATCATTGTCAAAATCAGGCAGTGCTCCTTTTTTCATCACTGAAATACCATCCAAGTTCAGTTTTCTTGAGTCCAATGCAGGTTAAAGTAGCTTTCCCAATAAGATTTTCTCTACTCCAAGAGAGTTTCTTTTCTCCAGATAGATTAACACCACTTTGTTCCAACACTTTGCTTATGAATACACCATAAGGTAGCTTATGTCAATCATTGATGCCAACATCAAGAATGTGCCATTTGAACACAACTACCCAGTTTGTTGGTATCCTTTGCATAATTTCATTTAGTAGACAAACATCCCTCGAAGTTAGCTTGATCAGATTTGGTCTTCCGGGTAACAAGATATGACCAATGATAAAAGCAATGATCTTTTCTTCCTTGTCAAGCCATTTGAATAGAAATCTTTCCTTTTTCCTGTATCTTCCACGATACCTCATACAATCTTTAAACATTTCTGTTTTCCTAGTTATCAGATTCTTTCGACAGAAAAGCTGATGAGACAAGTTACCTTCACTTTTCAGACCTGCTATCTTTAGCCAGGTATCATTGTTGATTATAATATTCACACCTTTTACTCTTGAATGAATTTCTCCGTTCATTTCTTTAACATTGTTGTAGAAGACTTCAACAAGTTCAGGATAGCATTCCCCTTTCATTTGAGTAAATGTGTCGAGTCTCTGAACCCATATTTTCTCAGGAAAATAGAACTTCTCTTGACAGAAAAGAGACAGTTCAATTGTCTTGTGTTTTACAACTTCTTTGAACATTCTTAATCTCAGAAATCTCTCTCTGACACTATCATCACTGATCCATCCTGAAGGATTTGCTTCTCTTACCACAGACGCAACAGACTTTCTAGGGCGAGATGAAGATGCAGCCATTTTCGCAGAATTGTGTACAAGTTTTGAGTCTGAATAAGGGTTTTGATGCTCAGGGTGAATTGTGTTCAAAGAGTTAAACAAGAGCATATATACACAGGCGCGCCAAAGATTTAGCATGAAAACTTCAGATTTGAAAAATCAAATTCCAACGGTATAAACAGAGATTTAATCAAATTCATTAAACACAAAGTTGACTACTTTATGTCATAAGAGATTTTTAAAATAGAGTTCAACAAATGAAAGCGTAGTCGAATGAATTAATAAGGCAGTCGACTAAGACTTGTGAAAAATAGAGTTTCATACTCATTCAATTAAACAGACAATCAAACAATACATTCATGCAATCAATCAACAATAACCAATCAGTTTAAGCATAATGCAACATAATGATACAATTTTACCAGTTGTAGATACTCAAGATTTTATTTTTCCAAAGTGATCCATCCTTGAGCTCATACTGCACCTGCTATGTATCCTGCAAAACAATTCAGGTTTTGGTTGCTGGTACCCATTTAACTTTGGGTCCATGATTGTGAGTCTTTGTCACTTGTTCCTTTGGTCTCCATACATATAATCCTTTAGGAACAACAACATTTTTGTAATAACAATTTCTAACAGTGTGGCCAACACAATTGCAATAGAAACAAGCATTCCTAACAAGTTTGCTTAAATCAACAAATTTTTTAGCATTAGTTCTGTTAGATTGAGCTTTGAATCCTATTCCTTGCTTATTTGTAGCTCTGCCTGAGGATTTCAAAACAACATTTAAGTTGTCTCTACCTTGAGTAAACTTAGCTAGAGTACTAGTCAAGTAATCTATCTTTTCAATATGAGTAGGACAATTTTCACATGGTTTTCAATAGTAACAGTTTCAATTTTAATTTCCTTAGCAGATAACAACGCATCATTCAATTCTTTTTCTAATTTCTCATTTTCAGCAACAAGGTTTTCAATCCTATATTCATAATCTCTTCGTTCAGAGTTTAGTCGATTAACCTTGTACTGTAATCACATTGCTTCAGCATATTGTTCTCTAAATGTTTCCACTAGTTGCTGATACTTCTCTTCAATTGGTAGCTTCTCAAATTCTTCATCGCTATCACTGTAATAATGTGATGTTCCAACCATGTGGCAAATGTTGGATTCCTCCTCTTGATCAGCATCCTCATCACTTGAGCTTTTAGAATCTGTATTCTCCCAAGCAATGTATGCTCCTTTTCTTTTCATGCTTCTACTTTGAGGGAATCTTTTCTTTCCATTTTTCTTAGGCTTCAATTCAGGACATTCAGGCTTGATGTGTCCTTCCTTTCCACATTCGTAACACTGGACAACATTTGTACTAAAGCTTTTCTTTTTGCTGTGACCTGCATGGTTAGTCAGTTGACTATCATTATGTATAAGTCGACTAAATTTCCTTACCATCAAGGTCATCAATTCTTTCTCGTCCATGTCTGTTTCTGAGTTGTTCTTGTTTGTACCCTTAAGAGCAATGGACTTCTTTTCTTCAATCTCCTCTTCATCCTTTAATCTACCAAGTTCCAATTCATGTTCACGTAGCTTGCCAAATAAGGTAGCCATATTCATCGTTGTAAGATCTTTCGATTTAGAGATTGTTGTGACTTTTGGTTTCCAGTTTCTGTTCAGACTCTTCAAAATCTTGATGATGATTTCTTCATTATCAAACACCTTCCCGAGAGCCATGAGATGATTTACAATGTGTGTGAACCTTTTCTGTACATCATAGATGGTTTCTCCAACTTTCATCCTGAAAAGTTCATACTCTTGTATCAAAGAATTCTTTCTCGCTCTCTTTACTTCATTTGTGCCTTCATGTGTTACCTCTAAGACATCCCACATTTCCTTTGCAGATTTACATTGAGATATCCTGAAAAATTCATCAACTGTTAGTGCAGAGGCAATAATACTTCTAGCTTTAATATCATATGGAGTTTTTCTATTTTCATCAGCAATCCACTCAGTAAAAGGTTTTAAAACAGTTTTCTCCTCAACAGTTTTAGTAGGCACAAAAGGACCATTTAAAGTTGCATCCAAAATTCCTTTATCTTGTGATTCAAGAAAGATTTGCATTCTGATTTTCCAAAATGGATAATTTTCGCCAGCAAATAGAGGTGGTCTGTTTGTTGAAGCACCTTCACCAAAAGTTTGAAAACAGGAAGTCATCCCCAGGTTTATAGTTGAATCAAAGAAAAATAGAGTCGACTAGTTTTTCAAATATCTTATGAAAACCAGCTCTGGTGCCAATTGTTGGAAAACAGGTAGGCTTCTTTTTGCACCAAGAGGGGGGGTGAATTGGTGGTTTATCAAAATCAAAGTCTTTTCGCAATCTTGAAATCAAAGTATGAAACTTTACAAACTTTCTTGAAATGCAAGTAATGAAAATTCGTGTGCAGCGGAAAAACGTAGTTGACTGCGTAAACAGTAAAGTTGACTGTAAGTAAAAGTGCAGGGATAGAGAAAATAAACACTAGTTTTTATACTGGTTCGGCCAAAAAAGTCTACATCTAGTGTCCTTCCAACCCAGGAAGCAAATGCACTATAATTGTTTAGTTTTTACAACAACGAATTTATAGAAGACCTCCACTTCAAAAATATAAATCTCCTCTCTAACCCTCCAACCAAAATATAGGCAGAAACATAACAAGACTTGCAGCAAGATGTCCCCTCTCCTGCAATCCGCCAATCACCACTTTGAACAATCCTCAAAGTGAACCAGACTTCACAAGTCTATCCCCTGTAATCACAACAGGTCCAATGCAGCACAGTCTTCAAGGATGCCAAGCCAATTCTTGATCAAACCAGATGCACCTTCACTGTGTAGAATATGATCAATCAATGAGTGCGCAGTCAATCTCCTTTCAAATCTCTTTCAAGAAAGATTACCACCGTCTTCTTGGAGAATTCTTGGAGCTTCTAAAAACCAGAGATATTAATCTAAAACAGAATATGAAATTGTTAGATCATCAAAAGTCTTTGAACAAATTGTGTTCAGACTATTTATAGAATTCTGTTAAACAAATGTTCTCATAGTCGAATAAGCTACTAATACAGTTGACTATGTCAAGATAGTTATAACAGTTAAGTCAGACCAGTAGCATTTAGTCAACCAAAATAAATTCTCATTCAATACAGTTGACCAACTATTCAATGCTCAACTAACTTTTGAAAATATAGCTGTTATTGTACAAGAGCATAACAGAATTTCAAATCAGACAACTAACTCAGTCGAGTATGTGGCGCACACAGTCGACTTCGACATGTCAGAGCATTTTGAAATTCTTTTCTTCTCAAAGTCTCACAAAGCACTGATTCTCAAAATCTGTACAAAGAATTTAGCATAGTTGATTCAATTAATATTGGAGTCGACTTTACTGCAGCTTTGTCACACAGTTATAAGTTCACAAAAGTGCTTGTGGTTTTCGTGCATTAAAACATGTGCAATGCATCCAGAAATGATGTAACAAGTACAAGCTTAATATGTATGCATTCACATAGCAATATAGCACATAAACATGTTCAACAGATATATCAAACATTCAGCATAAGAACATGTAACACAATAACAACATATGTGTGTTATTAAGCAATGTGTTGTAATCATCAAAAACTAGAGTGATATAGATATTGTGTTGTCAACAATCTCAACAAGATTGTGATAAAAGTCACCCTTCATCTGAACGAAGGTAGATAGGCCTTGATAAGCAAGCTTTTCTAGAAAAATGAAGCTTACATTTCGGAATAGAGATAATTCAATTGATTTGTGTGGAGCGACATCCTTTAAATTTTTCCAACCCATGAACCTTTCTCTAGCGATGCTGTCGCTGATCCACCCTGGACGACTAGCATTTCTTTCGGATGGAGGAACTCTCTTGGTACGTTTAGATGAGGAAGAATATGCCATTTTTCAAAGGATTTACAGAAACACCTTTCACAACCTTTCTATAGGGTTTTGTGTATGACATCTATGGAATAAAGTTAGGGCGTATAAACATATATAAGGGCGCAAACCAAACACATTCAAATAGGCCCATTTAGTTTTTCAAACAAAGAAAGTTCATTATAGAGATTGTTAATTAGTTTTATTAAGTCCAAAGTCGACTCATGTATGACAGAGCATTTTCAGAAACAGAGATACACATACTCCAAACATATTCGACTTCATACTGAATATAATCGGTTAAAACTCGGGCAAAAAGATTTTCACAGAAAACAATCTCAATCAATCATTCAACAGACATGCATTGAACAATAAATCATTCAAACAATTTGTTGAGATTGTTGATAAGGGAAGCACTGGTTTAACTAACCTTAATCTCACAGTGCTCTAGTTACTCTGGTTTTTTATGATGACAACACATTATTAATACCACATGTATTGTTAAGTGTTATATGTTCTATTCTTTATTATGGTTAATATCTAAATGAACATATTTGTGTTGATTCTGATATATGTATGCTTAATCATTGATCTTATAGATGATACATCACCTGTGATTGCATTACATATGTTTATGAAAAGGAAAATCACATGCACTTTGATGAACTTATATTGTGTGGCATAACTACAAGTTTTAAGTCGACTTCATTATGAAGTAAGTCGATTAAAACTCGTGACTATGTACAGATTTTCAAAAGTAGTGCTATGTGAGATTTTGCATTGAAAAGATTTTCAAATTGAGCTGAAGTGCCTAAGTCGACTACATGCGCGGTGGATCCGACTTAGTTAGTTATTTGATTTGAAATTCTATTAATTGTGTGAATAGTAACAACTATATTTCAAATGTCTGTTAGGACATTGATGTTAGTCAACTGTATTAATTGCAAAAATCAATTTGGTTGTTGTTGACTGCTACTATTTGACTTAACTATTATAACTGTCATAAGACAGTCGACTTTATTAGTAGCCCAGTCGACTACAGGAGCGTCTGATTTATAGAAAGCTATAAATGGACGTGACTTAATTGATCATAGAGGACTTTGGATATTCTAACACTTTCATTTTGATTTACAAATTGTGATCTCTTAGAATTCTCTCCAAGAACTCATCAAGAAGACCGTGGTGATCTATCTTTGAGGAGGTTCTTTGAAGGAGAAGTGTATTGAGCTTACTGTTTGATCAGATACTGCACAACTGGTGTGTTCTTGTTGATCAAGACTGCTTTCAATCTATTGGAGATTGGTTTTTTTTCCTATTGTGATTACAGGAGGTTGACTCGTGGAGTCTGCACACTTTGAGGATTGTTCAAAGTGGGGTAAAGATTGCAAAAGAGGGGATATCTTGCTGCAGATCTTTGTATTGTTGTTGCCTATATTTTGGTTAGAGGGTTAGAGAGGTGTTTTATATTTTTGACGTGGAGGTCTCTATAAAAGCCTTGTTGTAAAAACCTTGACCATTATAGTGCATTTGCTTTCGGATTGCGGAAGGACACACGATGTATGCATTGAGGCCGAACCAGTATAAAAATCTGCATTTGATTTCTCTATCCCTACACTTTTACATTAAGTCAACTTTACTACTTTCGTAGTCTACTTTATAATTTCCGCTGCACTTAGAATTTTCATTCCTTGCGATTCAAGAAACTTTGTAAAGGCTCATACTTTGCGAAAAAGATTTTGAAAAGAATCTGATTGTTAAACATCAACAATTCACCCCCCCCCCTCTTGGTGTTGAAACTGAGCCATCCTGTTTCCAACAATTGGCACCAGAGCTAGTTTTCATAAGATATTTGAAAAACTAGTCGACTTCTATTTTCTTTGAATCGACCATTTCTGGGAATGGCTTCAGTTTCTCGAACAAAAAGGATATGTGAATCTAAGTTTGAATTAATATCAGCTACTTGCAATGAAAAGTCTAATTCTATTACTAATGGGTTCTATGAAACTCTTGAAACAGGAATCTTGCAAGTCAAGGCAACGCATGGTGGGAAATCTGATTCTGGATCACAAAGATTAAATCTGTTTGTTGGTAAATTCACAAGATTTCTAAATGAAAAAGATAGACAAAAGAGTCAAGGTGATGACAAGAGTATCACAACTGAAGATGATCTGATCATGATGGCAAAGTCCAAAGTAGCAGAACCTGATCTGAAACAAGAAATGAAAAGTTCCACATGGTACTTGGACAGTGGATGCTCGAGACACATGACAGGGGATCCTACAAAATCCTCAAACATCTCTTACAAAACTACTGGCCATGTTACATACGGTGACAACAACAAAGGAAAGATCATCGATATAGGTAAAGCTTAATCTTATGAAATTAAAAATGTTCTTCTTGTTGAAGGGTTAAAGCTTAATCTACTCAGCATCAGTCAGCTATGTGATAGAGGATTAAAGATTACTTTTGAACCGAAGTATTGTTTGATTAGCAATGGGTCAACAGATGAATTGTTACTTGTGGGAAAAAGACTTAACAACATTTATGTAAACGACTTCAAGGAAACATCATTCAAATCAGTAGTATGCTTGATGACTAAAGAAGATGATGCGTGGCTGTGGCACAAGAGACTTGCTCACATCAGCATGGGTCAATTAAACAAATTTGTTTCAAAGGATCTAGTGATTGGCCTCCCCAAAATTCGCTATGCTTTAGAAAGACTATGTGATGCGTGTCAAAAGGGAAAACAAACAAGGAAATCCTTCAAGAACAAAAGAGAAATGTCGACTTCAAGACCTCTGTAGCTACTGCACATGGACTTATTTGGACCTTCAAGAGTAAAAAGCCTTGGTGGAAATTCTTATGGACTTGTTATAGTTGATGACTATTCCCGGTATACATGGACATACTTCATTGCTGCAAAGAGTGACACACTTAAAGTATTCAATAGATTTGCTGCTGTTATTCAGAATGAGATGGAGCTCAGAATTAAATCAATCAGAAGTGACCACCGGAGAGAATTTCAAAATGAAGCATTTGATGAATACCTTGCTGAAATGGGAATATCACACAACTTCTCTCATCCTAGAACTCCTCAACAAAATGGAGTGGTAGAAAGGAAAAATAGGGCTCTAGAAGAGCTTGCCAGGACTATGTTGAATGAAAGGAGTATGCCTAAGTATTTCTGGGTAAATGTAGTTAGCACAACCTGTTATGTGCTGAACAGAACCATCATTAGATCAATACTAAAGTTAACTCCTTATGAGCTGCTGAAGAGAAGGAAACCAAATATCTCTCATCTTAGAGTCTTTGGAAGCAAATGCTTTTTTTTGAACAATGGAAAGGAAAATCTTGGCAAGTTTGATTCTAAGGCTGATGAAGCAATCTTCATAGGATACTCTCTAACCAGTAAAGCATATCGTGTCTACAATAGGATAAACAATCATATAAGATCAGAGATATATTGATGAAAACTGATATAAAATGATCAAATAACTTAGTAAGTAAATTCCAATTTATGGAATTTATAACCCCCTATAGTTGATAAGTCGAATGAGCAAATTCTCAAGTCGATTCCATTGCTTTCCAGATAGTCGTGATTTCAGGAGTAAGTTCCAAAGCAATGTTTCCTGCAAAACCTTTCATAGTCTTTTGAAGACCAAGCATTTTAGAATAATAGTAATGCAAGAAAATACATAGTTAAGAAGTGATTATGCAACATAGTTAATGTAATAGTGAGTATATGCATAGTCAACTTCAATGATCACATAGTCGATTCATCATTCATTTTAACAGATTCATTTAAGCAATTTGAGCAATCCCAACTCTAATCACTAGAACACACACATTCTCTTCTTGGCTCACAGCACCAAGGAAACACAACCCTCTTGATTGGAGAGTCAACATTGATCTTCAAGAACACACCTCTTGTGTAGAATATGATCAGCAATGTGTAAGAACAACTTCTTTGTGAGAATCTTAATGAATTTCCTTCCAATTAAACCATCTTGATTCTCCAAGAAGATTAGAACGCTCCTGCAATTAATTATCAACAAACAAATTAGTTATGGAAGTGTAAGATCATAAAATCATGTTGAGGTAGCTAGCAATGCGTTTATTTATAAAATTTTCAAACTCTGATGCAGTTTAATCGATTAAGCACATAATGTAATTTGTTAAGCGTTTCCTTCTGCTTTAATAGTTTTACATCTGTATCAGATTTAACAAATTAAAAGTGCATGCAATCGATTAAAGAAATCATATAAGCCAACAATATTCAAATATGACCATTATTGACAATTATGGCTTTTCAAGAAAATGATTTTCACAAGAAACGCATTTTAACCGATTAGGAAAATAATGTAATCGGTTAAGTTCCATACTTAAGCAAATTTGAAAACATTTTCCATTCTAAACACTTTAATGCAGTCAACAAACATATACTGGCATAGTTGTTTTGCCCCTGATAAGCATGTACTGAAAACTGAAGAAATTTAACAGATTAGGTAAACAGTGTAATCAATTATTTCTATCAGATATACAAAGTGCAATATGTTTCATCTTATGATTCATTTCATACAATGAATGCATATACCAATCAGTTCAAGCACAAACATGCTGATATGATCAAGCAACTGTTTTGACATTTGTTGTGCAAGAAACTATAAAACATTTCTTTTGTTCATCATCAAAAACTCATATGTGAGATGGGTTTAGCTAAACATAGCTCCCCTTATCAACAAAATGCATTTAACAACTTCACTACATCAGGATGTGTCCAAAACAGGTAACTAAAAACCTCATGTTCGTCGACACACCTACTTCAATTAATGTAGTTATCACGATCCAACATCATCATAAGTTGTTGTAGTTTAGTTCTCGACCCTCTCAATGATAGTTGTTATAGATTTGTTTAATCGTTGTGTCATTACGATCATTATTTTCTTTCAAAGTTAATAAAATATTTGTAGACGTAACTTTAGTTTTAGTCATATCATTCAGTAATGATTCTTCACTCAGATTTTCCTGTCCAACTTATTTTATCAAAGAAGAAAAATTTGATATAAAACTAGAATGTACTTGAGAATCCATATCATAAGGATATCCTTCCATTTTAAACAATATTCACCTATAACATAATATTCATTTTCAATAACATAATTCATACTTAATTAAAAATATAAAAAATTTAATCAAAATAATCTAAATAATTATTAAACAATAAAAATACACATAACTAATCATCCATAAATAATAAAATTAATGATAACTTATTTTAATATAATAAACAAATAATTCTAAAAAACACAAAAAATTAATAAATAAATTAACTTGAGGCCTTAAACAAATTTCGAAATTTGTTTAAGATCTTAACGGTTTTCGAAATTTATTGAAGTCTTCATTTGAATAATTCACACATAAAAGAAGCTCCTCAATATCACATACCACCACTGAACCACCTTCACCAACCTCCTTCTAAAGTCTTGCACCACAAGACCACCTTCCACCACAAACACACACAAACTCGAAATTTGTTGAAGTCTTCGTTTGAACAATTCACACATGATAGAAGCTCCTCAATATCACATACCACCACCGAACCACCTTCATCAACCTTCTTCTAAAGCCTTGCACCATAAGACCACCTTCCACCACAAACACACACAAACTCGAAATTTGTTGAAGTCTTCGTTTGAACAATTCACACATGATAAAGACTCCTCAATATCACATACCACCACCGAACCACCTTCACCAACCTCCTTCTAAAGTCTTGCACCACAAGACCACCTTCCACCACAAACACACACAAACTCGAAATTTGTTGAAGTTTTCGTTTAAACAATTCACACATGATAAAAGCTCCTCAATATCACATACCACCACCGAACCACCTTCACCAGCCTCCTTCTAAAGCCTTGCACCACAAGACCACCATCCACTACAAACACACAAAACACACACAAGCTCGCTCCAGGACCATATACATAGATAGGAGAAGCTCAATTAGGTAAATATATACTAAGATAGTTTTCTAGGTATTTTTATTTTATTAGGATTTGTTATGGAAAAAAATTCTTATTTGGCCATTGGATAATTCTATTCATATTAGGCTATTACTTTCGATCACGCCATAATTACTAACTACACCGACAAGAAATAAAAAAAACTCAAATACTCTTCGGTCACGCCATAATTACTAACTACACCGACAAGAAATAAAAAAAACTCAAATACTCTTCATCATTGTATCACACCACCATTATCACTATCTTTCCATCATGGCCACTGCTATAGAGGAAGAAAAGAGGAGAAAAGCTATAGGGCAGAAAAGAGAACGCAGAAAAAAAAAAAAACTCATTTTAAAAACTCTTGCCAAAACCTATTTCATGTAAGAGTGTTATTATTTATATATTTTGAAAACTTTATTCTGAAAAGAATGTTCCGAAGTACATTTCACATGTTTCAAAAGCTGTTATGAAAATCTTATTCCAAAAATTCTGTATTAAAAATTTTATAAAATTTCAGAAAAAAGTTTTCAGAAAGTTTCTAGAACATTTAAAATTTGTGAGTGCACTAAGAAATTGTTGGATGGAAGAAGTAAAAGCCTTCATATTTTCTCGTTTCTCTATCCGCACATCTCACTATTTTTCTTTACGTTCCTGAAAATTAGGTTTTAGAATATAAAAATAAACTTTAAAAACTAATTTCTGGACCGATCAACATTTTCTTAAAGCTTTAATACCAACAATTTTGGAAGAAAAGAAAAAGTAGGTCATAGGCTTGCAGAAGTTGTATTTACATATGAGCACAAAAAACAGTAAGAAGTGAAGGACAAACATTTAAGCTAATTGTTCATTAGCTGCAAATATCCTTCTCTCCTCAAGTGCAAGCCTCTTCTGTAAGCGTTCTTGGTGCTCAGAAAATGCCCAAAACAAATCCCTCATAATACTAGCTATCTTGAATTCTTTACTTCCTGAATGTACAACCTTCAAATTATTCATCTGTCTTCTCTGTTTTTCCTGCAATATATTCTACAGAAGAAAACAATGAAAACACATAGCCTGTGAGGATTATTATTACCGTATGTAAACAACTTTCTGAAGTAAAATTCTGGATACAAACCCACCTCTGATATATGCACCCAGGCTCCTATTGATGTTTTAATATTTTTTAATCCCACTAGTTTTTCAAGTATCACCAAAGGCCTAAAAACGACAATGAATAGATTAATTTTAAATAGTATAAAAACAGTTTTACTAAATCAGTCTATATAAAATTTTGGTAAGAATTGATGCTTCAATTTAAAACAATTACTGAAAAAAAAAAAAAAAAAAAAAAAACAGAAATTGACAAGCCTGGTTTCAACGTTAAATTGAAACAACATAGTAACAATGAAAACCATAGTAGACATTAATATTTAAGAGCTAACATGTGGAATACCTGCCAGTTGAAGATGTTATGATGCAGTTGGGATTATTCAAAAAGCCACACAGCTCTTGAAACTCTTTTTCAGAATGCACCATAATGGCTCCCCTATTATATACCTCCATTGACAAATTTGGAAAAATAAAGACTCGGACTGATAGAGAAGTATGTCTCCGTAAGAACTCTGTAACTGTAGATGGACATAACTCTTTATCCATATTTGTAATCAATATCATACACACATTTTTCGGTCCCCCAAGATCCCTGTCTTCCGTTCTTCGTTTGAGACAACTGACTGTAAAAGAAAATATAAGAAAAAATAAAAATCAAATGAAATCCGAGGAAAAGGTAAGAGGATTCATATTATGGAACATCCTTGTAAAAATATAAATAACTACCACCCTAAATAAAAGTCAAGGTTGATGAATATGACACGGGGGTGTCTAGACCTCTGTTAAATAGAGAAAAAGATGTGTGGGGGATGAGGAAAAAATGAGTGTGTGCTGGGTTGGGTTCACTGCCTAAGAAAAGAGTGTTATGGTTGCTCTTTGCTGTGAATAAGTGAACAAACAGGAAACAAGAGCGGTTTTCAAAGAAAAAAATGTAAGACAGAAGTAGACATGCTTCAGAAAAAATGGTACTCGGTAAGCTTAAAGGAAAATGAGTGTAAATGCATTCCACAAAACTAATTTATGCTTTCCCAAAACAAATTTTAAGTAAAAAGGAATCCAAATAGCAATTCCATTTTTATAAGTCACTGAGATGTAACTCCAACAATATTACCATTTCAAATTGTACATGAATGCAATTCCAATTGTTTTATTTACCAATTAGGTACAATTTGACTGGTCGAATAAATAAAATCAATCGATCCTAAATGTTGACATCTTAATTTGATAGCTATGGTTTACAATGTCCTGACAGAATTAGATGGACAATCACATAAAAAGAGCCACAAATATCTTGATCGCAGTAAAAAGGTTTTCGGAGTTGAACCTAGTAGTTTAATCTACTTCTAGTGTTAACATCTACTATTACATCGGAACAAACCTTCAGGTGAACATGCATTGACAACCGACCACCTAGCACATTGTGTTTCCTGTAAAGGCCGATACATTCGAGGATATAATATTAGAACCAGAACATGTCCAGTATCAGTATTTTATATCTTTCTCAGCAAGCAAGGTCATAGAAGAAATCACGGTTACATAGAGAGGCATGTACTACTTGCCTTTATCATTCGTCCAAAATAAGTAATTTGACGAGCGGAGTTAGATCTGTTGTTGCAATATGGAACCATTCCAAAGGCAGAATCTTCCTTTGGCATTAAAAAAGAAGAACAGTTATCCAGAAATGAAGCCACTACAGGATCTAGCTCCCATCTAGGTTGAACTACACAAATGTTCTCAATTGATGTAGCAGTCAATTTTCTTTCATTTGGTCCATGCAACCAAAAAAGTATAAAAGTACACAAGCATTCTTCCTCTCCTGTTTTCCAAGAATGCTCACTTTCTTGCACCTATTGAAGTAGACACAATATCAAGCATAAAGGTAAAACGGAAGCAATTTTAATCTAGAATATAAGAAAGTTTATTTTTATTTTCTGAACACTAATGATGTGTCTGGTAGGTAAGAAATTGGCGGGGAAGGAAAGATGGAAACTATTTAGAGTGCCAGGAGAAGGAGAAATAAGGTGGAAATAATTTTAAAAATTATGCAACTCAACTTACTAAACTATTTTTCATCGCTCCTTTTTTTCTCTTCAGCCAAACATCTTTAACTTCCACATTTTTTTCTCACCTATTCTCACTCGTCCTCTTCATTTCCCTTTACCTTATTTCTATTCTCTCTACCAAACAGGTCCTAACTGAAACGACATTAGATTTCCAATCTATTGAACATTGTACCCAGCATGACATGTTTAGCTTCTGGTCTGTCATGGAAGTGAGGGTCAGGTAAAAGCCTAACGGTTAATAGCCGAAACATGGCTGAGCAAGAGTGTCACAGACCAAAGACCGGTGATGTGTTGGGACTCAGTAGGAATTGGGTCATTATGACATTTGACAACCCAACACACAAGCCGAGATGGACATAAAAATGTGAGATGTTTAGTTAGAGCAAAATGGGGAGGTTTCTAAATAACCATAAAATCACATGATTTGGGGATATCAGGGTCGTAGATAAAGGGTATCAAGTATCCGTTGAGCAGGGGGAGTAGCTGTTATTGAATATAAAAGTAGATATAAGACTAATCTCCCTAGTATCTAAAACACACATAGGGTAATATATTTATAATAAAGAATCATACAAGTATATATGGCAACCAAACATAAATATGATAAATAAAAGATATTGCTAAAAAACAATATAAACAATATCTACCAATATCAAAAGTTTATGTTTTCCTAATTAACAAAAAATGCAATATATCTAACAGCTATAAAAGAAAAGAACCTGGGGCTGAAAAACCATTAATCATGAAGTGACCAAAAGGAACAACCAAGATGAGTTGACATCTAGAAAACCTTGCAATCAAGATACCATGACTAGAGGAATGCTTAGAAGACTTTAAGAGGACCTAGAAGACACTTCCAAGCAAGCAACCTTGAAGAATTACTTCATTTGGAGCAAAACATGAAAGCCTCTTCCGGATTGGGTGTTAGGTTCCTGAATTGGAAACCTAATTGCAACTCCAAGAAACACAGAAAGATTGGGAAAACTGAATGGTATTCACAGTATAATGTCTGTACAGATAGAACGCAGAGGCATAACCCTCTTCAACAGGTATGTACCCGTTAACAACTAAACAATCAACAACCATCCCTTCTACCCAGCCTTTATTTATACAATCTCACACACCCACCACTAACTGTCCTAGACAGTTAGTTTGTTATATTCAGTTACGCTTATTCCTCCTCTCATAAACTAGCCACCTTTTCTTATTCCTATCAATACCCTTCCCTTGATCATCAACCTTGTCCCCAAGGTTGAAATCCGGGTACTGTTCCTGGATGGTTATTTCATCTTCCCAGGTGGCCCCTTATGATCCTCCTTGTTGCCACTCGACTAGCAGCTGCGGCACGCTTCTTCCTTCTTCGGTCCGCTGCCTCCTTCCCAGAATATTCACGGGCCCCTCTACCTGCAGGTCCGGCGGCAGCTCTCTCTCCACCCGGTGCTCTCCTATCGCCTTCTTCACCTGTGAAACATGAAACATAGGATGGATTCGAGTTGTCTCTGGCAGCTGCAGCTTACAAGCTGTCTCCCCCGCCTTCTGAATCACCCGGAACGGCCCAAAATATCTGGCTGACAGCTTTGGGTGGAGTCTGGTAGGCATCGAGGTTTGCGTATGGGGTCGTATCTTCAAATACACCCAGTCCCCCACTTCCACGTTTGCAGCCCTTCTCTTTTTATTAGCTTGTCGCACCATAAGCTCTTGCGCTCGCTCAAGATGGAACCTCAATTGTTTCAGAGCTTCGTCTCTGGTTTGAAGTTCTTGATTCACGGCTTCCACTAGAGATTCACCAGGAATGAATCTGTGCAAAGAGGGAGGCGCTCGCCCGTAAACAGCCTCAAAAGGGGTGCACCGGATTGCCCCTTGGTAGCTCGTATTATACCAAAACTCCGCCCACGATAGCACATTCATCCACCCCTTAGGCTGCTCTGAATAGAAACACCTGAGATAACCTTCTAACACACGTTTCACAACCTCCGTCTGCCCGTCCGTCTCAGGGTGATAGGCGGTGCTCATTTTCAACTGTGTCCCCTGGCTCTTGAACAGTTCATTCCAAAACATGCTCAGGAACAATGGATCCCCGAAAGGGCCGATAACTCCATCGTGGCAATGTCCAATTCATGCCCCCCTTCATTTTCAGATTCTTCCTCCTCTTCAGCCAAAATCAACATCCTTATCCCCCTCTCCAGACAACGATGACCTGGCCTAAAAGGTCCGCCGCACCCGAAACATTTCCCCTCCTCCCTCCGTTTGACGTATTTCGAGTAGGGAAGATTGCGGACCTTCCGTTCGTTTCCGTACCACTTGCTCTCACGTTATTTCCCCCCTGGGTCGCGCTTTTCTTTACGGACCCGACACTTTCAGCTGGTCCCCCTCGCTCCGTTGGTTCGCGATTCGACTCTACCCGCATCACTGACCCTAATGTTTTTCCCCAAGAATTTTGATTCTTGGATACCCATCCTCCACCTGTTTTCGAAATAGTGCACAACTTCTCCACATCTCTCGCCACTCTCATGGCGGTCATCAAGTCCGGTGGGTCATGTGACCGAACATGATCGCCCATCTCTTTCCTTAAGCCTGACAAGAAATACCCCAAAATCTGCTCCTCGGGTATCTGGGTTGTTTGCCCAACCAGTACTTCAAAGTCGCGTATATACTCCTCCACTCCTCCACCGGCCCCGCCTGTTTGATAGTCGAGAGCCTCTCGTACACCGTCCCACGCGTTCCTCCCCCAAATCGTATTCCTAGCGCCCTCTTCAACCCATCCCAAGAAAGATTCTTGGTCTTCTCTCGCCAAAATCGGAACCAGCTTCTGGCGTACCCCTCCATGCTAATAAAGGCCAATTCCAGTTTTTCCTCCTCAGCCACCCTTTGTACCTCAGCCACCCTTTGTACCTCAAAGAAGGTGGAGTTCATAAATGTAGCAGTGATACGGCTAAAAATTTGCATTTACCAACAACTATTGACTACACTACCTTCTACAAAAGCTAATAATCCTAAAAAGCTAATAATTCTAAAAGTCTATTGACTAATTTTCATTGATTTTACCTGTTCTAGTTAAAATGTCATTCAGTTTGAATCATAATAAACTTAACATATACTATTTATTTATACCCATATCGTGCCATATTGATCTATTTGTTCTTCAAATCAACTTTCATTCTCTCCTCAAATATATCTTTGTGAGAATTTAGGATTAACTTGAGATGTATATACCTCGAATTAAAGCGGGTGTGTTGGAAGTCTCACATATAAGGCCAATTTAAAGTATAAGTGGGTGCAAACATCTCTGTCCAAGCCGATTTTATGGGATTAAGTTAAATATATTATGCTAATTACAATATTATGCATTTGGGTTTAACCCATATTTTCCTTATACATATACTATTTACAGGAATTATTCCTATATATAATTTTTAGGATTTTCAACATTTTAGAGTGATTAACTATAATAAGACATTCACTGGCTTATGGCCTCAGACGTCTGTTATCACTCACCAAAAACTCATTACAAATCTAATGTTACAGTAGTAGTAGTATACTAAATTCAATTAATTTTGCAAAAGTAAACGAAGTGTAGAGTTAAATTTTTTTAATAACACAAAATTGCATATTCCAAGAACTGAAAGTGGATTTAAACATGAAAAGTCAGTATCAAAAGGCTCAAGATAAAACAGAGTAAACAATGACTGACCCCATCGACAACGGCGTCGTAAAAGTGAATGTCTTCATTATTGAAGAAATGACAAGCACAAACCCTAGTTCCGGGAGTGAGTAAACCACACTCTTCACCTTGAAACTGTTTGGAGAGAGGTCTGAAACGACGCTTAAAGGCTTCGAGGTCCTTCAAGTTTTGAAAATTCGAAGACTGAAACACGACGTCGTTTTCAGTAGGAAAACCCAAGAACTTCACCGTGAGAGTATCTCCATGGAATAAAACACAAACCGAATACCATGCATCATCTTCGTAAGCTCTAAACTCCGTCGAGTAATTCATTACGGGATTCACAACCCTTCTCTCCACCATTTTTTTCTCCTGTCACTTTTCTTTTTCTTCCGTTCCGTCAAGTTTCCTATATGCCAGGTTTAATTTTCTTTTTTTCAGAGTTGTTTTATGATTATATATTAATATTAAAATATAATATTTATCTTATTTCTGTCACGGTAGATGTAATATGGGCTGTTGCTCCGGCGGCTCCAAACATATCTACCCTCGTTGTCCACAACTTGTTTTAAGAGTTAATAGAAGTAAAACATGAGACCTTTTTATTTATTTATAAAATAATTCATATTTAAAAAGAAATTTGAATTTTTTTATGATATAAAATTATTTATTAATTGTTTGTAATTAATTTTATTTAATATATTTTCAATAAATAATATTATTAATTGATCTTAATTAAGTTTTTATTATTTTTAGTAATGTGGTCAAAATGATTTAGAACTCGTGGTTAACCTAACTCACCACAAGTTCGGGTTGAATTGAGTTTAAAAAAACAAAACTTTTTTATACGGGTCAATTTTCAACCTGACTCATTAGAACTCGGCTCACTTGGGTTGAACTCATGATGAGTCGGGTTGGTACCAACCCACCTATTTTAATTTAATTATTTATTATTATGTGTTTCAATATTATTATTAGTTAATATTTTTTTATTGTATTATAGATAGAAATAAAGAAAAAGATGTTTCAAAATAGTAAAATATTATAAATTTATCATTTCAAAACTCTAATCTTATAAGTCGATAATTGACACAAAAATTATCAATATTATAAACTTATTTATTCGTTTTTTGAGTTTGCTTTTGGATTATATTTGACTTGTATGTTAATTTTTTCATTTTGGATAGTCTTTGGAGTGTAACATCATTTTAGAGTGAAATTATTTAAATTTGAATTACAAAAGAATTCTAATTTTTCTTATTTAAAAAAACTTATAACTAAGTGAGTCAATAAGCCAACCTGTTTAACTCACCAACCTGTAGTGGATCAGACCGAGTTCAAATTTTTTTATTCGCTAATAAATGAATAGGATTGGATTGACTCAGTAAGTGATCCACCTGTGGTGAGTCTTACCGAGTTGGATGAAATAGCCTGTTTTAACTGCACTAATTTTTAGTTTTGAAAAGTTACTTTCGTCCGTTAGAATTGTTAAAATATATATATATATATATATATATATATATATATGGAACAGAAATATATATTTTATATAATTTCAATCATATAATTTTTTAAGATGTTTAATTTTAAAAATAAATTCAACCCATTAAAATTTAATAAATTATCATGTTTTATAGGTTTTTCAAAGTTTAAGTAGTTTTTTTTTTCAGGAAAAATACAATTTAGTGACTTTAAAATTTTTCACACAAAATAAAAAATCAAAAATATCTTCATGTATTTTAAATTTTCATATCTATTTTAAAGTGTGGTGTATCTACAATATAAAGAAATTATTTTTAAAGAGATTTTAAAATTTCATTCTCAAGATTTTCATCAAATTATTTTTTTTCATGACTAATATGTTTTTCATGAAACTTAAGTTATATATTATTCATTTCAAAAAGTAATTTCCTTAATAGAAATCAATGCACTTTCAAGTTTATTTTCTATATTCTTTTCAAAAAATGAAAGAAGAAATTGTAATTGTTAAATAACTTAATCAATGCATATAATGTTATACCAAATATTCATGCCTAATAAAAAATAATGTTTTTTAATTTATAGGTTGTTAAACAATCAATTTTACTTTTTATTTTAGGATCATCATTACCTTCAACTAATTAAAATAAAGTATCTCTTATTTAAAAAGTTTAAAATCTTCTAATTTTTACACTTTTTTCAACATGTTTGTGGCAACGACTTAATAGTTAAGCTATATATATGATCATGGAAAATTTTCCATCTTTTTGTTGTAGAATGAGAAAATAAAGTATGTAACATTCTGATTATTAGGATGTCCGATTAGGAGTGAAATTTAACATTTTTAATATATAATTTCAAAATTAATAAAATAAAAACAAAATAAAGTAAGTCCAATTATATTATTTTTAAAATTTATAATACAAAAGTTCTAAATAATCCAAGTCTTTTTTTCAGTCCGACAAACAATTATATAATAACATGTGTTCACTTATATCAACAAAATAAATAAATAACATAAAAATTTATGTTCTATCCAAAACTTGCATACCAACTGAGTTATACCACCTTGTGAACTCATGCATATTCTAATTGAAGATACCCAAGTGCTATTTATAAAAATTGCATGAAACACCATACACCATGCAAACATTTATAATTATCACGTCACTATAACATAATAAATTACTTTTGTTGCACCCATTATTTAATAACTACAAATTATTTTATACTTTTTAAATAAAAATTATATTATTTAATATGGCATATAATATAATTTTCTAAACCACATATACTACCACTTATTATTATAAAATAAAGTAGGTAACATATTCAATTTTGATATCAAAATTCACTAATAAAAGTTTATCTCGATAAAATAATATTTATTTATTAGCATAACACTCCATACTAAATTTCATTTATATATCACTTGTTATAATCACTTATAATACACAATTAAATAAAATAAACAAATCTCAAAATCTTTAGTTATAGAAAATATTTTCACATATTCTCAACAAATCACATAAAAAAACACAACTGCCGAAAAATAAAATTTAAAACTACCAATCACAAATCAAAGTAAGATTACTTTATCATTTATATTCTTTCAGTATTATAGTAACACTCAATTCTCAAATCATAACTTTAATAAAAAGAAACTAAAACTTCAAATTGTCAATCTTTTATAAAAATATATTTATTATGATACGTATACTCAACTTTATCATATAATCTAAATATATAAAGAATGTCTATTATAATATAATATATTAAAACGATAAGTACTTATAAATATTAACTATTCATAATCTATTATTTTCTATCAAATTCAAAATGATAAATTATGTACATCTAAACGTGCTTTACTTTCTTCTTTTAATATTTCCAAAGATCTATATATCATAAGAACCAATAAAAAAGTATATACATTTAAAAATTATAAAGTAACATTTTTTTTAATCATCCAAACATTTATTAGCATGCACAATAAAGTTAGACTTTTTCCAATAAGCGTACGAAGGAAGATGAATAACCAACAAATTAAATCACAATACATATTTTAATTAAAATAATTTGAATTGTGAATTTAGACAATTAAAAGCATCACGACTAAGAATGTAAGGGCCTGAAAATTATTTTAAAGTCTTTGGGCCTTATAATTAGGGCAGCCAGGTCCATAAGTCAAGGGGTGCTTTAGCCTTAGGGAGAGGCTTTTTCTGAAATCAGATTCCCATTTCCCTTCTCTCTCTAGAGAACCCTTTTGCTTTAAAATGTTCTCTACCTTCTCTCTAGGTTTACAGCAAATTTAACCGTTCAAACTTGATTCTGAAGGTGCTCAAGCGTTCACCGCGTAAAGAGCTCCAATTCTACCGATCGATTTCTTCATTCCGACTGGTTCTGTGAGTTCACTACTGTGTGGGTACTGTTAGGACATTTTCCAATTAGCTGTGCATTGAGAAATCTAGGTAAGGGGAGCTAATTATTTTGTGTGAATTTATTTTATAAAATATATGCATGTTGAATTTGAAACTGATGTACTGTTTGAACTGTATTTTTCACTGTTTTATATAATTTGGACTGTTAGAAAATGTATGGAGTGGTTATATTCTGAGTTCTGCATTGATGGAAGAAATGCTTTCTCTGTGTAGGAGGGTGCCTCGTTCATTCACAGGCTCCTTTTCATTTTTACTATAATTTTATATTAGAAAATGTTGTTAGGTAAAAGATTGGGTTTTGAAGGTTTAAATGGTGTGGATTCGTGAGAGAGGTGATGGAAGGAAAGTTTTATTTTTATTTAATGCTATAAAATCTGGTGCAGAGATGTGTGTGCTGTGAAAGTAGAGAAAAAAAAAAGAAGAAGAAGAAGAAAGAAGTTGAGAGTGCAGGAGATGGTTACGGGTGAAGGGAGAAATTCTAGTGGAGAGAGAGATAAGGGTTTTGAGTGGAAGGAAGAAAGTTAGAGATGATAGTGTGTGTGGGTGTGGTTAGAGAGAATGAAAGAAAGAAGAGGAAGGATGAGGGTTAGGAGGGGCGGGTTGGATGTGTGTGAGAGTGTGTAAATAAAATGAGGGGTTTCATTTACGTGACAGAGGGAAGAAGAAAAAAAAAAGGGGGGGGGGTTGGTTTAGTGTGAGAAAATAGAAGGAAGATGGGTTGTGTGGAACCAGGTGAGTGGTGGTATGTTGGAGTAGGTAGCAGCATCTAAGACAAGGAAAAGAAGTAGAATGAAAAATAAAATAAGTAGGTGAGAATGGGTCTCACACTAGTTAAAATAAAATGAATTATGAAATGTTAAAATTCTTGATTATTGTGAAATTTTGAAAGGAATTATTGATTTAGGAATTTTGTTGTTAATTTAGAATAAGGAAAGTTTGGTTAAGTACTTTTGTTTTACTAGGTTTATGTAACTTTTATTTGGCCAATGACAAAGTCAAGTAGGTTGGGGAATATCTTAAATTTATATTAATGTTATCAATTAATATTTTTAATCATGAAATGGTAGGTTAATTCTCGTAATGAATTCTTGTAAAGTATTAGTATAATGGGTGTCATGCATAATATAATAATGTTATTAAATAATTGTTATCATGAAGTAATATATATATATTTTGTAGTAAGTATTCCATGCTTTTAATTAAACTATACGTGATTTCTTTTGGTTTTTATTTTTATTTTTATATAAAGATAGAAGAAACTTAGATTTATTATGATGACAGGAAACATTGAGAATTATGCACAGGAGTTTTATGGAAAAATTAGAATTTAAGGGGGTTTAGAAACATAAGGTTGTAGAAAAGAATTAATAGGTGCAGTAGGGGATTCTTTGATATGGTAAATTCAGTCCTAGTGTGGGTTTCATTTTGAATTAGAAGAATGAGTAAAATTTAGAAAGATTTATTAGGTGTTGATGTTACGATTAAAGATGACGTGAAACAGTAACTTGTAATTTTATGAAAGTAGTATATAAGTTTTGTTTTTATTGGATTTGTGGGGTCCACTTGTAATCTTATGAAGTATATTTTACTGTATATGGCTCTACCCTTTTAATTCCATCCTGTATGTTGGTTATGATTCAAAAGTATGGGGTTTGAAATATGACTTCAAGGTTGTTCGTGGTGTGTATTAAAGTACCAAATCTCTTGGTGAGATTTTAGTGTTTTAGAATGAAAGTAGGAAGCTCAGTCTTGGGGGTCGTCCTGAAACTCTAATGGTCTTTCTTTTCACGTAGAAAGGACTGAACCATGTAGTGAGGAGTAGCAGGAGGTCTTAGTCTTGGAGGCTTCCATCATGCTCCAGGGCGCAGACTAACCTCGTGAGTGTGGCAGGGCGGGGGAGCCCAGGGCGGTGGAGCCCAAGGCGGGGAGCCTAAGTATCACAAGCCACCACGGGTGAATGACTCGCCATAGCTCGACTATCATTCTAAGGTTCGGACGAGTCAAGTCAAGTGTTCAACATGTTAGGATACCTGTCTTAATCTGTTTTGATTTGAGAATAACTCTTGTAGATTCTATGCTTAACATGATGCATGCTTTTTATATAATTAGCTCACCCTTTGCTTGCTTGTGTTTGCTGCCATGTTTGCGTTTGTTTCCTTTGCGATGATCATCCACTTGGATGGGAGCAGATGGCGGGAAGGATACTTTGGAAACAACTCTTGGTGGGGACGACCATGCTGCTGCCTAGTTCTCTAGGCCTTATTTTCCCTTGAACTCAAGTTATTTTGAAGAACTTTGCTATGCTTTAAGTTTTAAATTCTCTGTATTTTTACAGGAAGAAACTCTAGTACTCTAGTTTTCATTTCAGTACTATTCTAAGGATGACTGTAATCCTAAGTACCTCTATTATTCTCTAACTGCTTTCAATTATTATGCATGATGACGTTTATATTATGTACGCCTTTACTATATAATTTGGAACGTCACATTTATGGTATCAGAGCAGTTTGTTCCTAGGATAACCTACGAGTTACGGGTTTGTCCTGACTTTCCTGTGGAAAGTTGAGTCTGAATGGTATGTTTTACCATTTTCTTCAAGTCTAGATGGTTAAATTAGGTACCTAGCTGGAAGTTTTGGGAACAGAAAATGTCTCGATAGAAGGAATGAGGGTGCACACTCATGACTTTTACCATAGATGATTTTCCTTTCTCAATTCTGAAGGGTTGGAGAAAGAAAGAGTTGGGGTTGTCAGGTTGTTTCCTATAGAAATTCTTGTCTTGTTCTTGCCTTTGTTGTGGTGTACTGTGCTCTATGGTGGTAAAGGAATGCAGGTTCAAGGACAACTTGACCTGCATACTTTAATTAGAATCGGTTAGAGACTTTGAGACAAATTCTTGCCTCGAAGATAAGGAGTTAGAAGACCAGAGTTTAGGTTCCAAGAGATGGGTGAAGATATTGGAATTTAAGAGTAATGTTCTTGGGGTGAAGAAGCTTTCAAGAAGGAAGTCAGAAGATCAGATGTCGTATGTTTCACAAGAAGAGTTAGGTTCAAAGGCTAGAATAAAAGGAGCTTTGGATAGGCATGAGTGTAGTAAGGCGTGAGAAATCAGTTTGGTACAGTATATCAGTAACGTTAGAGGTTAGAAGAAAGGGAAGTGTTGGTGAGCAACGGAGTAGCATTGGATGAGATTGGTAATTTGGATCGGTGCATCAGTGATGTTTGAGATTTGAGGGGAATAAGTGGTGAAAGGTTTGAAGCTTATGTTAAGGAAGAAAGAGAAGTTTGTAGTGGACCAGAGGGACTTACTATTTAGAAAGGAGTTAGAAGAAGAAGAGTTTGAGCAGCAGTTGTGTAAGACATAGAGCAGATTTAAGGACTGTGTATTAGAAGTCAGAATTTTCAAAGTTGAGAGAACGTGAAGTCTTTGAAGATAATTGATGTATCGAAAAGGTTTTGAGTTAAGTGATAATTAGAAGGAGATGAGTAGGTCTTATTAGCAAGTGGATTTGGTATACCCAAGTTTAGAAGGATGTTTCAAGATCAGTGGTTCGTTTAGAAGAAAGGTTTTAAGAACAGATGGCAAAGGGTAGTTATAGTATAAGTTGCTAAAGAGGGTATCGAGAATGATCAGAGAAGTTTGGGTTGGTTGAGATGTTCAGGGTTATGAAGCGACATGTTGTGGTAAAGCTAGTTTTCTTTGGGTGTGGTTTTATGGTGATGATCAGTATTCAGCTGAGTTAATCAAGAGAGAAAAGATGTTGAATGATGGATTGCAGAAGACAGTGAGTTGGTAAGTTCAGATAAGGTCAGAGGATTGGTGTTGTTGGTTAAGGGTATCTTGAGGTTTAGAGGATTAAAGATAGGGTTTGTATTTCTAAAGATTCTGAGTTGAAGAGGGCAATTCTTGAAGAAGAAGGTTTTAAGTTAGTCTGGCCGGGATGAGTGTAATAAGAATTCTAAGTGATGTGGTATTTGTGGAGTTAATCTAAGGACTCAGTTTTGAAGTTTATTTGGAGTGGTTCTTGGCAGGAAAGGAAAGCGAAGGTGGTGTATTAAGTACAGTTGAGCGAAAGATAGAAGCAAGTGTTATGGGAATTCAAGATGTTTGTTAAGTGCGAGTGAAGAAGAGATGATGTTATTCTTTCGTAAGTTTGAGGTGTGATTCAAGGGAGGTTTGTTGTTTCAAAATAATTCTCTAGCGCTTTATGGTCTTCAAGAGAAGCTTCGTGTTTCAAGAGAAAATCAGTGGTTATACATCAATGGTGAATCAAGTTAAAAGGTGAAGACAAGGGGTTGTGGAAGTCAGAATAGTTTAGCAAAGTTAAGCAAAGAAGAGAAGATGGATCATTTTAGTACAAGGGTTTTGGTTAGTGTTCTGCGTCAAGTATGGGAATTTTATACCTTGGAGAAGTTGTGTTCACTTTGAGAATGGTGTCTAAACGGAACCGGTGCCAGTAATATCTTTGAGGATGGTTCTTATTGAAGTTGTGTAGTATAAGAAAAAGGTGGAAGTTTGGTTAGAGCAGTGGCGACTCGAACTCAGTGTAACTATAAGAGGAAAGCTACAAGTTTGATGAATCTCAAGAGAGAAATAGAGGACAAGTTGGAACGGTCTGGTGTAAGTTTAGCAGTTAGGAGTTGTTTAGGGCATGTCCGTTTTGAGGGGTAGAGAACAGTGTTGAGGAGACAAAATGACAAGGTTATCTTGGGAGAGAAGAGTTATCATGGCTTTGCAAGGTCATGGAAGTTTTGAAGAAGGTTCTTCAAGGGTGATCATCTTCGGGTTGCAAATTGTCATGAAGGAAGTGTTCTTTCAGTAAACTAGTGAACAAGGGAGTTTGAAGATCAGAGTAGCGCAGCGGATGTTAGTGGGCTTGTTCTTATCAGTACCAAGTGTATGTGAAGCGTTTTCAAGTTCAGGTATGGGCAGTTATGTGAGATGAGCTTCTTTACAACAATCGGGACATCGTTATCTAGGGCATCAGTTGGGAGTGTTTGGTATCTTCAAGAGTCAGAAGTGAGTTTAGGTATAGTGGAGATAAGTATGAAGCAAAGAAGACAAGTGAGACTTCAGTTTCAAGATGCAGTGTCGACCTGGAAGTGGGATAATAAATGGACGTTGGGCATAGGAAGAGTGGGCCAGTGGATGAAGGAGACAATTTGAGCTATGGTTTTAAGTTATAGTGGAAAAACTACAGGTAAGGAAATGTCAATTGATGGTTTGAACAAAAAGAAGGTTCAAGTTCTTGGTTTGTTAAGGATTGAATAAGAGTTGGTTGAAGATTATGAAGACTAGGTTCTAAAGTGAAGTTGTAGAGAGATTTCATTAGTATAGTTAAAAACTAGTGGGTTTCTCAAAATGGTTAAGAAAGGGTAGTTGGAAAATCATAGTTTGAGATGTATCATAATTTGGCCTGAAACTAATCAAACTAGTGATCTCAAGTCGAGGAGGATACTAATCTAAGTATGAATTACAAGCTAGTGGATTAAGAAATGCATAGGGTTCAGGTCAGTGAGATGACGAAGTGAAGCTGGATTACTCAAATTGGTTTTGACGTTGCAAAGGAGAAGAGTTTTACTTTAGTAATGAGATGGTATAGTAGGAAACTATGCTACTCAGTAGTGAAGATTAGTAAAGCAATGTGAAGCCTTCATAATGGATGTGGTTAAAAGTAATCCAAAGTATAGCATTTGGTGGTTAACTCAGAAATTGTGGTGATCAAGTTAGAGATATGGTGGTTCGTAGAAGGAGAAAGAGGAGGTAAATGAGTATCAGTCAAAGGTTCATCTGAAGTCAAGATTAGTGGAAGTCTTAGAAGAGATTTACAAAAAGTAGCGGAGGATTGATAAGTGGTTAGCAGTGTGGCAGACACAATAGGATTGGTTATATGAAAGAAAGGTACTTAAAAGTTGAGGCATAAAAGTTTAGATTTGTTTTGGGGATAATGGCTAAACCAATCTACACTATTGAACACTAGAGCATTTAACGCAGAGGCAAGGTTTCGTGTTAGTAAAGTTGAGGGGAGTAGTATTTTGTCAAAATATGTGGTGGTTCTAGAGACTATGACGAAGATAGATTGCTCCTTCTATCCGATAAGTCTAATTTTCGAGGTCGAAAATTTTGTTGTTGGGGAGAATGTAAGGGCCTGAAAATTATTTTAAAGCCTTTGGGCCTTATAATTAGGGCAGTCAGGTCCATAAGTCAAGGGGTGCTTTAGCCTTAGGGAGAGGCTTTTTCTGAAATCAGATTCCCATTTCCCTTCTCACTCTAGAGAACCCTTTTGCTTTAAAATGTTCTCTACCTTCTCTCTAGGTTTCCAGCAAATTTAACCGTTCAAACTTGATTCTGAAGGTGCTCAAGCGTTCACCGCGTAAAGAGCTCCAATTCTACCGATCGATTTCTTCATTCCGACTGGTTCTGTGAGTTCACTACTGTGTGGGTACTGTTAGGACATTTTCCAATTAGCTGTGCTTTGAGAAATCCAGGTAAGGGGAGCTAATTATTTTGTGTGAATTTATTTTATAAAATATATGCATGTTGAATTTGAAACTGATGTACTGTTTGAACTGTATTTTTCACTGTTTTATATAATTTGGACCGTTAGGAAATGTATGGAGTGGTTATATTCTGAGTTCTGCATTGATGGAAGAAATGCTTTCTCTGTGTAGGAGGGTGCCTCGTTCATTCACAGGCTCCTTTTCATTTTTACTATAATTTTATATTAGAAAATATTGTTAGGTAAAAGATTGGGTTTTGAAGGTTTAAATGGTGTGGATTCGTGAGAGAGGTGATGGAAGGAAAGTTTTATTTTTATTTAATGCTATAAAATCTGGTGCAGAGATGTGTGTGCTGTGAAAGTAGAGAAAAAAAAAAGAAGAAGAAGAAGAAAGAAGTTGAGAGTGCAGGAGATGGTTACGGGTGAAGGGAGAAATTCTAGTGGAGAGAGAGATAAGGGTTTTGAGTGGAAGGAAGAAAGTTAGAGATGATAGTGTGTGTGGGTGTGGTTAGAGAGAATGAAAGAAAGAAGAGGAAGGATGAGGGTTAGGAGGGGCGTGTTGGATGTGTGTGAGAGTGTGTAAATAAAATGAGGGGTTTCATTTACGTGACAGAGGGAAGAAGAAAAAAAAAAGGGGGGGGTTGGTTTAGTGTGAGAAAATAGAAGGAAGATGGGTTGTGTGGAACCAGGTGAGTGGTGGTATGTTGGAGTAGGTAGCAGCATCTAAGACAAGGAAAAGAAGTAGAATGAAAAATAAAATAAGTAGGTGAGAATGGGTCTCACATTAGTTAAAATAAAATGAATTATGAAATGTTAAAATTCTTGATTATTGTGAAATTTTGAAAGGAATTATTGATTTAGGAATTTTGTTGTTAATTTAGAATAAGGAAAGTTTGGTTAAGTACTTTTGTTTTACTAGGTTTATGTAACTTTTATTTGGCCAATGACAAAGTCAAGTAGGTTGGGGAATATCTTAAATTTATATTAATGTTATCAATTAATATTTTTAATCATGAAATGGTAGGTTAATTCTCGTAATGAATTCTTGTAAAGTATTAGTATAATAGGTGTCATGCATAATATAATAATGTTATTAAATAATTGTTATCATGAAGTAATATATATATTTTGTAGTAAGTATTCCATGCTTTTAATTAAACTATACGTGATTTCTTTTGGTTTTTATTTTTATTTTTATATAAAGATAGAAGAAACTTAGATTTATTATGATGACAGGAAACATTGAGAATTATGCATAGGAGTTTTATGGAAAAATTAGAATTTAAGGGGGTTTAGAAACATAAGGTTGTAGAAAAGAATTAATAGGTGCAGTAGGGGATTCTTTGATATGGTAAATTTAGTCCTAGTGTGGGTTTCATTTTGAATTAGAAGAATGAGTAAAATTTAGAAAGATTTATTAGGTGTTGATGTTACGATTAAAGATGACGTGAAACAGTAACTTGTAATTTTATGAAAGTAGTATATAAGTTTTGTTTTTATTGGATTTGTGGGGTCCACTTGTAATCTTATGAAGTATATTTTACTGTATATGGCTCTACCCTTTTAATTCCATCCTGTATGTTGGTTATGATTCAAAAGTATGGGGTTTGAAATATGAGTTCAAGGTTGTTTGTGGTGTGTATTAAAGTACCAAATCTCTTGGTGAGATTTTAGTGTTTTAGAATGAAAGTAGGAAGCTCAGTCTTGAGGGTCGTCCTGAAACTCTAATGGTCTTTCTTTTCACGTAGAAAGGACTGAACCATGTGGTGAGGAGTAGCAGGAGGTCTTAGTCTTGGAGGCTTCCATCATGCTCCAGGGCACGGACTAACCTCGTGAGTGTGGCAGGGCGGGGGAGCACAGGGCGGTGGAGCCCAAGGCGGGGAGCCTAAGTATCACAAGCCACCACGGGTGCATGACTCGCCATAGCTCGACTATCATTCTAAAGTCCGGACGAGTCAAGTCTAGTGTTCAACATGTTAGGATACCTGTCTTAATCTGTTTTGATTTGAGAATAACTCTTGTAGATTCTATGCTTAACATGATGCATGCTTTTTATATAATTAACTCACCCCTTGCTTGCTTGTGTTTGCTGCCATGTTTGCGTTTGTTTCCTTTGCGATGATCATCCACTTGGATGGGAGCAGATGGCGGGAAGGATACTTTGGAAACAACTCTTGGTGGGGACGACCATGCTGCTGCCTAGTTCTCTAGGCCTTATTTTCCCTTGAACTCAAGTTATTTTGAAGAACTTTGCTATGCTTTAAGTTTTAAATTCTCTGTATTTTTACAGGAAGAAACTCTAGTACTCTAGTTTTCATTTCAGTACTATTCTAAGGATGACTGTAATCCTAAGTTCCTCTATTATTCTCTAACTGCTTTCAATTATTATGCATGATGACGTCTATATTATGTACGCCTTTACTATATAATTTGGGACGTCACAAAGAAAGCTCATGAAACTCACAAAAAGTTTTAAAAATACAAAACCCATGAGTACACGAATTAAGATAAAAGAAATCAATTTATTTAAAAAAAAAAACTAAAAGTATGATAATATTACACTGTAATTGTTGAAAATATACGACAATTATTTGTATTAACTGTGACAGATGTGTCAATCACTATAGTAATTAATGATAATTGATATGACTTTAAAATATACTTGATAAAAGAGCACATATACAACAAAACTAAGTTCATCCACAATTTCAAGCAAATTCAGTGGAACATATTTAACCATTGGTCATGAAAAAAAAATGTAAAATAAATATTTGTTATTGTATAATATGATATCATGATCGAGCGGTTACGATATATCTTTACTATATATCTTATTAAAGATATAAAATAATCAAGAATATCTTATTAAAGATATTGATAAGCAGAAGATAAATTAATCAAAGGATAACCAATAATATCTATTTAAAGATATTTAGCAACTAACCAGATTTTCAGGTAAGTTTGTTTACATTATTTTGTTTATATTTTATTGGGCTTATGTCAATTTAAGGTCCATGAGACAAATTATAAATAGAGAGTCAGGACCACAAGCCAGGTACATTCTACTCATGTAAAATCCCGAAAAAAAGGGTTTTAAAAATAAAGTATTTTTGAGACTTTGGATTTTTGTTTGGAGATTAGTGTTCTTGAGTTTATATTTTTGTTAGAACATAATTGTTATGCTATTTCTTTATTTTTATATTTTTTTGCCTAGGGGCAAAATGGTCTTTTACTTTTATTTAATTGGTGTAGAAATTAATTAAGGGAGGGTGTAGAAAGGAAAAGTATGCAAATTAAATAATCTGGATATTTAATAAAAGAATGTTATGTAAATCTTTTAGAAGATTTAGTTGTTGTTATTAGTTAAATGAAAATAGGAGATATAATCTTAGTGGGTTTAAAGATTAAAAGAAATATTATTATTAGAGAAAATCATTATAATATATTGTAGATTTTAAAAAGATTTGATGGTTGATGATATTTTAAAAAGTAGTTAAGAGAGAATAAGAGAGGAAATCTTAGTGGTTTTAGATATAAACTAAGAGATTTTATTAATATTAAAAAGATAGAGATAGAATAGAAGAGGATAAAAAGGAGAAGAGTAAAAAGGGGTTGTCATTTTGTTACCCTATAAGGAAAAAACGAAAATTATAAAGATAAGGGAAGAAAAGAAGTTCTCTAAGAGAAAGTAGAGCCGAGAATGGGGCATCAAAAGTGGGAGGACCATCGGTGATGTGATGAAACTTTCTAGGTGATCTTGGAAACAAAAATCGTATGATACCAAGTAAGGGGAGTGACTAGAATTATCTTATGTGTGTAAGGTAAGGGGAGTGACTAGAATTACCTTGTGTATATGGTTTGCCATTGTATGATATTCTTTATTATATGTTGCAATATATATGGTTGTTGGGGTGCATGGTAAATTCGGAGTGATGATGATGATGGGTGACGTGAAAGTATGGTTGGTGGAAAGGAAAGAAGAGAGGAATGACTTGTGGGGGAACCATGGATTAATAGGACGTTACGTGAGAGTGAGGATAGGAGTGTGGAAGATGATGATTTGCTACTGATGACTCTTTTGGCCGTGTGATGTGGGAAAAAGATTCTCTTCGGCCGTGTGATGCGGGAAGAGGATGGGGTGGTAGTGATGACTCTTTTGGCCATGTGATGTGGGAAAGAGATTTTATTTGGATGTGTGATACGGGAAGAGGATGTCGTGTGACTCATAATGAATTGGTTATGGTGGTTAGGTGGTGTGGTAGAGGAAATAGACCATTGAGTGTTGATGTTTTTATGATGTTAATGTTGTGATGATAATGTTGTGGTAATATATGTTTATAATTTGGTTACTATTGTGGTTAATATAATTGTATATTGTATGATAAGATAATTTTGGTTGCTCACCCTGAAAGTTGTGGTTGTGGTTTCCACCTACGATGATCGTACTTGTACGGGAGTAGATGATTTGCAGATAAGATTCGATCTAAGTAGCTGACGAGAGTTGGGATGTTATGTTTGGGGACTTGTTATTTATTTTTAAAAGTTTTTTCGGTTTGGTATATTTATGTAAAAGTGATATTCTAAGATTTTCAAACAACATTTATGCTTATGTTTAGCTTCCGTATTTTTAATCGAATAAAGATTTATTATCTTTCATAAATGTTTTATAGAAGGGTTTGGAAAAAAAAATTGCATCGTGATATCTCAAAAATTGGGATGTTACAACTCACATTCAATTCATACTCTCAATACTCAAATAGTGATAATCATTCACTAAATATTCAATCAAGAGTCGAGGCTCTTAAATACACGCCTGACTTAGGCATCAGAGTGCCTTTTGCAGGTACCTCCCCCCTCGGTCAAAGGTTGAAGTTCGCCGAACGATCAAGGTTGAAGGAGAGCGAGCAGTCAAGATCTGGGAAAAGCGAGCGATCCAATCAATCCAAGCGTCAGAAAGCAACAAAGCCGCGTCCGCCAGGTTAGTTTCTCGGTCCCACAAAATATCTACCGAAACATTTTGGCGCCCATCGTGGGGCCGAGAACAGATAGAAGAAGCCCAAATGGTGACCACAAGGAGCATGCACGAACAACAAACCACTAGAGAACCAATAGCACAAATGCAAGAGCAGATACAAGCTAAAGCCCGAGCCATGCAGGAGCAACAACTGCAAGCACATGCGCGAGTTCAGCAGGAGATACAGCGAAATCATGAAGAGGAGATCGCAATGCTAAGAAACGAATGGGCTCAATGAGTACAATCCGAGCAACATTCGGCGTCGTCAGCCCATCGAGATCATACTGGTAACAATGGAACCCGCCGTGACCAAGAGCAAACTCACCACACCAACCCGAACGGTAACACCAATGGCAATGCCAACCTGAACGGTAATACCAACGGTAACACCAACCCGAACGGTATTGCCAATGTTAATGCCAATCCGAATGGTAATCCAAACAACAACCAAGGAAGAAGAGAGTCAACACCTTTGCAGACTATAGGACCGATCGATCTACTGCCCTTCACAACGACAATCATGCAGGCACCCATGCCAGAGAAAGCTCCTCCCACATTTGACAAATATAATGGCTCAACCGATCCAGATGATCACATGAGAGCATTAGCCAATGCAATGGCATTTTACTCCAATAGTGACCCAGTCCTGTGCAGAGCCTTTTCACTATCACTCAAGGGAGAGACATTGTCGTGGTACAACACTCTTTCTCTAAATACAGTGGATTGCTTTACAACTGTACAAACTCTCTTTGGAAGGCAATATGCATCTAGCCGTGTACAAGAGCTGACAGCCGCAGAATTGGTAAATATTAAATAGGAGAAAGGGGAAACTTTGAAGGCCTTTATGAAAAGGTATACTGAAACTGCACGACAAATTAAAGAGGTAAATCACTCTTTTATTATCAATAATTTACCTTCATGTCTAAGACCGGGATATTTTGCCAAAAAATTGTATGCACGACCACCAAAAACTATGGAAAAACTCCAAGAAAAAGTAGATGAATTCATCCGTATGGAGGATATGCGAATCTCACAAAGAAAGAAACAACAAGACGTCTCTACAGGCGGAAGTCAAAAGGAGGGCAGACAACCGCTCTACAGTAGTGACAAAATTGGAGGTACGTTTCATAAGGATTTCGTCCGAACACCCAGGTATAATCATTACACTGCCCTCAATGCACCCAGGGTAAAAGTTCTTGAGGAAGCTCTGAACACTGAACTTCTTACAATTCGGAAAAAGTCTTCTCCAAAGGACGCTGACGAAAGGAAAAGCTGTCGGTTCCATCAGAACCATGGACATACTACAGAGGAATGCTTTACGTTGAAAGATGAGATAGAAAGGCTCATCTGAGGAGGCCATATGCAGAAATTCGTAGAAGAAAGGACCCGAACAAAGAGTCCTACCAGAGAAAAGTCTCAGCGTAGAGAAATCGACCGGTCATATCAAAGGGCTGAACACAGGCGAAGTCGTAGCCATAGTCATAGCCCTTACCGCTCAGTTCGGGGACGTATCGACTAACATATATGATACAAATTTCTTCCTAACAGGGGAATGAGACAAATCTCAAAATTTACTTTAGTTGAACATTACTATCATGCTTATTTCAATTTCTTAAGGCACAAACTTCTGTTATTTGAATTCTTTTGTTGGAGAAAATACTTATGATTTTATTATCACGTTTTATTTCATGAATTCGGCCATTCGGCCTCACATGCAGTCTGCTATTCGACCTCCCATGCATTCGGCCATTCGGCCTCATAGGTGCTCGGCCATTCGGCCTCACAGACATTCAGCCATTCGGCTTTACAGGTACTCGGCCATTCGGCGTCACAGGTACTCGGCCATTCGGCCTCACAGGTACTCGGCCATTCGGCCTCACAGGTATTCAGCCATTCGGCTTTACATGTACTCGACAATTCGGCCTCACAGGTATTCATCCATTCGGCTTTACAGGTACTCGGCCATTCGGCCTCACAGGTGCTCGGCCGTTCGGCCTTAGATGCAGTCTGCTATTCGACCTCCCATGCATTCGACCATTCGACCTTACAGGTATGAAATGATTTGACCCCATATGTATTCGGCCAATCGGCCCTACAGGGCAAAAAGCAGTCCATGGGGACTATAAATCAAAGACAATCCCTCATGGATTATAAATCAAAGGCAGTCCCCCATGGACTATAAATCAAAGACAGTCCCCCATGGACTATAAATCAAAGACAGTCCCCCATGGACTATAAATCAAAGACAGTCCCCCATGGACTATAAATCAAAGACAGTCCCCCATGGACTATAAATTAAAGACAGTCCCTCATGGACTGTCAACCGAATGGTAAAGACATTCCCCCGATGAACACTCACTCGCCAGCATTCGGCCATTCAGCCTCATAAGTGTTCGGCCACTCGGCCTCAACTACTCATCCTTCCATGACTGCAAGCATTCAGGTATTCGGCCATTCGGCCTCAGGTATTTGGTCATCCGGCCTTACAACACAACGACTAAAAGCAGCCTCCCTCAAACTCATAAGTCCTATAGTTAATCATGGCTAAAGTCGAACGATTAACTCGGACTTGGGGGGATAATGTATAGTATGATATCAGGGCCGAGCGGTTACGATATATCTTATTAAAGATATAAAATAATCAAGAATATCTTATTAAAGATATTGATAAGCAGAAGATAAAATAATCAAATGATAACCAAGAATATCTATTTAAAGATATTTAGCAACTAACCAGATTTTCAGGTAAGTTTGTTTATATTTTATTCTGTTTATATTTTATTGGGCTTATGTCAGTTTAAGGTCCATGAGACAAATTATAAATAGAGAGTCAGGGCCACAATCCAGGTACATTCTACTCACATTCAACTCATACTCTCAAATACTCAAATAGTGATAATCATTCACTAAATATTCAATCAAGAGCCGAGGCTCTTCAATACACGCCTGACTTGGGCGTTATAGTGCCTTTTGCAGGTACCTCCCCCTCGGTCAAAGGTTGAAGTCTGCCGAACGGTCAAGGTTGAAGGAGAGCGAGCAATCAATATCTGGGAAAAGCAAGCGATCCAATCAATCCAAGCGTCAGAAAGCGACAAAGCCGCGTCCGCCAGGTTAGTTTCTCGGCCCCACAAAATATCTACTGAAACAGTTATTATGTAACTTTTATTGGTTTATTGTGAACTCAAAATAACCTTATCAATACCAAACATACAAACTTGTTTCTTTACAGCCGATCCAACTACCAGTATTAACATTATGAATTATGCAACTCCGAATTAACATAACATTAACAGTTTAACAAGTAATCTAAAATTTTAGCAGTCCCTTTTCATTCAAAAAGAGTCTAATTCCCACTTAAACATATATTTCAATAAAGCATAACTACATATAGTCATTATAAATCTAAATCCAGACACAACCGCAATTAGTTTGATCTGAAATCTAAACAAAAATGTTACAGTGCAAAGCCCGAAAATCTTGGCACGCACAAATTTCTTCATCCAGTTCCAATAAATCAAATTTGTTTTAAATCATTATAACCTCCTTATTAAATTCTTTTACAATGACCAATAAACATCACAGTCTATCACTTCATAAGCACATCAAAAGTATTTTAAATATAAATCCCCCACTACAAGAATTTAATCAATCAACAAATATAGTTTTAATTGTGCAATAAAACCAACATAGCCACCCAACAAAGTTCACACATCCCATCACACACAGCAAGTCAATTTATTATCATTAATATTTTCCTATTTACAACCTTCAAAAATTAAAGACTTTAATAAAAGAAAAACAGAACCAGAGATAAATTTAAATTCATCATTCTTCCAAAAATTAACAAACAAGAAGGGTTACCTATTTATACATCACCACAAACAAATCAATTCATACATAACAAAACTACAATATAATCATACCTAACACAACCACAAAGATACAAAACAAAAACTAGACGAGCTCACTTCTCAAGGTTCTAAAATTTTTTCGAAAACTGGACTCTGATACCAAATGTAACATCTCGATTTTTGAGATGTCCAGATTGCAAGTGAAATTTAAAATTTTTAAAATCATAATATGATTGCAGAAATCCAATTATATAATACGAATATTAATAAAATAAAAACGAAATAAAGTAAACTCAATGACATTGTTTCTAAAATTTATAACACAAAAACACTAAATAACTCAAGTCTTTTTCTCACTCTCGCGTCTCTATCATGCACTAGAGCATCTGCAAAACCCCTACTCCCATATAACCAAAAGTCATATGATCATCGCAAGACACACACACAATCACAAACAAAAACAAATATGGGTAAGCTACCATAACACAACCAATGACAATAAAATCTGTACACAGGAAGCAAGAAAACCTTAATAACAAATTAGTCATCTACAACGTTATCCTACTAACAAAATTATTTCTATATCATGATCATCAACAAGATCCTCATTAACTATATCATGACTATACCATCACCGTTATCCTTATCAACATCGTGTCTAAACACATCGCCATTTAGAATTCCCAACATCATCATGAATCCTTCATCATGAATAACACCATGAGCCTCCACAATACCATAACTCCATAGTGAAAAGAATCAGTCAAACTCATGTACCCTACCTCACAAACCTATAGCCTCCCTTATAAAGTCCCCTATAGCCTCCCCTGTAAGTCCCCTATAGCCTCCCCTACAGGTCTGCTCGAGTAGTCCCGCCATCCTGGCTAAGGAACGTGTTTCCTGCCACACAAGGACAAGGAAAACACCATCACCCCTATACAAAGAAGGTTCAATACCTAACTTTATTCATTCATCATTATCTATTATCGAAAGTCTCATTCAAAACTCAATGTACTCAACATGAACTCCTCGTGGGTTCCACACCAATAATAGGTAACAAAACAAATAATCAAATATCAATCAATATCAATCCAAAAAATAATAAATCATTTATTATTTTAATTAATCAATAAAATCTCATTTCTTTTCCTTTTTGAACAAAATTAATTTCTATTTCGAATTATATTTTTCATTAATTTAATTTCCAATTAATTTAAAATCTCATTACTCTCTCATTATTACTTTCCAATTATAAGTTTAGAGACATAAACTTTATTTAAAATTTTTCTTATCTTATTTTTCTATTATCATTTTGCCTTCGCCATTGGCAAAGGCAAAAATCCAATTCTGAACTTATTAGTCTAATTAAACTCTTATTATTATTATTATTATTATTATTATTATTATTATTATTATTATTTTGTTTTTAATTGTTTTATTTAAGCTTGCTCTATAATTTCATTTTCTGCAACCAAGGCCCCAATTGAAGGGGCAACCAGGCCCAATCTGGCCTAAACCTTTGCCCAAACAAAAGTTGTCAACGCCGACCACCGCGACCCCATGACAACACCCATCAACACCTTCATTGGCAATCCATGCATCCAACAACAGCCATCACAGAACAAAATCCGCAAGCATTAGAATCCAAAAAGAGTTTCCCTAATTCAAAACCTTAACCTTCCCAATATGAACCTGTTAACACCCTGACAAGTGTACCAGATCGTATCAAGTAATAATAGAACAATAAGTCCAGATATCGTTTCCCAAGGGACCCATGGCACTAAACTATTATGCTTTTGCTTAACCAATCAAGACTATAAAAACAATATTTTGGGATTTTTGAATATAAAGTGCGGAAAAATAAACTTGAATGCAATTTGATCAATTGAGGTTAAACACAAAAGTGGATGGATGATGTTGATAATATGAGATGAATATGTTATGAGTTTAGATTTCACCTAATCACTCTCATATATCTACTATTCTTATTTGTTATCAATGTTCATGCAACTTTCTAATTTACTCTAAACCCGATCCCTCGGCGAAAAGAGCCTATTACCATAATTACTAGTTTACTATCCCTAGTCTCCCTAGTAATTACTAATGCATTAATCACAGAAGCTTAAAGCAATTGACCATCCTATTCCGATCGTTGGGTAATATTTCATAATCAAGAGAATTCTCCTCAGTTCTAGATTTCCTCGTACGTCCCCGTATCGACAAAATCAAAGATCATGACACCGACTGAGTTAAATGATGCAAGCTTTATAGCACAAAAAAGAAAACCCAAAACTATTGATAACACAAGTATATAAATAAAATAAGAACTTCGATATAAGAGAGTTTAGAGGTTACATATTTCCCAATAAAAAATGAGATTAGTTTTCCATCATCATGAAGAAGCTAAGTGTACAATGGAATGAAAGAGATAGAAACCTTAGAAAGAGAAAATGAGAGTTGTCAATTCCCCAAATCTGCCCTAAAGGGGTGAAAAGTGTGTTTATGTGCCTAATCCATCAAAAGATACATTGTCTAGGGTGTCTAGGTCTTTAAATAGGCCATAAAAATAACAAAAACAAGTCCAAGCCCAAACAGATCATAAAAATCGCAGAAAATATATCAAATCCCGATCTGGTTGACTTTTTCTGGATTCTGGTTGACTTTTCTACACTCTGGTTGACTGGTTGACTTTTCTTGTTGACGGGTTGAATTTTCTGCATTCTGTTTGACTTTTCTGCACTGCAACTCCTTTATACTTCAACCTTCTTTCAAATCATTCCAATAACCTACAAAATCAAGGGAATTTATTAATAAAATCATAAAACATGTCCTCAACTCTCTTATTCACAAAACTAGAGAAAAATCATGAGTCAAAGCAAGTTTCTAAGTCAACAAGGGTGCATTTGATATCAAAATTAAGTATAAAAATAACGTTTTTTGAACCGTTATCACAACCCCAAACTTAGAACTTTGCTTATCCTCAAGCAAAAAGATGAAACTTAGTCTTCCACAAATCATCACAATGGTTCAATCACATTCAAAAGCTCTTTCTTTCAAGATAAGTAATCACTCAAATAAGCTCATCAATAGAATTTAGTCAAGATGTGCACATGCTTTGATTCAAATTACTCATCATGGTATTCACATAGTCACATAATATCCAACAAATGCTATTCTCATGAATGATCAATTAGCTAAGCATAGATATAATTACAGATTCATGTAATTATTCCTCACTAGACAAGGTGTGTCACTCAATCACTCAAGTGTTTCAAAAGGTTATTCCATCCCTCTACCGTCCACATGTCACATAGAACAAAATTGCCATTCATTTGCCATAATCAAACATCATCACATACACATGTCATCACAAGGACTTTTCAAGGCTTATAATGTAGTTGGGCTAACAAGGAAAATTGGTTTTTCTAGATCACAAAATCCTTGAGTTAAGAGAGCTATTTACACATTCATGGTTCAAGCACAAACTCTCTTTTTACCAATCTCACTCATTCCCAACTTTCCCTTTTCTTTACATTGAACTTTTCTTCTCATGCTTTTTCTTTTTCTTAGCTTTTCTACCTTTTTCATGCATTTTCATTCAACTCAATAGCTCAATGTCAAATTTTTTCTTTTTTAGTTCTCCCATCAACCCCAAACTTGAACCTTTAACTACACCACAAAATATTTCTCAACCTAACTCAAGGCAAAGATTTTCAAAGCAAGGTTTTTTATCCTGTTTAAGGCTTATGTTTAAAAAGGGTAGAACATAAAATGTTCCTTTCATATGGGACGAAAATTTCATTTGGCTAGAAAAATGGCTTATAAAAAATGGCCTTGATCATATGACACATACATGCAATTCAATCAATCATAGAAACTCAAGCAAAATCATTCATGCTTTCAAGTAGATAGTAAATATATCAATAAGAACTCTGGAGCTCAAAAATCTCACACAAGCTTATTCCAATCATCCAAACAAATACCCTGCTTAGCCTCATAATCACAATCACAAAACCACAATGCATCTGTTCACATAGCTTGTGAACCACCACCTGTATAAAAGCATATAATGCACATTCTCAACATCATCAATATCAAAGCATCATCAAGCAATACCCATCATGCAAAATCAATATCAAACCACTGCATCAGATATAGTGTCCAACCAAGTACATCAATCCTACACTACTTAACAAAAGCAAATAAAGCATAAATTAAAAAGATAGGCTTAGAAAACTGGGTTGCCTCCGAGGTAGCGCTTGTTTAACGTCACGAGCCTGACCCAAAATCTTTCTAGCACCCATCAGTAGGTGCAGCTTCCTGTATCCTTCAGTAGATACTTAAACTTTCTAGCATCCCTCAGTAGATGTTATCCCAGTAGCATTCATCAGTAAATGCTGTCAGTGACATCCATCAGTAGATGTCCATTCACCGTCCTTTTTCATAGCAACATCCATCAGTAGATGTTGTAGAAGCATCCATCAATAGATGCTATCATCACTGCCATCAGAAGCAACATTTAACCTAAAAAAACTCAAACAAAAAAAAATCAAATCCACACCAAATAATTTAAAAAGGAAAAGTTAGAAACTGGGTTGCGTCCCCGTAAACGCTTCTTTAACGTCATTAGCTTGACCCGGTAAAGCCTAAACACCCATCAGTAGGGGTTGATATTTTATGTTGGCATTTGTCCTTCGTTCACTGATATGCCAGGTTTGGGTTTGTCACTTTTCACATCAGGGTGTTGGTGAACCAATTCTCCTTTCTTAGTGCCTCCTGATGATCTTGTGCTCCTAGTACAGATTTTATCCTGCACACACGAAAGAATACTGCACTAGAGCACAAAATTAGTCCAAAAATAAAAACAATAAAAGATTTTTTTTGATTTTTTTAGAAAGATAAAGAATAAAAACAGAAAGATAAAAATAGAAAAATATATTATTTTTTTAAATATTTTTTTTTTCAAAAAAAAAATAAAAATAGTAAAAGATATTTTTTTTTAAGAAAATAAAAACAGTAAAAGATATTATTTTATTTTTTATTTTTTATTTTTTATTTTTTTATTTTTTTATTTATTTTTTATTTTTTTTAGAAAGATAAAGATAGAAATATAAAAATAGAAAGATAAAAACAGATTTTTTAAATTTTTTTATTAAAAAAAATAAAAATAAAAACAGTAAAAGATATTTCTTTTAAGAAAATAAAAACAGTAAAAGATATTATTTTATATTTTGTTTTTTATTGAGAAAGATAATGATAGAAAAATAAATACAGAAAGATAAAAACAAAAAAAGATATATTATTGATTTATTTTTTTTATTTTTTTTTCAAAAAAAAAACAGTAAAGATATTCTTTTTTTCGTTTTTTTTTATAAAAAGATAAAGATAGAAAAGTAAAAACAGAAAGATAGAAAGAAAGAAAGATAGATAGAAAGATAGACAGATAAAGAGATCGAAAGATAGAAAGAAAGAAAGTCTAATCGGTTAAGAATCACACACATAGAATAGTTATACCACGAGTCCCCGGCAGTGGCACCAAAAACATGTTAACACCCTGACAAGTGTACCAGATCGTATCAAGTAATAATAGAACAGTAAGTCTAGATATCGTTTCCCAAGGGACTCATGGCACTAAATTGTTGTGCTTTTGCTTAACCAATCAAGACTATAAAAACAATATTTTGGGATTTTTGAATATAAAGTGCGGAAAAATAAACATGAATGCAATTTGATAAATTGAGGTTAAACACAAAAGTGGATGAATGATGTTGATAATATGAGATGAATATGTTATGAGTTTAAATTCCACCTAATCATTCTCATATATCTACTATTCTTATTTGTTATCAATGTTCATGCAACATTTTAATTTACTCTAAACCCGATTTCTTGGCGAAAAGAGCCTATTACCATAATTACTAGTTTACTATCCCTAGTCTCCCTAGTAATTACTAATGCATTAATCACAGAAGCTTGAAGAAATTGACCGTCCTATTCCTATCCCTAGGTAATATTTCATAATCAAGAGAATTCTCCTCAGTTCTAGATTTCCCCGTACGTCCCTGTATCGACAAAATCAAATATCATGACACCGAATGAGTTAAACGATGCAAGATTTATAGCACAGAAAAGAAAACCCAAAACTATTGATAGCACAAGTATATAAATAAAATAAGAACTTTGATATAAGAGACTTTAGAGGTTACATCTTTCCCAATAACAAATGAGATTAGTTCTCCATCGTCATGAAGAAGCTAGGTGTACAATGGAATGAAAGAGATAGAAACCCTAGAAAGAGAAAAAGGAGAGTTGTCAATTCCCCAAATCTGCCCCCAAAGGGGTGAAAAGTGTGTTTATGTGTCTAAGCCATCAAAAGATACATTGTCTAGGGTGTCTAGGTCTTCAAAAAGGCCATAAAAATAATAGAATACAGGTCCAAGCCCAAACAGATCATAAAAATCGCAGAAAATATATCAAATCCCGATCTTGTTGACTTTTTTTGGATTCTGGTTGACTTTTCTGCACTCTGGTTGACTGGTTGACTTTTCATGTTGACTGGTTGAGTTTTCTGCTTGTTTGACTTTGCTGCACTGCAACTCCTTTGTACTTCAACCTTCTTTCAAATCATTTCAATAACCTACAAAATCAAGGGAATTTATTAATAAAATCATATAACTCTCTTATTCACAAAACTAAAGAAAAATCATGAGTCAAAGCAAATTTCTAAGTCAACAAGGGTGCATTTGATATCAAAATTAAGTATAAAAATAATGGTTTTTTAACTGTTATCAAAACCCTAACCCCAATTACCGAAACTCATACCTATAGAGAAGAGTACAAAGAATACCCAGTTTTGCAATAATCAGGGAACCCAAATTGCCATCTCAAATTGCAAAATAAAATAAACATGATCAGAAACTACAAGATTAAGGTTGCGATTCACTCTGCTGCTGTCGCCAATACCCATCGCAACGACCACTACTACCTTTGCTAGCCATCATCAATAGAGACCCTTCCCGAGAGCCAACACGAATAGAATCGAGAATAACCAGAACGACCACGTCCTCACGTAGTCGTCGCGCCCTCGCCGCACCATCGTTGCGCCTCTGCCGCTGTAACCCTCATCCCACTGCGAGCAAAAGTTTGTGTTGCAGCCACCATCACGCGTAGGCCATAACCAAAGAGAATAGGGAAGAAGTTTTCTCCCTTGCGACGTTAACTAGCGCGAGAAAAGAGGGAAAAGAAGGAGAACGAAAAATGAGCCGTCACGAGCCACCACGAATGTCGCCTGGTCATGCCATATCCACACCATTGTCTTCATCACTACGAGGCCACTACCCTTGTACGAGCCAAAGATAATGCCCAAGACTGAGTGGTTCGTGTTGGGACGGATCGGCAAGTGTACCGAGTCACACAAGTAATATAAAATGGTAAGACCAAGCATCGTATCCCAAAAGACTCTCGGTGCTAGACAGTCGTGTGATAACAATATTAATTAAGACTTATATATAAAGAGATAATTGGTTTTGAATGCAACAATAGAAAATTAAATATGAATGCAATTGATCAATAGCAAAGGAGCATAAAGATGAACGAATTTTGGGACAAATCGGCAAGTGTACCGAGTCGCACAAGTAATATAAAATGGTAAGACCAAGTATCGTATCCCAAAGGACTCTCGGTGCTGAACAATTGTGTGAAAACAAGATTAATTAAGACTTAAAAGTAAAAAGTGATCATTGGGTTTGGCAAAAGAATAATAAAATAAAATAAAATAAAATTGATCAGTGTCAAAGGATCACAAAGATGAATGGAGGTTGATTTATATGAGATGGGTATGTTGTTGGGGTTAGATTTCACCATGTTCCTTCTCATGTATATAAGAATTCTTCTTTATGCATTAATGCGAACGTCTCTCACTAAATTACCTAAACCCGATCCCTCGGTGAATAAGCCTGTCCCTAATTACCAGTTCATACAATTCCTAGCATTCCTGGTAAAAAGATGTGAAGAACAAGAGGTTAAGACGACCAAGACTCATACCCTCATCCATGAGAAATAGAACCCTTATGAGTAATTCAACAAGAACCTGAATTGAAGGGAACTTCCCGACACTCATGCAATTCATAAATCATGCTATTGTATAAGCAAGAATAAAAATAGATGAATTACTCTAATAATTAATGAAAAAGCATATGAAATTAAGAATCAATTCAAATACATGAGAGTTTACAAGGTTACATCATTCCCCAACAACAAATAGAAATTAGTTCCCCATAAACATGGGGGAACTCTATGAATAATGGAAGAAAGAATGAGAATGGAAGCCTGAGAATTGGGAAAAGAGTGTATTGCTATGCTCTTCTCTGCCAGGGATACAAAACCTAGAGCCCTAGGGTCCTTTAAATAGTGTCAGAGGCATTCCATAACAGGGTCTGATCCAAAAAAATCAAAACAGATCAGAAACAGGGTCCGGTCCATGAAAGTTCCCGCCCAGGCGCCTAGGGGAGTCGCCCAGGCGAGAAGAGAGCTTCATGTTTGGCCCGGGCTACGAATATGGTCGCCCAAGCTACGAGGCCTCGTCGCCCAGGCGACCAGGATTCTCGCTTGGGCGACTGACGTCGATACAACTCGCTTGAGCTTCGCTTCTAGTCGCCCGGGCTTCGTGTTTTCACTCCTTCTAATGCCTTTTTTAGCCCTTTTGAGCTCCATCTTCTTGGCTTTTCATGTCTTCTTCCAGTATTACTTCAATCTGTGTCAAAACAGGGGGAATTAGTCATAAAAGCATTGAAATCAACCTCAACTCTCTTATTCACAGAATTTATTGAAAAGGTATGTGTCCAAGCAAGTTTCTAAGTGAAAAATGGTGTTTTTAGTATCAAAATTACATCACAAATGATAGTGTTTTAAACCGTTATCACAACCCCAAACCTAGAACTTTGCTTGTCCTCAAGCAACAAAATGTAACTCAGCTCTTCAGAACAATCACTACAATGACTCAACATTTTTCCAAAAACTTTTCTTTCCAGGCAAGAAATCACTTTTATCAATTCAGCATAAAGATATCAGTCAAGATATGTAGATCCTTTAATTCAATTAATGTGATGCTCATACATTTTCAATAGGTGCTATCCTTAAGAATGATCATTCAACCAAGCAGAGATGTAATTAGAAATTCAAAGAACCATTCCTCACCAAAGAAAGTGTTTCACTCAAGCATTCAAAAGTATATCGCTCAAGCATTCAAAAGTGTTTCACTCAACTCAAAGGTGTATAGTGAGTTGTTTTCACTCTACTATCACAATGTCACACGAATTAATTTTGCCTTTTATTTAACCATAATCAAACATACTCACAAGCAGGTAATCATCACAGGGGCTTTTCATGGCTTGTAACTTAGCTGGGCTAAGAAGGAAATTGGTTTTTCTGTACAACAAAGTTCCTTGAGTCAAGAGAGACATTTGTGAATTTAACATTTAAGAACAAACTCTCTTTCTTTTTCCCATCTTTCCCTTGCAGTGAGTTCTTTCTTTTCTTTTCTTTTCTTTTGCCTTTGCTTTTGCTTTTTATTTTCACTGCCTAGAGAAATGGGTTGTTACCTAGCAACCCCAAACTTGAACCTTATTAGTACCTCATCAAATGTTCTCAACTTAACTCAAGGTAAATATTTTTCAAAAAAGGTTTTTCAAAACATGCATAAGGTTCAAGGTTCAAAGCTTAGAACAAATTGTTCTCTTTTTCAGTGGGCAAAAATGATGTGAAGGCCAAAAGAATAAGGGATAACAAAAGATGGCCTTGATCATATGCAACTTGCAAGCAATTAGTTCAATCACAAAAAATTTGGGCAAAATCATTGATGCTTCCAAAGTAATAACAATTATTCAAAAACAACTATGAAGCCCAAAACTCTCACAAGTAACTCACAAGTTCTAAATTCAGAAAAACATCCTGCTCAGTTTCTCAATCTAATTTTATCTCAAGCACATGTTTCACAAATTGTGAGTCATCTACTAAATCACATAATGCATCATCTCAACATCAGTCACACACTTGAATCTCATAAAGCAAAAACTCATCAAAAAATATAGAGCACAGTTGAATCAGAGCAGTTTAGTTCATTCAAGCAGAGCACAATAAAAATCAAACAAAATAAAATAAAAGAAAAAATTAAAACAAAAACAAAAATTAAAAATTAAAAGCAAAAGTTCAGAGAACTGGGTTGCCTCCCAGCAAACGCTTCTTTAACGTCACTAGCTTGACCTAATAAGTTCATGTCACATCTTTTATCTTGGTGTCATCCTTTCCTTCAGCACACCAACTGGTCTTCAGCAACCTCTTGTTCACCTTTTTGGTTCTCCTAAAAGTAGGAGATTCAATCTCTCTCAGCCCATCAACTATGAGTTCTTTCACAACCCAAAGCTTTTTGTTGAACTGCACAGGCAAGCCTGGTTTCAGTCCTTCATGCTCCTTCAGAGGATTTTAGTGAACACCTACTCCTTTGCTATCTTTTTCTTCACCTTTGAGACACAAAACATTTTTTTTCTTTCCTTTTTGATTTGGCTGCTTTGGGCCTAGTCCTGGGTGCATCTTTAAATGCAGCTTTGGGACTAGTTTTCTTTACTTGGATCTGCTGCCCAGTATTAAAGGCATTGAAGATCACCTCCTTTTCTTGGTCTTTGAGAGTTATGGTACCCTCATCAAGATTGATGATTACTTTGGTCGTCTTCATGAACGACCTTCTAAGAATAATAGGGATCTCCTCATTTTTCTCCATCTCTAGTACCACAAAGTCCACCAGGAATCTCAAGTTATTGATTTGTACCATTACATCTTCTATCACACCATAGGACCTTTTGGGGGATCCATCTGCCATGAGGAGATACATCCTTGCCGGCTTAACTTCCAAGTCACCAATCTTTTTTAGAACAGTTAAGGGCATTAGATTGATACTGGATCCCAAATCAATTAAGGCTTTCCCTATTTTGTGGTTCCCAATTGTGTAGGGGATAGTGAAACTTCCTGGATCTTCTACCTTAGGAGGGGGTGCCTTCTGCATGATCACACTACAATCCTCCTACATCTCAGTTGTCTCCCCCTTCAGATTTTTCTTTTTCTTAAGGAACTTTTTCAAAAACTCTACATATTCAGGGATCTGTTGTAGAGTCTCAGTCACAGGAATTTCTATCCCCAATTCTTTGGAGATCTCATCAAAACATCCTGCTTGCATATCTTTTGTGGAACATTCCTCAAGGTGGTAGACATTTTTCTCAATTTTGTTGTTTTTTTTCTTTTTTTCTCTCTCAACCTCTTATTCTTTTCTTTTCTTTTCAATCTCACCTCTTTCCTCAATCTCATTCTTTTTTTCCTTTTCCTCTTCTTTCTCTAAATCTTTCTCTTTTTCACTCAGTCCTTCTTTTTCTCTTCCCTCTTTTTTTCTTCTTCTTTGTTTTTCTTTTCGTCTTTCTCACTCTCTTCTTTTTCTCTCTCTTTTTCTCTCTCATTTTCCATACTTGCAATAACCTTACATTCCTCTCTGGGGTTAACTTCAGTACTAGCCCCAAAATCTTTGAAAGGCATCTCCTTCAACTGTTTGGCTATTTGGCCAACCTGTATTTCCAAGTTTCTGATAACAGCGTCTGTGCTTTTCTGGGTGGACAAAGTTGCCTACATGAACTGTTGGAGAGTCTGTTCAAGCTTTGTGGTTCTGTCAGACAGATAGGGTTGTTGCTGCCACTGTTGCTGCTGTTGTGGTGGCCTATTGAATTGTCCACCAGGCTGCCCAAATTGACCCTGTCCATTGCTTGGGTGAGATTTCCACCCCTGGTTGTAATTATTGGGGCGGAACTGGTTGCCCATGTAGTTGACTTCCTCATTGAGATTCTCAGGCACTGCACATTGACCATTAATATGGTCACCCCCACATAGTTCACAGAGTTTTTGTGAACCTGTGCCACACTCTAAGGTTCCTTTTGTGGCTGCATCACCTTCTTAGTCAAAATCTCCAATTATTGAGTGATGATCTTATTTTAAGCAAGCAAGGCATCATAAGGCTGTAGTTGGAAAAATCCTTTAGGTTGGGATGATTCTCCTCTTTCACTATGCATCTCATTGTCATTGGTAACCATGTTCTCAATTAATTCATAGGCTTCTTCTAGGGTCTTGCATTTGATATTACCTCCAGTTGAGGCATCCAGAATCAATTTGGTTTGTGAGCCAAGACTTCCAAGGAAAAGAATGACTACTGTTCCTTCATCCAAACCATGGGTAGGCGTCTTTCTCAGCAGGCTTTTGTATCTATCCCATGCCTGTCCCAAGGTTTCTTCCATGCCTTGCCTAAAAGAAGAGATCTCTTGCTTCCCTTTGTTGATCTTCGATTGTGGGAAGTATTTGTTGAGGAACTTTGTAACCACATCTTCCCACCGAGTGAAATTGTTCTCAGGAAAAGAGTTCAACCACAATTTAGCATTGCCTCTAAGAGAAAAGGGGAACATGCTCATTTTTATAGCCTCATCTGGTACCCCATTTATTTTCACAGTGTTGCATATCTCATTGAAGGTGGTTAGGTGCTCATATGGACTTTCATGAGACAGTCCATTAAATTGCTGTCTCTTTACAAGGTGGATCAAAGCAGGCTTCATCTCCATGTTTGCAGCGTTGACCCTTGACTTTGCAATGCTGTTAAAATGATGAGGACGAACAACTGTTGTGTAATCTGCCAAGGTGCGCTTGCTAACATTGTTCTCCGCACCTACTTCACCAGTTTGGGAATCCATTGCAATTTTCTCTAGAGAAGGTTTTCTAGATAATATATTCCCTCTTGGCTTCTTGCTGGTCTCAAGTCCTTCAAGAAAAGGTTCAGAATTTTTGCTCCTTCTAGTCCACACACTATCCTACATAAATAAAACACAAAACCCTAGAGAATATTGTTAGCACAAAAATATAAATAAAGAATGTAACCCTAAATTAAAATTTAAAATTAAAAATGAAAAAATAAAATTCAAATTAGAGATTAAAAAAAATAAAAATTAAGAAAAATAAAATAAGAAAATAAAATAAAAATAAAATAAAGTCAAAATTAATTAAGGACCACCTAAATAGAATAGCTTAAACCGTGAGTCCTCGACAACGACGACAAAAACTTGTTCGGACAAATCGGCAAGTGTACCGAGTCGCACAAGTAATATAAAATGGTAAGACCAAGTATCGTAACCCAGAGGACTAACGGTGCTGAACAGTTGTGTGAAAACAAGATTAATTAAGACTTAAAAGTAAAAAGAGATCATTGAGTTTGGCAAAAGAATAATAAAATAAAATAAAATAAAATTGATCAGTGGCAAAGGAGCACAAAGATGAATGGAGGTTGATTTATATGAGATGGGTATGTTGTTGAAGTTAGATTTCACCAAGTTCCCTCTCAAGTTACCTAAACCCGTTCCCTCGGTGAATAAGCCTGTCCCTAATTACCAGTTCATACAATTCCTAGCATTCCTGGTAAAAAGATGTGAAAAACAAGAGATTAAGACGACCAAGACTCATACCCTCATCCCTAAGAAATATAACCCTCAGGAGTAATTCAACAAGAACCTGAATTGAAAGGAACCTCCCGGCACTCATGCAATTTATAAATCATGCTATTGTACAAGCAAGAATAACAACAGATGAATTACTCTAACAATTAATGAAAAAGCATATGGAATTAAGAATCAATTCAAATACATGAAATTTTACAAGGTTACATCATTCCCTAACAACAAATAGAAATTAGTTCCCCATAGACATGAGGGAACTCTATGAATAATGGAAGAAAGAATGAGAATGGAAGCGTGAGAATTAGGAAAAGAGTGTATTGCTATGCTCTTCTTTGCCAGGGATACAAAACCTAGAGCCCCAGGGTTCGGTCCAAAAGAATCGAAACAGAGCAGAAACAGGGTCCGGTCCACAAAAATTCTCGCCCAGGCGCCTAGGGGAGTCGCCCAGGCGAGAAGAGAGCTTCATGTTTGGCCCGGGCTACGAATATGATCGCCCAAGCTACGAGGCCTCGTCGCCCAAGAAACAAGGATTCTCGCCCGGGCGACTGATGTCGATACAACTCGCTTGAGCTTCGCTTCTGGTCGCCCGGACTTCGTGTTTTCCCTCCTTCTGGTGCCTTTTTTAGCCCTTCTGAGCTCCATCTTCTTGGCTTTTCATCTCTTCTTCCAGTATTACTTCAATTATTGTCAAAACATGGGAATTAGTCATAAAAGCATTGAAATCAACCTAAACGTGATTTATTAACACAATTTATTGAAAATGTATGAGTCCAAGCAAGTTTCTAAGTGAAAAAGGGTGTATTTAGTATCAAAATAACATCACAAATAATGGTGTTTTAAACCGTTAGCAACAGATGTTGACTAATATGAGATGAATATGTTGTTGGGGTTAGATTACACCAAGTTCCCTCTCATGTATGTAAGAATTCTGCTTTATGCATTAATGTTAACATCACTTACTAAATCACCTAAACGCGATTCCTCAGCGAATAAGCCTATCCCAAATTACCAGTTCATGCAATTCCTAGCATTCCTAGTAATAAGATGTGAAGATGAAGAGCTTAAGGACGACCAAGACTCATAACCTCATCCCTGAGCAATATTACTCTTGGGAGTAATTCAACAAGAACCTGAATTGTAAGGAACCTCCCGACACTCATGCAATTCATAAATCATGCTAATGAAAGAGTTAAACACAACAAACATTGAAACAAATGAATTACTCTAACAATTAATGAAAAACATATATTATTGAGAATCAATTCAAATACATGAGAGTTCACAAGGTTACATCATCCCCCAACAACAAATAGAGTTTAGTTCCCCATAGACATGGAGAAACTATATGAACAATGGAAGAGAATGAGACAGAGAACCCTAAGAATTGGGGAAAGAGTGTGTTGCTATGCTGCTCTCTGCCAAAGATACAAAACCTAGAGCCCTAGAGTCCTTTAAATAAAGTTAGAAAAAAATAGAAATAAGGCTCAATCCAATAGAGACGAAACAGAGCAAAAACTGGGCTTGACCCGCGAAACCCGACGTTGAGGCGCCCCACTTAGGGTGCCCGGGCGGTGAGCGATCCTCATGTAAGGCTTGAGCCTCTAGTTGGGCGCCTAGGCTTCGAGACCCCGCCGCCCAAGCGGCCAGAAGGGGCGCCCGGGCGGTGGACGTCGATTTCCAACGCTTAAGCTTCAATACAGGGCGCCCAAGCTTCGTGTTGTCCCTCCTTCTGGTGCTTTTCCAAGCCTTTCTGAGCTCTATCTTCTTGGGTCTTCACCTCTGCTTCCAGTATTACTTCATTCTCTGCCAAAACAAGGGGAATTAGTCATAAAATCATTGAAATCAACCTCAACTCTCTTATTCACACAACTTAATGCAAAAGCACGAGTCCAACCAGGTTTCTAAGTGAAAAATGGTGATTTTAGTATCAAAATTATATCACAGATAACGACATTTTCAACCGTTATCACAACCCCAAACTTTGCACTTTGCTTGTCCTCAAGCAAAATAGGATGTAACTCAGCTTTTCAGAATACCCACTACAATATCTGAACATTTTTCAAAAACTTTTTCCTTTTAAGGCAAGAAATCACTTTTATCAATTCAGCATAAGTGATTGGTGTCGCACCCCTTTGCAAAATTTAATGTGCATAAAAGAATGCAGTATAGACTAGGAAGTGACTCCTAGGTTGTCTCTCAAGGACCAAATGTGGTTCGAGAATTAGGTCAGACACGAAGTGGGAGGGGGGGTTTGTGAAAGGTTTTGTGAATGCGGATAAACAAAATTAAAACACGGATGCAAACAAAAATGCAAACACAGATGTAAAAACGAAATCAAGTACAAAATAAAAACGGTTGGTCATTAACTCAATTACTATGCTTCCAATCACAGATAAACGATAAGCACACACTACTCTAATCCAAATCCGACATGAATCACCCAACTAAGGGAAGACTAATTCGATCTTCAAAATTACAGACTAAGCGAATGCAATGCACAAATTTAATCAGTCATGCAGCATACAGTCTAATCAACTAAGCGAAGATTAAACACCGACTAGGAAACTAAGCGTATACCTAATCGCAAGCACACAACAAATTAAATATTGAACAGAATCAAAGCAACAGTATGACAATTAACGTGCAAGAGTCTCATGAATAAACTACTCTAGCCTCTAATCCAGCACAACTAACCGACTACGCGAAGGCTAATCATGCTATCATAATCGCGTACTAAGCGAACGCAAAGCATCTATTACATCCAATGTGTTCTATACAGATTGATCAACTAAGCGAAGATACAATTACCAACTAGGAAACTAAGCGTATACCCAATCGCAAGAACATAGTCAGATTTCATAGAGCGCCAGGCAGAGCATAATAAACACAAGAACAGTCCAAAAATCTCAGGGAAGCAAAGTAATTTTATTAACAACCAACTCGACTAATTTAAGCTAAAATGACAATTAAATTAACACTACCAAAAATACTAAACAATATTAAAATAAATGAAAATGCTAAACCCAACATTACACAAACAATTATCTAAACACAACTAAGCTATTAAAATTCAACACTTAATTAAAAAGATTAAAACTATTCAACATTTAATATAAAATATTCTAAACAAACAAATAAGAAAACATAAATTCTTTTCTACTCATTCACGTGACCAATGTGCTTGCATTTCTCCAATTGAAATTAACGAATTTCTTATCTAAATTGGAAACAAACCGTGCAGCTTTTTCAAATGGAAATTGAATGGCCAGCTCCGTGAATGTCAAAAACTAAATCAGCGTGCTGCTTCTAAATTGCTGGAGATGTTGCACCATTCAGGCCGAGACACACCATTCCCTAACATGCTAAAAGAAAGATAAAGCCAGATGCAACCCGTGATAGAGTGCTGGAATCAACAAATTAATCTAATGCCTTTCCCCCCTTTTTTTTTCTCTGCTGAACGTCCCATCAAATCACCTTGCTACTTCCATCTAATCTAATTCTAATTTCATCAACTAATTAAAAGAAAAACGTTAATGGAATGAAGCCTCTGCACCACGTCCCATCCTATCTACAAAACAAAATAAAGCTAGCCATTCATTGCTTGAAGGAATCCATATGCTTTCCCAAGAAATTGAATCCCATTAGCTCCTCTTCTCCCAGCATCAGCGGACACCACACCGTGCCTTTCAGCCAGCTCATCACCAACGTTCAAAGCTTTCTCCCAAGAGAATATTCTAAAGCAAGACTCCTCAAAAACCAAGTGACGGCTGAACTTTCAAGAAAAAGAAATTTAATGCAAGCAATAAAAAGCTTCACTCAAAAGTAAATAAACTCCAAGATGACAGGTAACAACGTGACTACTAGCTAAGGACTCAACTTTCAATGAAAGCAAATGCCAAACCATTTTCTCTCCAAAATCCCAAACAATGTTCAAAACCCAAAAACCGTGAGCTACATTTCTTCCAAAGGAAAAAGGTTCCAGCCAAATGAAAATTAAATTCTGTGGTGGCAGCTGCTGGCCATCTCCAATGCCGAGAGAGTGTGCTCTCTTTTCTCCCAAAACGTTGCAGCCCCTTAAATCTGCAGTGAAGTGTTGGCTGCCCTCCAAACTCTAAGGTCGAGAGTCCTACAAAATGAGGTGGGGTGCACCCAAAAATAAAAGGAAACCCTAGGTGGCAAGTGTCCTACAATTTTGGGCCCCTCATATATTTTTTAACAATGGCCCAATGTGCAAAAGGTTGTCCAAAAAGTTTAAACAATTAAATTACAATATAACTAAATTTAAAATGTCTAATTTGATAGTCTTTAATTTATTTGGTGTCCTTCCTAATGTCCCAAAATGTATGTCCAAAATTTTCCCTGAAAATAATAATGCAAATAATTAGCTCAGAAAATTCAAATTAATTAAAATTAGAATTTCCGGTCAAATTAAGCACAATTAACAGAAATGGGAAAATACTGGACAATTATGCACAATTCCATGATTAATTCTAGCACAATAAACTAAGTGAAATGAGTAAAATATCGACTCATCAAAATAGACCACACTTAGTTTTTTGCACTCCTGGACAAAATCAAGACGCAAATCAAGGAACAGTTCAACGGACATTAGGGAATTGACACAGACTCAACACACAGAAAACAAAGACTGACAAGGAAAGAAACAGAATTACATAGTCCTCAAGAAATCTGGACAAGAAAAAAGCAGTAGACAATATCCAACACAAAATCAGAGAAAACAGATACTCAGAGAAATTATCCAAGTAATTCAAAGCATGGCAAAATGATCAGTCAGCTCAAGAGAAGAATCAAAAGCAACAGAACCTCACAGATGCACACTATCAGTGTTTCTCTCAAGTGTCTAGGGTAAACAATTTCAACTCAATGCACTCAAGAAAGCAAGCAACAAACAGTCTTGGCAAGTCTCTAATATCAACACTCAAAACATATGCATGTTCAAATCAAAAGGTCTTTTATGGATGTAATGAGGCCAAGGATAAGGGAGGATATAATATGGATAAGAAGCTATAAACCAAAAGAAATAGAGGAGCAATGGGGAACAAGTGAAATCACAGTTAAATCACACCTAAAACCTCTAATTCAATCCTCTTCTTGACTCCATTATTCACATTTTTTTTTTCATTTTTCTCTGTGTTTTTTTTTTCATTTCTCATCTTGTTTCTTTTCTTTTCTCTCTTTTTAGAACACAAATTTCAAGAGGCAAGATGCACACATGTTTACAAAACAAAAGCAAGAAGATGAACCAACTAGCCAATTCATCTGAATCCCCAAGGAGACCACACTTATTCCCAAAAAAATTCCAAAGCTCCAAAATTCCCTAAGGTTAAGGTAATCATGGTTTTTCACTTAGGGATAGTGTATAAGCTTCAAAACAAAGAAATGGGTAAAGTATAGGCTCAAAAGAGGTTATCAAGGGATCACAACAAGGTAGGCTCATCTGGCTAGAGAGGCTCAACAACAAAACTGCCTTTATCACTTCCAAACATGTGTATCAATTAAGAATTATCAATAGAGTCAAGCCAAGGCATATGCGCAAGCAATCAAGAGACATATCACATACAAGAAAGAACATCAAGTGGCTCAATTCTCACACGGGGTATTTCTGTCACAATCAAATAAACCTCTCAAACATCATGATCATCCTCCAAACAAAGAAAAGCATGGAATTCACGCAAATCAGAGTATCAATGAAGTGAAAGCCAAGTCTACAACCTAAACCAAGTCCAGAAATCAAGAGAAACATGCAAAACTTTACACAAGACACAACAAAAACTACCTAAAAAAGAAAAAATTTAACGCAGAAAACATAAACTAACAAAGAAAGTAGAATTCTCCCCCAATGGACCACACTTAAACTACACAGTGTCCTCAGTGTGTCACAATCATCATATCAAAAATCAGAACAATCAACAGATCATGGACAAGTGCAATGGAAGCGGGAAAGGGAGGAGAAGGAAAAAGGAAACTCCCCTGGTCATGGTGGCAATTGCCAATTTTGGACTTGCAGGGAGATATCTTCCACCATCGGATTCAGCAAAGAAGTGTTGAGGAAGAACTGCTTCATCCTCCAAATTTGATCAAGCAGGGAGATGTCCTCCACAGCTGGATCTAAGAAGCAGTGATTGTTGATGAGTGGGTTCAGCTGGTGCCTATTAATCTTTAAACTGTCGTGTATACTGGTACCCTTATCTTCCACCGTGGGTGTGTGTTGATCAAATCCATATGTACCTCTTGCAACATGGTTAGTGCAATATGGTTCCACAGAAATAACATGCATAGGTATAACACCTAATCCCAGTGTAACATGCTGAACATTAGATAAACCATCAGAACATGAATCAATTTCAAATTTAGAAACAATATCAACAACAGTCTCAGATTCATGTTCAGTGCATGGAGAACAAACATTCATATGTGATAACAAAAGGTGGTTCTCATCACGCAGAGAGGTAGAATGAAAATCATGCTCATCAACAATACAATCATCAACATACCTATCAATAGCATAATCATCAACAACAGAATCAATCATAGGTATGTTTACCTCCACTTCCCTGAAGATTGGTAGAGTGGTGGAAGGTGAAAGTGGTCTACCTGACTCAAAATTACTTCTTATACCTGCCTGGTCCTCCAAATCTTCATCAGTCTCCTCAGGTACAAGAGTAGGGACATAAGAGGGTGGGAAAGTAGGTGGCGCAATAGTAAGCTCATGACTCTACTCCCCATCTCCTATGTGGATGGCACCAACATCATCAAGAATTTGAACAGTCTAAAATGGTGATCCCTCTGAAACATGAGACTATTCCTCAATGACCTGAGTGGCCATCTACCCCCACAACTCATTCAATGTAGGCTCAGAAGAAGTAGAAGGTTGGGCAGGTGCCTCTTGCTATTGTTATTGCCTCTGATTTTGCTGCTGTGGCTGCCTGTTAATGTAGATGCTTGGAGCATAAGCTTAAGGTGCATCAAGAACAACAGGGTGCTGCAAAGAAGGACGACCATCTGTATAGTGGTCACTAGAAGGACATATAGCACACAGTCGTGCAACAGATGCAGATGGAGGTGTCGGTCTCTGGTTGAATGTCAGCTGTGTTGCCAAACTCAAAAGAGAATCAAGCTTGCTTTCCAAATTCCTATCAGCAGCAGATGAAGACTGGGCAGGCTCATGAAACTGCAGCTGCTGTGGTTCCTGGACCGGTGGAGGCATACAAGAATTCTGGAATGACTGATATTGCTGTGGAGCATCATACCATCCCAAGCTAGGGTCATTCCATCCAGGATCGTTGCTGTAACCATTCCGCACAGGGGAGAATTCGTCTAGAAACTGATGCTCAAGATCTTCCCAACTGGTGACAGATCTTGGAGTAAGACAACAACACCAATCCCTTGCCGCTCCTTGTAATGAGTGCTCAAATGCCCTTAAGAACATGTCTTCATCCGGGACATATGAAGGTTTCATTAAAGAGCATATGGTGTAGAACTCCTCCAAATGTCTATGTTGGCATTCACCTGCAAAACCATGAAACCTAGGAAGCAAATGTATCAGTCCAGTGTTGAAAACACAACGATTATCCTCCTCATCAAGTGGAAACGACTCCCTAAGAGCATTCTCATGAGATGAAGGAGGAATCACACTATTCTCAACATAGAAATCAGCAGGAGAACCATAATCAGAGTAACATGCAAGAGTAGAATCATAATCATAGGCACATGCAGAAGAAGCAATATTCCCAAAATCAAAATAGGTAGACATGTAGAAGAAAGGGGGAAAAGAAGAATGCAATGAAAATATGCAACTAAAGCTACCTAAATGCAACACACATAACACAACACACAAAACAGAACATCACACTCACAACACAAGACAAAACACAGCACACACTAACACAACAAAAGACCTAAAACCGAACCGTTGGTCCCCGGCAACGGCGCCAAAATTTTGATGGGTGTCGCACCCCCTTGCAAAATTTAATGTGCATAAAAGAATGCAGTATAGACTAGGAAGTGACTCCTAGGTCGTCTCTCAAGGACCAAATGTGGTTCGAGAATTAGGTCAGACACGAAGTGGGGGGGGTTTGTGAAAGGTTTTGCGAATGCGGATAAACAAAATTAAAACACGGATGCAAATAAAAATGCAAACACAGATGTAAAAACAGAATCAAGTACAGAATAAAAATGGTTGGTCATTAACTCAATTACTATGCTTCTAATGACAGATCAACGACAAGCACACACTACTCTAATCCAAATCCGACACGAATCACCCAACTAAGCGAAGACTAATTCGGTCTTCAAAATTACAGACTAAGCGAATGCAATGCAAAAATTTAATCAGTCATCCACCATACAGTCTAATCAACTAAGCGAAGAATTGACACCGATTAGGCAACTAAGCGTATACCTAATCGCAGGCAGACAACAGATTAAATATCGAGCGAAATAGAGCAGCAACATGATAATTAAAGTGCACGAGTCTCATGAATAAACTACTCTAGCCTTTAATCAGCACAGCTAACCGACTAAGTGAAGGTTAATCATGCTATCATAATCACGAACTAAGCGAACGCAATACACCTATTCTATCCTATGTATTCTATACAGATCGATCAACTAAGCGAAGATACAATCACCAACTGGGCAACTAAGCGTATACCCATTGCAAGAACATAGTCAGATTTCATAGAGTGTCAGGCAAAACAGAATAAACATAAAGACAGTCCAATAAATCTCAAGGAAACACTGTAATTTTATTAATGACCAACCAACTAACCTAAGCTGACATCACAGTTAAATTATCACTATCAAACATAGTAGATAACATTAAAGTAAATGAAAATACTAAACCTAACACTACAACAGACAAATATCCAAACATAATTAAAACTATTAAAATGAAACAAGTAAGCTTAACATTAAAAGCAATTCATCATTGAAATAATTCAAATAAAAGGTGCGTGAATAATAAACGAACTAAAATTTCTTTTGGGCTATTCCCGTCAACGAAAATGAATCTCATTTGTGCTGAATTGAATTTTTCTTCAAGGATTCAAGCATAAAGGTAAAAGTAAAATAACAACAACCCCTTGGAGTGCTACACTTCAGCTATCACTGTGTGCACTCCCAGCTGAACATGAGCTAGATGGAATATGCGTGCTCCTCCATACAGGACGTGACACCGTGCACACCATGAGCTTCTAAATTCAATTTAAGCACCGCCTCCTCCGTTCCTTCCTTTGCTATCAACAACTTTCTTTCTTTTTTTTTTCTTTTATTAAAAGAAAACTAACCGTGGCAGCTATTCTCCCTTCTCCAATGTTCGTGTGTGTGCCCTCCAGCAGCCATGACCCCACACTCTCATAAATCAGCGTTTTTACTCTAAACAATTAAATCAGGTTGTGTATTTGGAGCTCTCCATCCCATACGTGACAGCGCTGGATTGAAGCGTGAATCATCGCCCCTATTTCTCTTCAGCCAAGAGACGTTCGTTTCAAGTAAAATGAAAATAATGAAGTGTAAGTGTAATTCCAGCTCTTGCACAAAAAAACGAGAAGAAAAAAAATGGGCTCCTTTTCATTCAACCATTTCCCAAAGAAACCGTGAGCTCCTCTTCCCTAACATTCCATAACTTCCATCCAGAAAACATTCCCCAGCCCCTAAAAACAAAGAGAAGTGTGTCGGCTGTAAGCACCCCACCAAGGCCGAGAATGTGTCTTCTCTTTAAAAAGTGAGGTGGGGTCCATCCTAAAAAAAAATAAAACCCTAGGTTCCCAAGTGTCCTCCCACTAATTGGGCCAACATCTAATTTGTCCCCAAATTACATTCAAATGGAATTCAAATGCAAATTACAATGAAATAAATTAACAAAAATATCAATATAAATTATGTGCCAACTCTCTAAAAATCCCAAAGTGTAATTCCAAAATTGCACTGAAAATAATAATGCAAATAATTAACTCAGAAAATTCAAATTCATTAAAATTAGAATTTCCGGTCAAATTAAGCACAATTAGTAGAAACGGGAAAATACCAGACAATTAAGCACAATTCCCTGATTAATTCTAGCACAATAAACTAAGTGAAATCAATAAAATATCGACTCATTAATAAGGATCTCAGTCAAGATGAGCAGATGCCTTAATTCAATCAAAATCAATGTGATGCTTATACACTTTCAACGGGTGATATCCTTAAGAATGATCAATCAACCAAGCAAAAATGAATCAGAGATTCAAAGAACTACTCCTCACCAAGGAAAGTGTTTCACTCAAGCACTCAAAAAGTGTATCACTCAAGCACTCAAAAGTTTATAGGGAGGTGTTGATGTCTTTCACTCTACTATCACAATGTCACACAAATTAATTTTTGCCTTTCATTTAACCACAATTAAACATACTCACAAGCAAGTTTTCATCACAAGGGCTTTTCATGGCTTGTAACTTGGCTGGGCTAAGAAGGAAATTGGTGTTTCTGGTCAGCAAAATTCCTGGAGTTGAGAGAGACATTTATGAATTTATCATTCAAAAACAAATTCTCTTTCTTTTTTTACTTATTCCCAGTTTTCCCTTGCAGTGAGCTCTTCTTTTCTTTTTATTTTTCTTTTCTTTTCTTTTGCCTTTGCTTTTGCTTTTCAATTTCTCACTGCCGAGAAAAGTGGGGTTGCTACCTAACAACCCCAAACTTGAACCTTTATCTGTACCTCATCAAATGTTCTCAACTTAACTCAAGGTAAAGATTTTCAAAAAGGTTTTTGAAAACATGCATAAGGTTCAATGTTCAAAGGTTAGAACAAATTGTTCTCTTTTTAGTGGGAAAAAATCATGTGAAGGCTAAAAGAATAAGGGATAACAAAAGATGGCCTTGATCATATGAAACCTGTAGGCAAGTAGTTCAATCACAGAAAATTTGGGCAAAATCATTTATGCTTCCAAAGTAATAGCAATTATTCACAAGAAAACTTTGAAGCCCAATTCTCACACAAGTAAACTCTCAAGTCCCAGAATTCAGAAAAACACTTGCTCAGTATGTCAATCAAATTTTACCTCAAGCACATGTTTCATACATTGTGAGCAATCACCTGTATATCATCACATCATGCATCATATCAACATCAATCAATACACCAGAATCTCATAAAGCAATACTGATCACAAAACACCCAATGTTGGTGTCATGACCAACTTAACATGATGTCAACGTTGACCTTTGCTGGCTATTTTAATGATAACTTTTCCCACCGACCTCCAAATGATGTGATTCTTTTTTTATTAGAAACAAGACTCAAGAATTTTTCCAATGACTACTAATTTGTAATTTTTGGACATCTGAGTAGGTGCAATTAATTCCTTAAAGTTAACGCTTTATATATTCCTGCCAACTCTGACCTTTGGTGGTTGTTTTGCTCTTAACTTTCTCCACCGAACTCCAAATGTGTTGATTCTTGTTTTGTTGGAATCTAGACTCAAAGAGCTTTAAAATGACTATGAATCCATAATTTTTAGACCATTGAACTAGATGCAGTTAATTTCCCAAAAAAACGTTTTTCTGAGCTTCCTAAATAAGTTTACTTTGATGTTATTGTTTCATGTTTCTTATTTTAGATGGGTGAGTTTAATGGTCATGGGTGGTGTTTAGTGCACCAAAAAACACATTAGGTCATTGAATTGTTGAGGAGAAAGGTCAATTAGGTGCTTTTCTATAAATGCTTAAAAAATAAAAGTCTTAAAAAAAATATTCAAACATAAAATTCTAACTTTAAATTACAAAATAAAATAACTAATAATTCGGTTTCCCAAAAGCCGAATTCTAGCCTAAGATTATATATATATAACTTAGAATTCGGTTTCCCAGAAACTGAATTCTAACCTAAGATTATAAAAAAAAATCTATAACTCAGAATTCGGTTTCTGGGAAATCGAATTCTAACCTAACAAAAAGTGTGCTATTTAGGTAAATAAAACGCACAGTATGCTATATTAGTATAATGTGCGAAGATTTGGTATCTATTTAGGTTAGATAAACTAAAATTTACTTAGGCTTAAGAAAATCATATGGAAGATTAATTAGGTTTAATGAATTAGATTTACACCTAATCGAAGAACCCTAACATTAATTAATTTCTAATTCTAATTTGAAGAAAACCCTAACCTCTTTTTATTTCTAATTTAATAAACCCCACTTTTTTTTAATTAAAATCCATTAAAAATATCTTCCTAGATAATGCTTCCTGTAAAATCCCTTATTTATAATTTATGCACCTCAATATAAAGGGAAAGTAAAGGCTTCTTATAAACTTCTTTTCCTAAGATTTGAACTCACATCCATTTAATCCTAAACACAAATTTCTACCAACAAGCTAACATATCACATTCAAAATATAGTACATCATAATGTAAACAATTATACAATAACTTGTGTTCAACTTATATCAACAAAATAAATAAATAACATAGAACTTTATGTTCTACTCAAGACTTTCACACCAACTTAGCTACACCACCTTGTGAACTGATACAGATTCTAATAGAACATACTCAAGTCTTATTTATAAACTTTACATTTTCTTGGGTCTTACAATATAAATATATATATATATATATATATAAATATATATATATATATATATATATATTATAAGGTAAAAAAAATGATGTAGCTTTAGTACAAGTTAGTCATATCACAAAGTACTAAGTTTAAATTATGATAGTTAAAACTATCCAATTAGAATTGAGAAGTCACTAAAAGAGAAAAGAAGATAGAAATCAAAATTGATTATAAAATAATAGAGATAATTATCAATCTTTTTTTTTCCTAAAAGAAGGTTAAATTATGTCTTTGGTTTCCATATTTATTGAAAAATCTCATTTAGGTTCTTTTTTTAGGCATCTCAATTTGGTATCTATTTTGGAAATTTGATGCAATCATGTTCTTTTCGTTAGTATTGTACTAAATACTGTCACATATCGGTTTCATAATTATTTCATTTTTCTTTCTATTTTTTTATTTTTTATAATTTTTTTAAAATAAAAGTTTATCACGTGTCGAACTTACGTCGTACCACATGACCGTGGCAATATCACATGTCACTATCATGTGAGGTGTCATTACCTTAGTTTCAATTTGGTCTATAACTTTATTTTGTCTTAATTCTCTGAATTTTTTTTAAAAGTAAATAATTCTCTCTCTCTAAATTGAAATTAAATTTAATTTTTATATAAATGTTGTAGAAATAATTTTATTAAAATTGATATTTTTGTTAAGTATTTTTAACAAGATTAAGTTTATTTAAATTTATATTTTACATGAAACTTTGTTTAAAATTGTTTTCAAATTTTAAATTTATTTGTTCAAAATTGTTATAAAATTGTTTAGAATAATTTTAAAATTTTACATTTGAATATAAATGTTTTATTTTTAAACCAACTTAAACATTTATATAGAAATTATTAAATTTTACATATTTTAAAAGTATACAATTATTTGAAATAAATTCAAATAAAAAAAAACAATATTAAAAGTATGATGTAATCAATTATCAACTGATAAATTTTAAAATAATTAAAAAAATTGATAGTTTTATTTTATTTTATGAGATATAATTGATAAATAAAGTTAGCATGTTAGTTGAAATTAAGTTTGATTTATTTTTCTATTAGCATTACTTTCAGCTTAAAATAATTTTAAATAAAATTCAACTTAAAATATAAATTTAAATAAATTTAATTTTATTAAAAATATTAAATAAAAATATTTGTATAACATTTATATAAAAACAATTTTGGTTTCAATTTAAAAAGGGACGAAATTGGTTAATTTAAAAAAATGGATTAATTGAGACAAAATAAAAATACAGTGACCACTAAGGCAATGACATCTCATGTGAGAGTAACATGTGTCACTATCATTGCCACATTCCACCGCCACTGCCACGTGTCATGATGTTAGTTTAACATGTGACATAATATGTATAAAAATAAAAAGAATTACAAAAAAACATTAAAAAAAATTCACAAACTGACATGTCAAGACAAGATCGTCTTGAGAATAGACCGTCTGAGCAACTCAAGTTTTAAAGTTTAACAATAAGCATTAAACGAAATATTGTTGTGTATAAAAAGCTATGTAAAGAAATAACATCTAAAAAATAAATACTTTATAACGTCTAAAGCCGAGGTTATAAATAAAGTTTTCTAGACCAAGTTGTCTAATGAATTATAAAATCACAAACATTGTCTAACATCTTTTTGAAATCATTTAATAGCCGAGGTTATAAATAATGTTTTCTTGACCAAGTTGTCTAATGAATTATAAAATCAAAAACATCGTCTAACATCTCTTTGAAATCATTTAATAGACTATATGAACAAAACAAACTAGCGTCCCATGATAATGAAAGTCTATCTCTTATAACATTAAGGTTAAAATAAATTTTTTGTGTTATATCAAGCAAAGTGATTAAAGAAAACATCATCTAATGAATGACTGCTAAATGCTATAGCCTTTGAAAAAGTGTCTTATGTTCATACCATCTGATTATTATACATATTGTATTTTCTACAAACGATGCATTTATGAATGACATGACAAATGATAAAATGTCTTAAAAATGCAATACAGTCTAACGCTTATCAACGTTCAAAACATGTAATGCATGTACAATAAAATATCTCGATGCTTGTAGACTTTGTTCTTGATATTTATGCATATCGCTAAAGCAGAAAGATATGATCATAATCACTACACTCAAGAAAAGGACATTGTGAGAGAAGAAGAACATTATGGAAATATTTCTCTTGAAGCCTTCTACTCTGTCACATCGTACAAGCTCATCTTTTCTAAAGGCTATGATAAAGCTCTAACCCCTACAAAGAAGACTAAAGTCTGACTTCTTACCTAAAGGCTACCTACTCTCTTGAAGTCAAATTCTCTGTCTAATGGTCATATCACAAGAGAAATTATATATATCAGAAAGATTGAAGAGAAGGAGATGATGATAATGCAAGAAAGATAACGTAAGAAGAGTGGAATAGTGAACTCAAGTTTGTTGCACTGATATATCGTCTGAAGTTAAATATACTTTAAGAGAAATATCTTAACAAATCATAGAACTCTTTATATTGTTTATATCCTCTCCTTCATAGTTATCCTTTGTACATTTTCTATTAACATTGTTTGTGTTGTAAATTTTGAAAACAATTAAAACACTTGTCTAGATGTGTTGTTTAGGTTAAGACCAAAAGTGGTTAGAATATTTGAAACAAGAATTGGTTAGAATATTTGTAAAGTAGGAGTGGTTAAACTCGGACTAGTCGTGTTGACTAGGAAACTAGGAATGTAGAGAATACTTGTTTTAAACCTAGAGAGGTAGAACTTGTGTAATCTTTGAAAAGATTAGCGGAACCCCTTAAGAGTTCTTGAGGGAGAACTGGACGTAGCTTAGGATTGAGTGAACTAGTATAAAAATCATGCTTGTTACTTTCTTCGTCAAACATTTTCACAAAATCCTTTTTGAAATATCTTCGTCTGAACTCATCTTTTATTTAATTAACATTTTGAAAACTCGTTAGATGCCATTTGCAAAGAGTTTTAAAATCACTATTTACCCCCTCCCCCCTCCTCTAGAGTTTTCCTGTATTTCAGTTGATATCAGAGCTAACCTCATGGGTTAATTCTTAATAGGACTTGAGGAAATGATCTAGATCACAATGGAATATGAAAGAAATGCCATCAGTCATACAAGTTTGTTCAAAGGAGAAAAGTTCAATATCTGGAAACAAAGAATTATCACATTGTTTGAATCATGTCATATTGACATGTAGGATATTGTGGAAAATGGAAAATTTATAGCTTTGAATATAGAAGAATTGTCAATTAGCAAAGGTTCTTGGTCAGATGATAAAAAATCAAGGTATCTTTTGAACTTGAAAGAAAAAAATATACTAACATGTGTTTATGTGAAGATGTTTATGAAGAGATACAACATTGTAAGAGTGCTAAGGATATATGGGACTCATGATTTCCATATATGAAGGAGACAAAAGGAACAAGGCATATGAGGCAATGAGCATCTCAAAAGATCCAAGCTTATCTAAAGATGAAGACAAGGAGGTCAACCTATGTCTAATGGTTGATCCAACATGTGATACGTTAGATGACTCTAACAATGAGGTAGACTTTGATAATCTCTACTCCGTTGTTGAAGCATATGATGAATTAATGTTTAACTCTTCTAAGTTAGCATATGCATATAAAAAATTAAGAAAACAATATAAAAATGTCTAAAAGGAAAATGAGTTTTTGAAAACTCAGTTAACATCGTTTAAAGACAACATAACATCTTTACAACAAGAAGTTACCAGCTTTAAGGGAAGATTTAACGCTTTAAAATTATAAAGTGAAAATCTTACTTTAAACAATCAAAAGCTTGGAGAAAACATAGGTATTGTGACTGAAAATGCTACATGCATTGAACAACTCAAGCAAGAAAATGATATTTTACTCAAAGTATTAGATAAAACGTATAAAGGTAACAAGTATTTAGACCTGTTAATAAAGAATAACAAAAGTCTTTATGGTAAAACAAGTTTAGGCCTTGATTATAAATCTGGAAGGCATTCATGCTCAACAAAGTTTGTTAATATTGTTAAAGCAAGAAAAGAAATCCTCAATGTTAAGTCCTATTCCAAAAAGAAAAGGACAAATAAAACTAACAAGGTTGGATCCAGCTCTAGATGGGTACCAAAGAAGCAAATTATCTCTCTTGCAGATTTGATGAATGATAGGAAAAAAACTCCCTCTATGACACCAGGACGATGAATACTCACGTATCATAAAGGAACAAAGGTTTACATTCCAAAACCTGAGGAAGAAGAAAAAGGAATAGCTAGAAAACGAGGAGGAGGAGGATAAGACAACATGCAATGAAAAGATAAGTATAAACTCTCCTCTATATAGTAATCTCATGTAACATATCAGTTAAAATACCACAAGACTTATCGTTTAATGATATCCTATTAAATAGTATGGTCTAAGGCACATTATCTAACAACATACCATATTGCATGCATAATGTCTAGGACATAATCCAAAATGTCATGACTTCAACATTGCTAAGACAAATCGTCTATCAACTCTGCATTCATGCATAAACTATGATGCACAAAGCCTAACTAAGTGGCTCGTTAAGGATCATCCAGGGAAAAAAGAAAAGAGTTTTAAAAAATCATCCTATCAACAAAATCGTACAATCTGCATTAAATGTACCATGATTACCCTTAAAACCCTTACCGTTGAATTCCAAGTGAGCACCTTTATAACTCAAACATATAACCACTAAAGGAAGCCAAATGTCTTTATGCTTTCCAAGTTTTTCTCTAAAACACTTACTCTTGAGCATTCTCTCTCCAAAACTGATGGCATACCCCTTGCCATGACCTAGCACATTCATGAAGAGTTAGAGGCATCTATGGAAGATGGGCCTAGACTCTTTCTCTTGGGCCATCTTAAGTCATCATGAAGATTTAGTAGAGTAAAAATAATTTCGGGCCTTGTATTTTGGGCCAAGTAGTCTAGATTTTATTTGGGCTTTGTATTTTTGACCAAACAGTCTAGATTTTGTTTGGGCTTTGTATTATGGGCCTCGTAGTGTAGGATTTCAATTGGGCCTTGTATTTTAGGCCAAGTAGAATAGGATTTTGACCAAACAAGTCAACAAAGGGCAAAGGCCTAAAGTTGACTATGCTTGGACATCCAAAATGGGTGTGTTGACCAATGAGTCAACATTTTGGCTAAGCTTAGAGGATAAGGGAGCAAGATTTCGTCCAAGGCATGTGGAGGCTTCCCATTGGAGAATTTTCCTCCTAGTTAGTGGTCATGTCTCACTCTAGGAATGGAGAGTTTTTCCATAGGTAGTGGCAACATGTCACTCTCTCATTTGAAAGGATTTTTGCCACTTGTCTCTCTCCTATTGGAAAGGATTTCTCCTTGCTCTCCAAGACAACCAAGGTGGCTCTTTTAGGTTAAAGTTTATGCCCATTTTGAGACACCTTAGCCTATAAAAAGAGGTGCTCTCCATCATGTAATCACCTTTGATTTAGAGTAAAGTTATGCTGCCAATTTTGTGCCAAACTACTCTTTTAAGGTCACCTTAGACTAGAGCAACCCAAGTGGCATCCTCTAGCTACCTTCCTCCAAGAGTTGGCCCAACCTCTCTTAGAGAACCCATTAGAAACAAAGTGCCTTGTTTCTCAACGCCAAGAAGGGGAGGGGGGTGAATTGGTGATTTATAAAAACTAATGTTTTTTAAATCTTTTTGCAAATTTAGAATGATCTTTGAACTTTCTTGCAATGTAAGTAAAGCGTGTATGCTGTGAAAGTAAAAGAGATAACGAAAGAGATACAAACAACGAATTTATATTAGTTTAGCCTCAATGCCTACATCCAGTTTCCCTTCCAATCAACCTTAGATTGAAGGATCTTTCACTATAATGATTTGAGGTTTACACCAAAGATTTTACAGAGCTCTCTCAAATGTAAACACCTTTCCCACTCAATAATCAAATATAGAAAGAAAACACCTGCACAAAGAACTACATGTCTTCACTACAGAACCCCTTTGAGAACACCTCTCAAAGTCCAAGAACTCATTGTTCTTCTTCCTGTTACGCACCAAAAGGGCAGCACAATCAACGATTGCAGAATATACATTTCTGATCAATGTAGAAACACCTCAGCAGTGCAGATAGTGATCATCCAGTCACGTTCACAATGTTCCTCTCAAGAATCTTTCAAGTTTCTTCCAATTCTTCCATTCTTGATTCTTGGAGCGTCTCAACAATCTGTAACACTTTTCTCAGATCAAAGATATCAGATATGAAAGTGTACAAATGATCAAAAGTTACAGAATTTCATGTAATGCGTCAATTTATAGTTCTTATCATGACAGACACAAAATAATCAATTACGTTAGTAATGTAATCAGTTACATTAAAATCAAATGTAACAGAAATACAACTAACACAGTTCTAATTGAATGCACAATTAATGTTATCGATTTGCATTAAATGCTAGTAAAACATATTTAAAAATATTACCGTTATTACTGGTATGACTAAGCTTGAAAACAATTTTCAAATGATAATAGACTTAATTGATTACATAACTAGTGTAATCGGTTAAGTTTTTCACTTAAACATATTTTTGAAAACTTTTTGTCTTTACAACTCATCACAACACATTTCAACAAGATGTTTGCAAAAACATGAGTTTTAATCGATTTAACACTTAATGTAATCGATTCAAAACTTGCTATTTTTCCATAGTTTTAAAACATAAGTTGTATGATGAACTTAATTGATTACAAAAATACTATAATCGATTATGTCATACAGAGTTGCTTCTGTGCTTTTGGTTTTAATACATAGAAACATTTAATATTCATATAGAGATATAAACACATCTTGATCACAGTAGTATGACGACTAAACAATATATAAACATATGTATTAATCATCAATAAGCATTTTCATCGCCACATATGTATCAATCACAAATACACATTTTTGTTGTGTCATGACAACATCTATGTGTTGTTACAATCAATGTGTTGTCATAATAAAAAAAACACATAAGGGATTGGGTTCAACACTCTTATTGCTCCCCCTATAAACAATCTCCCTATTTTTTGATGATGCACAACCATGATGTATAAAACAACCATGATATACAATGCCCAATAAAAAATTGTTTCAAACAATTTCAAACAAACACATATAATGTCATCCAAATACAACTATCTCATCGAAGTTCAATTATCTCCCCCTTTGGGCATTAGCAAAAAAGGAATTATTGCACAATGTATAATTGAAACATAGAGGCAATGAATCACACAAAGATACAACAACAAATCTTTACAAAAAAAATGATGCTCCCCTTGTCAATAATATGTAATTCACATGATTTGAATTTCTTCCCCTTTTACATGTGAATAGTTAAGCTCCCCCTATCAATGTGCGTTATTTCATATTTCAATATCAGAGTAACATGATAGAGATATATCAGAGCATGTACCATTGAAATAGTTCCAAGTAATGTATCGAAAAGATATGACAGATATAATAGTATTGTAGATAATGCTTGAAGCTAATACAATTGAGTGATACCATTCATAAACTCAAAAAGATTCATAGCGGATGATAAAAAATGAGATTTATAATGAATGAACACATGTGACAACAAAATAAATGATTCATAGCGAATGATTTAGCAGTTAAGAAGTTTCAAACCAAATTCGAAAAAAGTAATCGATTATACTTCTCCTCTAATTGATTCATTTCAGTAGGGTATTGAAAATTCCATTTCAAACCAGTGATTAATTTTAATCAGTATCAAACCTGCATAAACTTTCTTCTCAACTAAGTTGAGCATTAGTCCAGATACAACATAAATTTGAAGTACAACAATATCCCAAACTGAGTATGAATATGCACAAAAGATTAATGTAACAGAGAATGGTTCAATTGCATTCATACAACAAATATACCAGATTTAATCGATTCGATCAATATTCAATTCACAGATTATACATCAAAATATAATTTCATTTCATTTAAACCAAAACAAAAGTACAATCAGAAACAAAGATGGCTAAAACATCCACTTCTTACAAAATAAAAGAACATCATTAAGAAAACACGAAAAAAAACATAGCTAGGACCCTGTTAAAATAGAATGGCTCAATTTCTCACACCAAGATGGGGGATGAATTGGTGAAACGTAAAAACGATGTTCTTTTAAAATCTTTTTCGCAAAAGGTGATGCCTTTAAAGCTTTCTTGAAACGCAAGGAAAAAGACTTTCTAATGCAGCGAAAATAAAGTTGATTTAGTACAGAATAGAGTCGACTAAAAGTAAAAGTGTAGGGATCAGAGAAATCAAACACTGCTTTTTATACTGGTTCGGCCAACCTGCCTACATCCAGTGTCCTTCCAACCACGGGAAGCAAATGCACTATAATGATCAAGGTTTTTACAACAAGGCTTTTATAGAGACTTCACGTCAAAAATATAAAACACCTCTCTAACCCTCTAATCAAAATATAGGCAATACAATAACAAGACCTGCAGCAAGAATGCCCTCTTCTGCTGTCTAAAACCCTTTGAGAAACCCCTCAAAGTCAAGTTTCTGAATTTTAGAATCAATATGATATAGGAATTAACACAGGTAAAATATTAGTATGCAAATTTATGAATGTAACAGTAATTAGTAATACATTCGAATACATACATAGCATAATCGACTTCAATCAAATTAAATCACATTTTCAACACTGACTGATTTAAGCAAAATTCTAATTTCATTGATATTAAACTTGAATTACAATAAGATATAACCAAAAGATAAATGGCATATATAACCAACTACTGCAAAAGAAAAACACGAAATATCAACTAAAACAAAACAAACAAATGACTCTAAACTTGTAATCACAAGACCCCTATTCTGATGGAATCCTTCCTGACGTAGTCCTCTTTTGTGTATTTGTTTACATTTTATTGTACGCGTAGTTTAGCTTGCAAGGAGCATGGGTTACTATAAATACCTAGCTCCTCACTTGTATTTGGTACTTTTGAGATTAATGAGAATTGACATTTCTGAAACAGAAACCATTCTCTCTTGAAAGTCACAAGGCTAGAGAGTCCAAAGACTCCCTCTAGCCACCTTCCAAGGCACACTACCTTCATTTTCCATTTTTCCAAAACTCCACCAGTGCTTTCTCTCTCATCGTCACCATTTCCTCCAATCAATTTTGGACGCTTCACTAGTGGCGTCAGTACACCTAAGCCACACGTCTCTCGTGTCAGCTTTGGCACGTCTTCTTCCATTCTCGCGACGCAACATTCCTTTCATTTCTCGCATTTTCATCCTTCGCGTCAAACTCGAGAGCTTCGTTTTCTCTCTCGAAAGCTCGTCTTTGTCACCAACCAGTTCTTCATCACAGTAAGCCTCTTCTCTCACTGATCTTCATCCTCTTCCACCATTTGCTAGGTTTTCCACCGATTAGAAACTTCTCTTCACCATTTCCCATTGCTTTGGCCGATTGAAACCTAATTTCTTCCGATTCAAAGCCTTTTCACCGAACGTTCTGTTGGAAAACAGGTTGGGTTCTTTCTTCACCAAGAGGGGGGGGTGAATTGATTTTGTTTCAAAAAAAAGTTCTTTTCGCAATCTTGTAATCAAAGTCTAAAGCTTTTTAAACTTTCTTGAAATGCAAGCAATCAAAATATGTATGCAGCGGAAAATACGTAGTTGACTGCGTAAAGAATAAAGTTGACTATAGTGCAAAAGATAAGGGATAGAGAAATGGAAACACAGGTTTTTATACTGGTTCGGCCAACAATGCCTACATCCAGTGTCCTTCCAACCCAAGAAGCAAATGCACTATAATGGTTGCAGTTTTTACAACAAGGAATCTATAGAAGACCTCCACGTCAAAAATATAAATCTCCTCTCTAACCCAAACCAAAATATAGGCAATAAACTAGCAAGACTTGCAGCAAGAATCCTCTCTTCTGCAATATGCCAACACCACTTTGAACAATCCTCAAAGTGCGCTATCCCCTGCAATGAACAGGTAAAAAACCAGCAGTCTTCACGAATGCCAAGCCTCACAATCTATTCCAGCAGTCTTCACAGGATGCCAAGCCTCACAATCAATTCCAACAGTCTTCATACGATGCCAAGCCTTCACGATCAATGACAGAACACCTTCTTGTGCAGATATTGATCAGACAATGAATGCGCAGTATAATCTCCTCTTTGAATTTCTTTCAAGAAAGATCACCATCGTCTTCTTGGAGAATTCTTGGAGCTAAGAGAAATCTGAAACAAAAATGAAATTGTCAGTTCATCAAAAGTCTTCTAAACAAACTTGTTTTTAGTTTATTTATATATTTTTGTTAGTGAGATGATTTCTCAGTCGAATAAGCTACTAATTCAGTCGAC